>LPNX010566435.1:663565-695519 GCA_001517045.1 Pseudotsuga menziesii | reverse complement strand
ATAGGAATATGTACTTAGGATGTTGAGTGACTTCAATTCCTAAGTAATAGTGGAGATGTCCCATATCTTTCATTTCAAATATATTTTTCAAATCTTTCTTTATGAATGATATATAGCTCTCATTGTTCCCTGTCATCAAAAGATCATCTACATACACCACAAGATACACAACAGATCTTCCAAATTTCTTTATAAACAGTGTTGCATCATCAAGATCAAAATGTTCAAAATTTAACTTCAAAAGATGCTCGGTTAACTTTTCATACCATGCACGAGGTGCTTGTTTTAGGCCATACAAGGATTTGACAAGCTTGCATACCTTTTGTTCTTTTCCTTTCACAACAAAGCCTTCTGGCTGAGACATGAAGACATTCTCTTGCAAGTCTCCATTCAAGAAAGCAGTCTTCACATCCATTTGATGAACTTTCCACCCTTTCTGAGTAGCTAAAGAGAGTAAGGTACGGATGGTATCCCATTTTGCTGTAGGAGAAAATGTTTCTTCATAGTCAATTCCTTCCTTCTTTGCATAGCCTTTTTCTACAAGCCTCGCTTTGTGCTTGTCAAGTGAGCCATCTGATCTGTATTTGTTCTTGTACACCCACTTGCATCCAATTGGTTTGGTTCCAACTGGAGGGTCAACCAGCTTCCAAGTTCCATTCTTCATGAGTGCATCATACTCATTCTGCATAGCTTCTTTCCACTCAACCCGAGTAGAAGCTTCTTCAAAGGAAGTTGGTTCAAAGTTAGCAGATAAATTAAATTCACAATCAAATGATACATCCATGTCATCACCTGAATTATCTACTCCTCCTCCATCTTCATGTCTTTTCAAACTTCTCGTTCCCGTCTTTCCAACTTCATCTAGATGGACACTTTCAAGTGTCTTTGTGGCCCATTTAGGAATCTTTCGTGATGGTCCTGGTTGATCAACTGGTGGTGCTTCATCATTGATTGAGAGTCTTTCAATTCTCTCAATCACATCATCCACTTGAACTTCTTGTTCAAATGAAGTAGCAAGAACTTCTTCATGCGGGGGAGTTGGTGATTCATATGGAAATTCCAAAGGTTGATCCAGAATAGGAATCCCCCCTTCAAGGTTTGGAATTTCATATTCATTTTCAAAATATGTCTTTGGATGAGGATAACTTTACAAATGATCAAGCTGTCTCTCAATGGACTGGTCATTTTTATTAGTCTCAAGAAAAATGACATCTCTGGAAATAACAAATTTCTTGTTTACCTCATCATACAGATGGTATGCCTTGGAGTATTCTTCGTACCCCAGGAAAATGCATTTTCTACTTCGAGCACCAAGCTTGTTTCTTTGCTCCTTTGGAATCAAGGCATAACAGGTGGAACCAAAAACTCTGAGATGCCTGACTGAAGGGAGATGGCCAAACCACATTTCATGTGGAGTCTTGTTATCAAGAGCATTTGAGGGACTTCTATTTCTCAAATAGGCTGCACATTTTACTGCATCACCCCAAAACATTAGTTTTACATTCTTGAAAAACATCATTGAGCGAACCATATTCATTATGGTTCTATTCATTCTTTCTGCTACACCGATTTGTTGAGGATTGTAGGGAACAGTAGTCTGATGTGCAATTCCATGTTGGCGAAGATAATCTTCAAAATCATTTGAAGTGTATTCTTTCCCATTATCAGTACGAAGTGTACCAATTTTTTATTGTGCTTGTTTTTCAATCAATGCATGAAAGTCTTTGAATGTTTGAAATGCTTCTAATTTTGTCTTTAAACAGTAAATCCAGCACATTCTTGAGTAGTCATCAACAAATGTCATAAAATACTTATTCCCATTTGCAGAAGGAGTTGGCATTGGGCCACATAAATCTGAATGCACTAGTTCTAATTTCCTACTTGCTCTGAAATTAGATTCATGGAACGACAACTTACTATGTTTCCCTAATATAAATGCATCACATTTTTTCTTCTCTTTGGGAATGGTGGGAAAACCAAATACACCATTATTTCTCAATAGATGAAGACTGTTATAATTTAGATGACCAAATCT
Organism: Pseudotsuga menziesii; assembly: GCA_001517045.1. NCBI lineage: Eukaryota > Viridiplantae > Streptophyta > Pinopsida > Pinales > Pinaceae > Pseudotsuga > Pseudotsuga menziesii. The sequence goes on along the minus strand of LPNX010566435.1, from coordinate 693,484 downwards.
TGCATGCCACAATGAACTAGATGACAAATTACCTTCTCCACGCTGAGAGAGGTAGGCATAGTTCTGAACTCTTGCAGATGAACCCTTTAGCTTCAGCAGCTTCCCATCTTCATATCCAGTCATGATGACTTGGTTGTCAGAGGGCTTTCTTATTTCTACGATTCCATCAAACATGTGGATGGAATGGCCACGCTGTCGAATCTCCACCAAGGACAGTAGGCTTCTCTGCAACTCTAGAAGATAAAGAACATTTTTCAACAAGAAATCAGGGAATCCAGGCATCTTCAGTCGAATGGTGCCCATTCCCTTTGGTTTAAGACTTGACTTATCTGCAAAGTAAACTATGCCATCTATTGTTTCATTAAGTTCTTCAAAACAGTCTTTTCTAAATGTCATGTGTGATGTTGCACCAGTATCAAGCAGCCAACAATCTTTGTAAGATGAAAGTGAAGTCATTTCATTAATTCCAAGATTACAATGTGCAACAATACAAGAATCAGAAGATTTACTAGCATCTTGATTTTTATTGTCATATTTCTTCTAGTTATGCTTGTCTTTGATGGAGTCCCATGAATCCCAACACTGATCTGATGTGTGTCGAGTCTTTCCACAACGCATGCACTGCAGATCTGATCTTTTGTTTCTGCCCCCTCTGCCTCTGAAGTTTCTTCTTCCTCTGCATCTCTTGCTGCTCTTCCTCCATCTTCATGATTATCTTTCCCAAGCTTGATAGGTTTCCAACTCCAGTTTTTGATGACGACAGTGAGGATGAAAATCCACCTCCTCCTGCTCATGTTCCTCCAATTGCACCAGCACCAATGCTTCCTCGATGGATTCGTTCAACGTGTGAAGCAGCTGGTGATCCTAGAGATCAACGTTGAACACGTTCTCAGTTTCAGCGATCCTATTCTCTTTTGGCTCAAGTTTCCGAGAATCATGATCCATAAAATTTTGCAGAAGCTTCAGGAAATTTGAATTGGGATGCAGCTATGGATGAAGAATAGCATTCCTTAATGGCGAACGATACTTGGGATCTTGTTCCTCTTCCAAAAGGAAGAAAACTTGACAGATGTAAATGGGTCTATAGAACTAAGTATGCATCAGATGGAAGTGTTGAAATACTTAAGGAAAGGTTAGTTGCCAAAGGATTTTCCCAAGTTGAAGGGATTGACTACAATGAAACATTTACTCTTGCCACAAAAATGAATTCCATCCTCCTTGTTCTTTCCCTTGTAGCCTTACATAACTAGGAAGTCCATCAAATGGATGTCAAGTCTACATTTTTACATGGTGATTTACAGGAGGAAATTTACATGGAAAAACCTCCTGGATATGTTCAGGATAACTCTAGCCTTGTCTGTCTCCTTAAGAAATCCTTATATGGCCTTAAGCAAGCTCCTAGAGCTTGGTATGCCAAAATAGATAGATTTCTCCTTGACATTGGTTTTTCTAGATGCCATTCTGACCCCAATGTCTATACCAAGAAAGTAGGAAACCATCTCATCATACTTGTTCATTATGTTGATGATCTTATCCTTACTGGTAGTGACCCTAAAATTATAACCCATGTGAAATCCAGTCTTAAGCAAAATTTTGAAATGTCAGACTTAGGACATTTGCATTATTTTCTTGGTCTCCAAGTCTTGCAAACCAAAGAAGGAATATTTCTTTCCCACTTTAAGTATTCTTGTGGCCTTCTTCGTTGCTTTCACATGGAAGATTTTAAACCAGCCCCTTCTCCCTTCCAGTGTGGAGTCAAACTTTCTTCCATTGTACTTCCCCTGAAGTAGATGCTACCTTATATCATCAGCTTGTTGGTAATATTTTATACTTAACTCATTCCCGTCCTGACCTTTCCTTTTGTCGTTGGTCGTGTTTCCCGTTATATGAAAACTCCTCATGAAAGTCACTGGAAAGCAGCATAAAGAATACTTCGATATATTCTAGGTACAATTCAGTTTGGGATTCATTACAATACAGGGGGGAAACCTTTGTTGGTTGGTTTCACTGATTCAGATTGGGTCGACGATCCTGATGATCGAAAGTCTACTGCAGGTTATGTTTTCAGTCTGGGATATGGACCTATCACTTGGGCTTATAAGAAACAACAAGCTCTTGCTCTTTCTTCAACAGAAGCAGAATATCAAGCCATAGTTAATGCCAGTCAGGAAGCTTTATAGCTTCGGTAGATTCTTTCAGAGTTTGGATTCGAGCAACAACAACCTAATCCACTTTGGTACGACAATAAAAGTGCCATCAACCTTGCCAAAGATCCAGTTCTACATCAACGCAGCAAACAAATTGAGCTACACATGCACTTCATCAGAAATCTTGTTCATGATCGTGTTCTTGAAATGCTCTATTACCCTACAGATGATCAAGTTGCAAACATCTTCACCAAGTCTCTTACAGAAGCGAAGTTTTCTAAACTTTGATCTATGTTAGGAGTTCAGGAATGTGTCCTTAAGGGGGGATAGGCTCTAATTCCTCCTTCCTTCTCCTAATAGTGTCACTTTTGTAAATCCTTCAATCCTATCCCAAGTTGTTCTTAAGGGGGGATGTTAGGATATTTAGACACTTAGGAGTTAGTTAAGATCAACTTGTGTAATATATATGTTAGGTAAAGTGTGTTTCTTTAGTATGCATTAGTATACATTTGTAAATATTCTAATCCGACGGTCATGATATGGTCTAGACATAAAGTGATCCGACGGTTCAACTTCTTTTAGATCAGACCTACCATTGATCTGTGGCTTAACACCCGATTGGTCCATGATCTCTATTTAAAGAGCATGGAGGTACCTTGGCTAGTTGATCGATTATGAGAAGCTCACGTAAATTTCTTTCTTTTGCATAATAAATTTCTCCAAGTAGCTATTTGGCTGGGGCTGTGGACTGTTTCCCTCTCAAGGGTTTTAACCACGTGACAAACATCGTTGTGTTGATCTATGTTCTATTTGTATGAAGCGGTTGCTCAAGGTGTTCGGTATTTTAGGAGTACCCTGTGTACCCAAACATACTGGAACTGAAGGTTTCCCCCCCGCCATAAAAAGTATGGGATGACTAGAGACAAACCTAGAACTCAAAATTGCAGGGGTGAAATTGGAGGTTTGACCTGGATTACGAGAAGTCTCACCATATGATGGATGGCCATTAGAAGAAGGTTTAATTTCGGCTACAGGACAATGATCTATATTATGGGGAACAAGAGCTGAATCAAGTTCTTTATGAGGCATGGGGGTCACTAAGATTGTATCTAATCTTTGCATTCTCTATTGAAAATCACATGCATGGTGAATAGAAGCTTGGATTTGTCTATACTCTTCTTCACTTGGTGAAGATTGTTTAGGAGAGGGCCTATTTACCCCGAATGAGGAAATGGCTTGCCCCATAGAAGTACGCCAAAACGGAGCATCTGGGCCATACTTAGGTGGAACAGGACTATCAGTACGACCTTCCATATGCAAATGAAAGGAAGTATCATCCATAGGAGGCTATTGAAGCAAGGGATTAATATAAGAAGTGAATTGGTCTCCACTTTCTACAACTATATTTTCTTCCTACTGGGAAGTAGTTGCAGCTCCTTGTTCGATGGCTTCCATTGGAATTTCTCTCGTAACAGGAGGAAAATCAGGTGGCAAGCCCTGATTCCTTCTGGATCGTCTCAACTAAAACTCAACCAAATTGGTATTAGTCACTAAACTAACCTAGGGTCTCAAAACTAATAACACAAAAAAATTTCTCCTATTCAAGCTACAGGCCAACAAGCAAACTTAAATGATAGGAGGAGCTCAAATAGTCGATCTCTCACCAGGATTGTCAAGTAGGTGCAACTCATGATATACCACAAGGTTACGTGCGTAGTAATCTCCCTGAATGATGTTTTCAGTGTATTGCTCCACACAAAATAGCCAAAGGGTTTTTCTCAAATGGATAGGGTATCCTTGTGGGGTCTCTCGATATACGCAAGGTACATGGGAGCTCAAATCGGTAGTAGTGTTGTCTAATGCACAAACGTTCACAAGGGGCCTTCTGATATACAATCAAGTACATGAAGTACCTTTGTATATACCTCAAGGGTACGTGAAAGGTGGTTCAATATACCAATGGTACGTGGAAGAACCGTGCAAGTCCCGAGTTGTAGTGCGGAAAAGTAACAATAGCTCTTACGTTTAATGACGCCCGAACACGTCTCTAACCTATCACTCAAATTTATATACAATTTTTAGGCCCATAACTACCATTAATTTTAAAGTGGATGGTTAGGTGAATGCATGAGATTTTGACAGAAAAAGTAAAACCACGCAAATATGAAATGCACATTCATTCACTTTACCATTCAGATTATGCCTAATTACGGGAAGGAGAGAGGTTCTTTTTCTTTTCAATTTTACTTTGAAACCAAAAAATTTCTCAAACAACTCTCGAACCGAGAAATAAAACAAGCAACACACTCCAAACTATTTTTTGAAAGCAATCAGATGGGATAGAGTCTCTTTTCCTAAAAGAAAAACAACCAACACTCAATATGCATACGCAATCTATTTTTTCAATTTTTCTCTAAAACATGGAAATATCTAACTTAAACTATTGATATTTTTTCTTTTGATGAGTTAATGATGCAAAAGAGACAAAATAAGAAAGGAATTCTGAAATCTTATGAGGCTAATCAAAGTTCCAGTGACTTAAGCTCGATAAAAACAATGACCTAATCTCAACAAAAAAATTATTTTTGAAGGCAAAAAAGATGTCTCCCACTAACTCTATGGAAAAATGAAAACAAGAAAATGATCAAGCAGCCTTTCTCTTAGTCTTTATCAATGAATGAAAAGAGACCTAACTGAAACAACACTTTCAATTATTCTTTTCAAAATCAAAACCAGGAAGCAATGAATGATAAACAAGCCTAACCTAACTGTTGGATTTTTCAACCAAGCAAGCCCTTAGCACCAAAAAATTCCAACCATGAACACTCAGATTTATAAAAACAAGCCTTGATAGTACAAGACTGAAAGCAAAATCAAAATCTACTTTTGCAAAAAATAAAAACAAAAACAAAGTCTGGAACAAGGCCTACCTGGCACCGCGTTGAAGGGGTCACTAACAGAGCGGTTTTTGAAGCAGCACCATTTCTTGATTACTTGACTCAGGCGGTGGCACCACCTATGGGTAACTGAGTGCAGGAAGTAGCACCGTGTATTGCCCAAAGCACATGAGAGGTTCCCTGTAAAAACCCAGAACACAAGGAGAGCGAAAATATCAAGTTAGAAGTTGCAAAAACAATATTAAAACTGATGAATCAATAGTAATACAGTGCATATAAAGTCAAGGTGATTCAGATCTGATGAGATCTGAAGATTTCAAACCAAAACTTCACTAAGTCAGATGGTAGATCTGACTGAAAATTTTGAAGACTGGAACTTGGATTTGAACAAGTGTTGGTAGACTAAGGAATATCAAATCAACTGAAGCTTGTATTCCCTAGCAGAGTCGCCAGATTTGTTATCAGAAATATCGCACCTTCTGCGGATAGAAGTTATTCCTCTGGTCTGAATGGTTCAGATCTATAACAAATGATTCACAACTAGGTCATAAGACTTTCCCTAGAAACTATATATGCCTGGAATAAGATCTCTGATGGAAGACCTGCATAAACACATTAAACACACTACAACATCAAAGATACCAGAAAACTATCCATAGATCCATATCAGTGACTAAGGAATCTGATAATACACATGTAAGATCATAACACAACAGATATATGGGAAAGGAACCAACTTTTCATTAATAGATGAATGAGAGAGCTTACAACCTTTTGCCTTAGTGTCGATACACTCCTTCACAAGACTAACATCTCATCCCCAATAGCTCCAACTTGCTCCTCTATGCTCTCTAATGGATTAAGACAAGATGTTAATTCAGTAGCATAAATTTACTCTTTTCTTCTCCCCTCAACCATGGAGTATGAGCCTAGTTTTATAGGGCTCAAAGGGATAGGAATGGTTGAGAAATAGGTGGGTGAGGTGTCCATGAGATCCCAAAAGCATGGATCTCGAGGTTAACTGACCCAGGTGAGTAGGGATAAGGCTAGCCACGAAGCTTTTGTTCTAGAATCTTTGTGAAACCTCATTTTTTTCACTTTTTACCAAGGGCACCACTTATACTCCCTTATGGCAAAGCAGTGCAAGGTGAGAACCGTGCCAAAAACAAAGTTGAAAGGCAGTGTTGTATAAGTTACTGCTTATAAGCTTAAGGATAAGAGTGGTGCTGGAGTTTTATATGTAGGATCAACATCTGGAGCACTGTTTTCACTTCAAGTTTGGGATTGAGGGAAAAATGAAGGCGTTAGAGATCTTATCACACGCTGGTGACAGGATTTGGGTATAACAAGCAAATCATGCTATAATAAGAATAAAACCCAATACCATTTCTTAAGTAGATATTCAGATCAAGATACAATGTACATCCAGGTACAATAGTAATCACATAGACACACTATAAATAACCCAAAAGAGAAAAAGAAGAAACTATCCAAATATAGTGAACCCATAAAATAGTCTTCTTCTTTCTTGAGCGAATTTCCTTAGTGTAGAATGAGTGAGGAATCATGTCAATTTATACTTTTTATGTTTTACTGTTCATTTTTTTTGGGGTTGACTTGCACACTTGTAGGGGATGACTTTCCTTTTATTTGTAATAATGATTGTTGATTCTTCTTCTTCTTTGGGCCTAATTGCAGAGGAGAGATCCCAACACTAAAATCACCAACACTCCCTCTTAGCTAGGGAGGTATCATCAAGCTAGAACACATCTGGATATCATCTAAACATCATGGCTTGTCTTGAACATATATTCATAATAATAAAGGTATTCTCATGTCCATGTGGTTACAACCAACATGATGTACTCTATGGGATACAACCCAAAGATATCACTAGGGTTACAACCACTAGTGAGTCACCACCACATCATGGGGTACAACCTCATGATGTCCACAAGAGCTACAACCTCATGATGTCCATAAGATCTACAACCTCATGTGGGCTCACAAGGGCTACAACCTCATGTGATACTTTTCCATGTCAAGGGATACAACCACATGCTGACCACAAGGGATACAACCACATGTGGGATAATAAGGGCTACAACCTCATGTGAGACTTTCATCTCATCCACATGGGTTAATACCTCAAGGGAAAATGCGGGGGTACAACTCATAAGTATCCCAACCACATGGGCTACATCCCAAGGGTTGTTGGGAAACACCCTAGTGACAAGTAATCCCAATATCATGGGATACATTCTAAGGGTTGCAAGGCACCAACCTAGTGACATATTATCTCAACCTAATAGGCTACACCTCAAGGGTTGATGGACACTAACCCAGTAACAAGTTGTACCAACCACTCAAACTACACCTCAAGGGTTGTTGGACATTGAACTAAAAACAAGTTATTACAACCACATGATATCATTCTCAAGGGTTGTTGGGCACTGACCCAACAATAAGTTGTCCCAACCACATGATCTACACCTCAAGGGTTACTTGAAACTAACCCAATAACAAGTTGTCCCAACCACATGAGATACACCTCAAGGATTGTTGGGCATTGAACTAGTAATAAGTTATCTGAACCACATGATATACCCCTCAAGGGTTGTTGGGAATTGACCCAGTAACGAGTTGCCCCAAAAACATGAGCTACACCTCAAGGGTTTTTGGGCATTGACCGAGTAATAAGTTGTCCCAAACACATGAGATACACCTAAAGGGTTATTAGGAACTGACATGGTGACAAGTTGGCCCAACCACATGAGACACGCCTCAAGGGTTGTTGGGAAATAATCCAATAATAAGTTGTCCCAACCATATGATATGCACCCCAAGGGTTGTTGGGTACTATCCCAGTGATAAGTCATTCCCAGCCATAAGGGTTGTTGGGAACCAACCCAGAGACAATTTATGCCAACTGCATGAGTTACACCTTAAGGGTTGCTAAACACCAACCCAGTGATGATTCATTCCCAGCCACAAGGGTTTTTGGGAACCAACCCAACACTAATGCAAAATGAGAGATAAGTGACAAAAAAAATGACAAAAATCTGGATATAACAGTGACCACTTTTTATTTGGCGATCACTAGTGCCTAATTTCCGGTCTCTTATCACGTGAAAAAAACTGTGGTCATATTTATTTTGGTCATTTATAGCTTGTCTTTTGGTCATTTATAGCTTATCTTTTAGTCATTAATTTTGTCGTATATTTGGTCATTAATTGTGACAATTAATGACCAAATATATGACCAATTAATGACCACAAGGAAATCTATAAATGACCTACTAAATGTGACCAAATTTTTTGTCGTGTGATAAGAGACCAGAAATTACCCACCAAAACTCCATCTGGTCGTTTATATGTGAATTTTTTTCATTTGTTGGTTGCTTATCTCTCATTTTTTGGTCACTTACCTCTCATTTTTTGGTCACTAATTTAGTCATTTTTAGTTATTTTATATGTGAATTTCAGTCATTTTGTCTAGTCACTTATGTCTCATTGTTTGGTCACTTATTTCTCTCATTTTTTTCTCACTAATTTAGTCATTTTTAACTGATACTGCAATATCATAAGGGCACAGAGGAATCAAACCACCAACCTCTTGCTTGTAAGGCATGCACTCTTCCATTGAGATAGCACTCTTTAAAAATTGGGGAGAGGATGAATATTCAATTTCCAGCTACTATAACATCAAATCAACACTCCAAATTTCATTACAATGAACTCTTTACACTAGTACAAAATGAGAGATAAGTGACCCGACGACCAAAAAATTTGGTCGCCACAGTTTTTTCAAGGGATAGATGACTAAAATTGAAATTTTTTAAGTGAGTTAACTAAAAATGACCAAGATAAATGACCAACTTGGTCATGGGATAAGAACTAAACTAAAAATGACCAATTTGGTCACAAGATAAGAACTAAACTAAAAATGACCACATAACAATTGGTCATTAGTAGGTCATTTTTAGTTGTCTCACTCCAACAATGGAAAATTACAATTTTGACAATGAATTTGTACACTTTACTAAATTATGACACATGAGGGGGTATACAATTTACTAAATTCTCACACCATAGATGGATTCAGAGACCCCTAGGTCTCTGAATCCATCTATGGTGTGAGAATTTAGTAAATTGTATACCCCCTCATGTGTCACAGCTCAACATTAATGCATGAAGCAGATTTGAATCACTCATATTAACAACCTTATACATAGTATTCTATTCTTGGAGTAGAAACAATTTTCTTATAAGATTTACATCATTCCTAAGGTATCATAATTAATTCTCAATACATCTATGGTACAATAATTAATAAAAACCATCCCAAGCTAATACATTGCAAGCAACACATAACTAAACTAAAAATGGCCACATAACAATTGGTTATTTATTTGGTCACTTTTAGTTGTGTTACTTCGATAATGAAATGTTATAATTTTGACAATGAATCCGTACAATTTACTAAATTTTAATATTGCATATAGATTCAGATACCCCCAGGTATCTGAATCCATCTGCGGTGTTAAAATTCAGTAATTGTAACATTGTAAATGGATTTAGAGACACGAGCTAGTGTCGAAACATAACGACATAGGCGGATCTACTAAACGTTTATGTAAGATCATTTGATATGTACCTTCACATCTGGTTTGATGTTCTTATCATGTCTATATCTTATTTCACCATTTTTTCTTTCGTATTATCCCTTCGACAGATCCTCCAAGTTGCATCATGTGCATCATCCTAGGGCGGTTGAGTCAAGTCTTGGATATTTGTTTCACTCATCCACTAAAACCCCTTGTAAGGATAATTCTCTTTTGATAACCAATTTTGTAACCATTTACCTGGAACCCATTTAGTCCCAAAATATGCTCTCTTACTAGTCCTTTTGAATGGAGAAAAATATTAACTCAATTGAAAGCTTGTAATTCCCAAAAATGCCAACCAAAGGGTCTTCACCAAGCTGAATTTTGTCCCCTCTTCCAATTTGATTCGAATTATGTACCCTATGTTAATTTTACAGGACACCCAATTCCAAATAATAGGAAAGGCATGCACTTTTCCCTTCCAAAATAATCTCCTCTTAGAGACTTATTCGTCAATCTGAGCCAATTTTTCCTTGAAACTCCATGGCAATACTTTTTACGCATTATTCCCCCCCCCCCCAAACTCCCTCATTAAACAAAAATCGCCCCAAATATTTTGTAAGCAAAGTTTGAGAAAATAAGTAGACATTTTTTATGCCCCACCCACCATACATTTTTGGCCTTTCCAAGAGGGACCAGTCACACTAAATGAATCCATTATAATCCCGTCGAAATTATTTTTAGAACATGAAAAAGAGATATCGAAAATACTAGAATGATTTTTAAAATAGACTTGACTAACACTAATATGTCATTAAGGGTTAGATATCTAAAGAACCAATAAGAAAATATAGCTTCAATATTTTTATAAATTCACATCCAATCAACTGTTCTATAGTCACTAGGTTTTAAGTAATATCCTAAGTATTTCAACCCTTTATTTAGGTCTTCAAAAATAAAAGGAAGAAATGACATATGTGAGCTTCCACAACAAGATTGAGCTCATTAAATAGAAGTATGACTTTTGTTGATTATTTCCATTTCAGTAGAAAGTCGTAAATCTTCCATAATCCCCTTAAGAATCCTCCACTCATTTAATGAACTATCCCCAAATATTAATATGTAATATACAAACAAAATATTATACAACAAAATGTGTTCGGACACTTGAATACCTATGGAAGTGCCCATAATGTTTGCTAAGGAAACACTTATACTCATCCCTTCTACAATCATCAAGAAAAAAAGGGAGACAAAGGAAAACCTTGTATTAATCCTCAAGATGTTTTTAAAAAGTTGACAGATAACCTTGGGTATGTGTCCTTGTATTGCATAATTTGCAGAGGACACAGAGTCCCATAATCTAGTTGAAAAAATATAGACACATACCCAATTTTCAAGAAAAACGATCTAAGGAATGCCCACTTTACCTTATCGTAGCCCTTAGACATGTCAACCTTCAAAATGGTTATAGGAATATTTTTTCAGTTTCAAAGAGTGCAAACTTTATTTTGTTGCACCTACAACATCATGGATCTGGTGGTTGTATAAAAAAATTGAATTTCTCTTTAGAAATAAAATTACAGAGTAATGGGTCTAATATCCTCAAGGCTTGGGTATCAACACAATAAAGGTAGAATTCAATTCCCCATGCATATTACTTGAGACATGAGATTCCTCTAGTACCCTCAATATATCATCCTCCATAAAATCAAATAAACCAATATAGAATTCTATAGTCCAATTTTCTAGCCCAGGATCTTAGAATTTTTTAACAAAAAAATCATCTCCTTGAGTTATTCCTTGGTGACAATTCCTTCCAAAATTTCACTCAAATCCTAGGAAACAACCTAATGATCCTCAAGGGGTTTGCAATGTTGAAATGTACAAGTTGGTGAAATGTCGAGGTTTGGTGTAACTAAGTTCGTAGCTTGTAAAATGTTGAAGTATGAAATATACAAGTTGGTGGAATATTGAAGTTTGCAGTTGCATAAAATGACGAAGTTCATAGTATGTGGATTGTCGAAGTTTGCAGTTGGTGAAGTATCAAAATGCATGGCAAAAATTGAAGTACTGATGACATGACAAAGTCATCAAAAAAAGGAGATCAGATCAACAGGAAAATTGTTTCGAGGAAAACACATAATATTTAAACAATGATACAAATGACATTTCATGAATAGAAGGTGGAATGTTGACAAAAGATAAAGATGAGTGTGTAGATGATAGTGGATAGTGAAACTTTGGTTAACTCGAGTTAATTTTTTGGGAAAACTTAACCGTAGAGAAGGTGTACGGTAAAAGTTGTCAATGAAGGAAGAAATATGGGGTGTAGCTAACAAGGAGAAGCCCCTAGGGGTGGTCCACTTAAGAAAATCATGCTTAAAATAAAATAAAATTGATATCAAAACCAATATAAATAAAAAAATATTGAAGCATCCTTTAGTGAGTGAAAAGTGTGAGAATAAGGTCGGGTGAGTTGAGAGACTCTAAGATTGTGAAGGAAGAATTGATGAAGTTTTGTTGAGGCCTGGAAATTCGCAGGCAACAACAAAAAGGGATTCTCTCCAGTCAATGTTCCCAACTAGCCCGTGACTGTTTGGTGTAGGGAATTCGTCCGGTTTGCGGTCCGAATACTGTAGGTCAAGTAACAAAAACAAAAGGTTTTACCGGTTGCGGCTCGGTCCACCGTGTATATTTTTTTATTTTTTGACTTAAGTATGATATGCAAGTGCCTATTTAACATGCAGATTGACGTAGAATATGAGGAGTGGTCACAATGTGATGCACAGGTTCTTACATCTCGTCTTAAACTCTCTCGCATCTAAATCACACACAGCAAGAAATTACAACTAACTACCTAACCTATCCCTAGGGAGCAAAGTTATCATTCATTAATGAGTAATGTAATTTGTACATGCATTATGAAAAATCACAGATAGCTGATACTTCTTCCAAAACGCATGAACATTAAAAGATGTTTGAACAACCAGATAGTTAATTGTTTATGAACAACATTCATTACTCATAGTGGAAATCTTCATAAAATAAACCGGAGAACATTCATACAAGAACATAGGTTCAAAGAGTTAGAATGGTCTCACAGTTAATGGACACAAAGCTGAAAACGAAATAGTTCCTCTTCAACAAATCCATAGCACAACATTTGAATATTCCACCAAGCTTTCTCCAACAGGCAAACTGTAATTATCTATTGCAAAAGGAAATAGTTCTTCTTACAATATGTCTTCACAAATCTAACTGGGAAAAAGTCCCTAGTAACTTCTAACTTTCAAATATTTAAACAAAATCAGTAGACCGCTTGGGGTCCCCCCCCCCAAACGTGTGACTCTTCGGTTCTTCAAGCGTTTCATATTCCTCCTTTTCATCTTTTCTGTGCAAGCTCATTATCAGCTGAGTAATTGACGGACTTTTCAAATCTACGTATTTTGTTGCTTTCAATTTTGTCTTTTCCTTTGCTTGTCTCCCTTGCGACCCTGCCGGTTTCGATTTGATTTTTTTTTAAACTATCAAGCTACGCCTTCACACCGTGGTCACCCCAACAGTCCCTTGAGTTCTACCTGCAATCAATTACTGTGCATCATTAGTTGGAATGGCATTTTAAAACATTAACTTAAACCACCTGAAATGGCTAATCCACAAGAAAATGGCCAGGCGCATCCCTTAATCTGAGAGGTTTAACAAACGGAAGAGTTTTGACTAAGCCTCGAGCGGTAAAGTTCTAAATCGGAAGTCGAAAGGTTTTTACATCGGAAGCTGAATGACTTTCCCAGCCGCAATGGCGGAAGAGACACGGGATAAAGACATGCGACGCGGGTGGGAAAAAACTTTAATCGGAAGTCGGAAGGATTTTACATCGGAAGCTAAATGACTTTCCTAGCCGCAACAACGGAAGAAGAAAAGATACAGGCAAGCGATCAAAAGACCAATACGCATCGGCAGTCAGAGAGCTTTATGCTTCAGGTGCTAAGCCGCTTTGGGAGCCGCAACGGCAGAAAAGGAAATAACAAATCCTTCCAAAAGATCGGCCGATTTGAGAAAATGTGTCAGAGAAAACTTAGAATCCAAGTCTGATTATTTTTCTGCAACGGCGGGATTCAAAACGACTAGATGTCCAGAAAAGGAAAAGCATTTCGCCGCCGCAACAGCGGAAGCCCGAGACTTACGGGGCTGGCAAAAACAACGAAGCGGGAGCAAAACCAAACAGTGATCGGGAGAAATTGCGATTTGCCGTCTGCAACGGCGGAAGGAGAAGTGATATAAAATACGATGCCAAAACACAAAAGCAGCCAATGTGAAAACAAACAAATCGGAAAGGAATTCAAAGTCAATACCGATTATCCATCCGTAATGGCGGGAGGGAAAGCAAATACCTTCCAATTCAGCCATAGATTTTGCCGATTAAAACCAACGTATCGGAAAGAAAATTCAAAGTCAAGACTCACTATTTTGCCACAACGGCGGAAGCTTTAACCAAAAAAATTTCCTGATTCGAACAAGCTGAAAAATGCATCCAAAGGCGGCGATAAAGTCTGATCAAAAATTAGATTGCTTCAAGCATCAGAGGAGGAATCAAAACAATTGGTAGATCAATCCCAACACTTATAAATTCTTTCTGGAAAATCATTGAATTAACTCAAGGAAAAAGAACTAATCCAAACAAAAGGAGGGTCCCAAATTTTTTGGAATTTGGGGAAAATGTTGCAGCTGCAACAATTGGCGACTACTTGGTGAACCCCAGATTTCTGAATTAACTCTTTCCCAGTTCAAGACCGTCTAGATGAAAGCTGAAATCTTCTAGATGTTTGTATCCCTAAGCAGGCCAAATCATGCATTTAGATCATTAAGAAGAAGTTCATTCTTTGGGGAATGGTAACATCAGAAATTTTGCAAGTCTGAATAACTCTTTTAAGGCCTAATAAGTGAGATTTATTTTTCCCGTCCTTAGGTAGTTTCTAGCTTTGACACCACAGGATTGTAACAGATAGTAAACATCACTATCCTTTTGTTCCTCATTCCCATGCCAACTGCACTTTTGTGCTAATTGAACTTTTAGTTCTTTTGAGTCCTCCATCTGCCTTTCTTTCTGAATTTTATTCAGGATTCTCTATCCATAGTGTACTTTTGTGTGAGAGAAGAATTGGTTTTTCATCTCACGGACGGAGAGGAACTTTGGCAATTTTGAGATTCATGCTTTTTAAGCTTTGCTTTGATATGTATTGTTTCTTTTTAGGGAGTTTTGACTCTTGATAGCTTTTAACTTTTCTGAAATCATGGCATGGGATCATTTATATATGATATACCATTTACCCTGCTTCCTTTCCGTGGGTCTTTTGTTGTCACCCCCTTGGACATTTAAGATGTGAAATGGATGGAGCCTCGAAATAGTATTCCAGACCCTTTTTACTTCTGAGTTATTTACAGGGGTTAAGTAGGACTTTAATGAATGCATGGCCAGTTAGGAACACTGCTACTAGAAGACATTCTATACTTTAAAAGCACATTCTTTTGCTCAAGATTTCAGTTAGTTAAGAACCCTGATGTTTCCATTGCAACCAAAAGTTTGCCTCTTTATGCAAAACAAAAAGGACTACTAACAAAGCAATAAAAATAAAGAAAACAACATCAAAGCAATACACAAAGAAAAGGCATCAAGCATTGAAGAAAACAACATTGATTTATTTATGTACAAAGCAAAAGAAAAGAAAAATTTTGCCCACTCCTGAAAATCTTTAATCCTAGGAAGTTAAGGGGTGGGATGGCTTATAGACATGAGCTATCTAACCATGGTCTAGTCGTGTTGTTTTTGAAATTGAGCACATGTCTACTATCCTACAGTCATCCTTTTCAGCCTGAGGAAGTGGAAGGAGCTTAGGCTGAGTGTCAATCATAGAACTGGTCTTTCTTGAGGTCTGATGTCTTAGCTTAAGCTCAGTTAGATAATTTCCCAGGACAGAATCAGCAGATTCATTACTCTCTTCTAGTCCAGTGACATTGTGCTTCATGTAGGGCTCTCTTAAAATCTTAATCAGGTTTGGGCTACCCTTCTGAGGCAACCACAAGTGTGACCAGTCTGAAGCAAAGTACCCATCTAGTCGAGCTGACCAATCTCGATTCAAAATCAATCCATAGCCATCAAGTATGTATGCTACTACAATGTTAAGGTACTGACATATATTTTTATTTGCAGACAATCGAATCAAAACATTCTTCATCTCCCCCACTACTTTGACACTATTCTTATCTAGTTGAGTGACGTCCCAATCAGTAGGTTTTGGCTTCCCATTAATTTTTTTGCAGATTGCAAGAGGCATAGCATTCATCGATGATCCAGAGTCCACCAGACAATTATGCACCTTATGGTTCAAAATTTCCAGAGTTAAAAGGAAAGGTGGGGTGTTAGTTTTCCTTTCCTTAGTTGATTCGACTTTTTCTTCCACAGGTTGGTTTTCGGTGGGTATCTCCTCTTTAACTTCCTTAACTTTTCCAGCGCTTCCTTCCTCAACATCTTCCATAGGTTTGACAGTCTCATTGCTCGGCTCTGCCTCCTGGTTGAGGGTAGTGGCTTCAGGTGTTTTGTCTTCAACATTCACTTCTACCTGTCTCTTGACATTCTCCTGCAGTTTTTCAATCTTCGAAATTATTGCATTGTCCTTAATTGTTAGGTTCTTATCTTTTTTTGCTGTAGGTGTGTATTGAGATTTGAGAGTGCTCTCTTCAGTGTCAAAAAGCGAGACACCATCCCATGAAAACATGGTATCCTCACCTTGTTTCTCTATGGTCTGTTTTTTTCCTCCTTCTTCATCACTGTCTTCAGTCAATTTAGAGTTCAGCAACTTATTCATCACCAATGACATTGAATTCAACCATTGAGGGCACTTATTTTTAGAGTGAGGTTGCTGGTGAAAAGTACAGAAATTATCCCCCCCTATTTCTGTTATGTTCATTGATGCTAAATTTGGTGGAGGGACTTGCCATTGGTTGTTATCCTCCCTTTTTTGGTAGTGGGGTTTATAAGTTTTCTGAACTTCCTTTCCTCTCTCTAGATCTATTATTCGGTTAGATAGCTTCTGAAGCATTGTCATTATTCCCTGATAATCATGTGATTGTTCATCTTTAGGTTTAGACAGCAATAAAGCTCTTCTATTTGTAGTTTTCTCTCCAGGTAAATCAGGATAATCTTCTACACTTTCCCTTTCAACCTCTACCCTTTATGCCTCTTCATAAGTCTCTACCAATGTAGGTTTGGCTTTCATCTTGGCAAACATGGCCAGCTCAGGTCCTAGGGTTGAGGTATAATATTCAATTAAGACCTTGTCTGAGGGTCTGTCAACTTCAGAAAAGTTCTTTAGGTATATTGAAAATCTTTGAGTGAAACTATGTACCTTCTCGTTCTTCTCTTTTCTTAACAAACCAAGACCCTTCATCAATGAGGCATGTGTTTTTTGGGCTGTGTATTTACTTCTGAAAACCCTTTCGAAGGTGTCCCAATCAGGAATAGAGTTTGCAGGAAAGCCGAAATACCAGGATGCTGCTGCTCCTTTCAGGGTGTGTGGGAACAGTCTATAGACCACATCTTCATACTCCCCAGCCCTTAGCCCTTCTAATGCTAAATAAAAGCTTTGTAGGTGGTCATCTACAACAGTCCTTTCCTCGGGGTCAAACTTAGGCAACAACTTGTCAAAGGATTGAGGTAGGTTATGCAAGGGAGGCGTGAGGTTCAAAGAGGATCTAGCTCTCCATGCCGGTAGAGGGTTGGGCTGATTTAAATTTATGCCAGCCATAGGCACAGGTATAAGAACAAGAGTCTGAGCAAAGAGCAATGTAGGGTGAGAACAGGCTTTCTCACCTCAAAGGTATAACCAAACTTGTAAGTGCTTGGGTTGAGTCGAAAGCTTCAAAACATATGCTGGTAAAGTAATCTTGGGAAATGTGTTCCACGGCCAGCCATGCACTGGCGGCCCTCCTTCTAGCGCCAGAACTATTGAGGCCTGGAAATTCACAGGAAACAATAGAAAGGGATTCTCCCCAGTCAACGTTCCCAACTAGCCTGTGACTGTTTGGTGTAGGGAATCCATCCGATTTGCAGTCCGGCTACCGTAGGTTAAGTAACAAAAACAAAAGGTTTTACCGGTTGCGGCCTGGTCCACTGTGTATATTTTTGTATTTTTTGACTTAAGTATGATATGTAAGTGCCTATTTAACATGCATATTGACGTAGAATACGAGGAGTGGTCACAATGTGATGCCCAGGTTCTTACCTCTCATCTTAAACTCTCTCGCATCTAAATCACACACAGCAAGAAATTACAACTAACTACATAACCTATCCCGAGGGAGCAAAGTTATCATTCATTAATGAGTAATGTAATTTGTACATGCATTATGAAAAATCACAGATAGCTGATACTTCTTCCAAAACCCATGAACATTAAAAGATGTTTGAACAACCAGATAGCCAATTGTTTATGAACAACATTCATTACTCATAGTGAAAATATTCATAAAATAAACCGGAGAACATTCATACAAGAACATAGGTTCAAAGAGTTAGAACGGTCTCACAGTTAATGGACACAAAGATGAAAACGAAATAGTTCCTCTTCAACAAATCCATAGCACAACATTTGAATATTCCACCAAGCTTTCTCCAACAGGCAAACTGTAATTATCTATTGCAAAAGGAAATAGTTCTTCTTACAATATGTCTTCACAAATCTAACTGGGAAAAAGTCCCTAGTAACTTCTAACTTTCAAATATTTAAACAAAATCAGTAGACCGCTTGGGGTCCCCCCCCCCAAACGTGTGACTCTTCGGTTCTTCAAGCGTTTCATATTCCTCCTTTTCATCTTTTCTGTGCAAGCTCATTATCAGCTGAGTAATTGACGGACTTTTCAAATCTACGTATTTTGTTGCTTTCAATTTTGTCTTTTCCTTTGCTTGTCTCCCTTGCGACCCTGCCGGTTTTGATTTGATTTTTTTTTAAACTATCAAGCTACGCCTTCACACCGTGGTCACCCCAACAGTCCCTTGAGTTCTACCTGCAATCAATTACTGTGCATCATTAGTTGGAATGGCATTTTAAAACATTAACTTAAACCACCTGAAATGGCTAATCCACAAGAAAATGGCCAGGCGCATCCCTTAATCTGAGAGGTTTAACAAACGGAAGAGTTTTGACTAAGCCTCGAGCGGTAAAGTTCTAAATCGGAAGTCGAAAGGTTTTTACATCGGAAGCTGAATGACTTTTCCAGCCGCAACGGCGGAAGAGACACGGGCTAAAGACAAGCGACGCGGGCGGGAAAAAACTTTAATCGAAAGTCAGAAGGCTTTTACATTGGAAGCTGAATGGCTTTCCTAGCCGCAATGGCGAAAGAAGAAAAGATATAGGCAAGCGATCAAAAGACCAATACGCATCGGCAGTCGGAGCGCTTTATGCTTCGGGTGCTAAGCTGCTTTGGGAGTCGCAACAACGGAAAAGGAAATAACAAATCCTTCCAAAAGATCAGCCGATTTGAGAAAATGTGTCGGAGAAAACTTAGAAGTCAAGTCTGATTATTTTTCCGCAACGGCGGGATTCAAAACGACTAGACGTCCGGAAAAGGAAAATCATTTTTCTGCCGCAATAGGAGAAGCCCGAGACTTACGGGGCTGGCAAAAACAACGAAGCGGGAGAAAAACCAAACAGTGATAGGGAGAAATTGTGATTTTCCATCCGCAATGGCGGAAGGAGAAGTGATATAAGTTCCGATGCCAAAACACAAAAGCAGCCGATGTGAAAACAAACAAATCGGAAAGGAAGTCGAAGTCAATACCGATTATCCATCCGTAATGACGGGAGGGAAAGAAAATACCTTCCGATTCAGCCATAGATTCTGCTGATTAAAACCAACGTATTGGAAAGAAAATTTGAAGTCAAGACTCGCTATTTTGCCGCAACGGCGGAAGCTTTAACTAAACAAATTTCCTGATTCGAACAAGCTGAAAATGCATCCAAAGGCAGCGATAAAGTCTGATCAAACATTAGATTGCTTCAAGAATCAGAGGAGGAATCAAAACAATTGGTAGATCAATCCCAGCACTTATAAATTCTTTCTGGAAAATCATTGAATTAACTCAAGGAAAAAGAACTAATCCAAACAAAAGGAGGGTCCCAAATTTTTTTTTTGGAATTTGGGGAAAATGTTGCAGCTACAACAAGTTGGTTAAGGGAATATATTAACTTTATTATTTGGGGTACACTCACTCGTGAAGATAAAGTGAAACAATGATAGACAGGAAATGGTGACATGATGGTGAAGATGGCAGAATGAAGAAAACAAAATAGCTTCTAGCTATAGTATACAATGTATATCGAAACATTTCACAAGATAGAATGTGTAGTAAGAATTACAAATTGAAGCAAGTAGTAGATGAAGAATCAAAGAGTGTGATGCTTATAGATTGAGGTGTATAGTAACAAGGAGAAGTTACTTTAATACCATTCTCTTCAAACATAAATAAAGGAACTCCATAGGACAAATTTAGCATTAGTCACAACTGGTGTCATTAAATGGATATTGGTATCTTCACTAGACAAGAGGGGTATTGTCTAGAAGCTGGTTCTTGCATTAAAAATTAGATTCCTCACAATAGGTTGGATTATATTAGAAATTTGGGTCTTTCATTGAGGGTTGGATTCCTCCTCTCTTAGTTGGTGCTGCGAAATATGAATATTGGTGTCTTCTACAAATTGATGTATTTGGTGACTCATCAAATATTAAATACATATCTTGTGTGTCTCTTTGTTGTGATTATTATTGTGTACATATTGCAATGTTAATGATACATGTTCAACAATAGTTCTTAAACAAAAACAAATAATTGATTATGTGAAACAATTATTCACCCCCCCTCCTCTTAGTGTCTTGGTTTGTTCAATAGTTTCATCCCTCCACCTGTAGGTTCTTGTGGAACTTAATGTCCCAATGAAAAACCAAGTAGTTTCTACAAAGAACCATTCCATTGAGCATCCAAACCAGGATTATCTTCAATATTTACATCCTCGTGGGGCTCCATCTGGTCAAATACTATAGAATTATTCACAGCTCTGGATTTTTTGTTCCAAAATTTCCTATGGAGCGGTTTTGGATAAGGACAATCCTTCTAGAGATGCCCAATATCACAACAAATTGAGCACCAAAAAGGAATTTTCCAATAGTCCAAGGGCTGAATGTAATTCCCATATTGCCAATTTATCTCTATATTACCGTGAATCCCTTCTCCGAGGTCAAGATCTACTAGTATGCTAGCAATCCTTTTATCCTCCATAGCAACAAAATATTTTTCCAAATCAACTAAATTTCCCCAACTATTTTTGACAACCTTAAAGACTGCTTCCAACTAGATATATAGTGGGAATCTAGGTAAAAGAACCCTTACATGTCAAATCATAAAGGGCTCACTTTGAGGATCAAAACCAAGCAAAAACCACTTAATAACCCAACTAGATGGGCCCCATAGCCAAGGGTTTTATAGAATCAATTCCAAATATGATTGTGTATTGAAATCAACGCACAACTAACCCTTGATCAAAATATGCAATTGAGTAAAATAACCCAGCTAAGGTCTCCAACTTGCTTCAAGCTATTGTTGTAAATAAAACTTTGAGACCAATTTACCCATGAAATTTTTTACCAGAGCTAGTGTAGATAAACATTGACCTTCTCCAAACCCACACCCAAGTCGAGAAACATTTTAACCCTGTCCATCTTGGGTTAAAACATTTTTATTTTATACAACAAGACCCAGTTCCAGAAAGAGGCACAGAAGTAGAAGGTTCTACATCCAGATTCTGATGAATACTTGCGCCTAGTTCTAGAGGACTTGTTTTACTGATTTACAAATCTAAAGGCAACAAAGAAACCACTTTTATTTCCTTGTCAAAAAATACCCCTATGTTTGAATACCCATAGAATGAACTTCCACCGAAACCTTGCTAGTTTTCCTTTTACTTGACACATGATGCTCTGTAATCTCCTCCTTGATAATTGCACTATAGTCCTTCGACCACCACCAAACCTCCATCAATTCCTCATGTGTGCAAAATATCGTCGAATAATTTCTGAGTTCATTCTCACCATAATCAAGGAGGTCAAGGTATTCCATTATTCTTGATCTAGATAGATGCCTAAACAAACAAGAAAAAGATGAATTCTAGTATGTGGAAACCCTATTGCAACCAGTTTCCTTTTATTATTTGTACTCAATGAATTTGTAATTAGCTACATCTACAACCATATGTCCCACAGGATAATGATGTGCATCTACAACCATATGTTCCACTGAATAATGATGCACATCTAAAATTATATGTCCCATGGATTAATTTGATGCATCTATATGGTTAATTTGTTATAGTTGTCACATGAATAAATTGATTTGAAAAAATAACCTCATTTAAAAAAAAACTAAAAAAAAATAACACTATAACAAAACCAACATAGATTTACCTTAACTATGGATTTACCAAGGGTTGAAAGGGTTTAAAATCCATTGAATTGCAAAATTTTCCTCAAATATGGCACTTTGATTGACTTGTTGATTTGGCAATTATATCACTAACACTGCGTAGGTACTGATATAGATTATATGTTGACACCATTGGAAGATTCCCTTCTAAGTGCACTACTAAAAGAGAATGATTCTGCTACTCCAAATATGACTTCAAGGATTATCTATGTTTAAGATGCAAAAAGTTTTCACACAATTGTGGCTCCTTGCATAATCAAATTTGACTTGTTAATTTCACAAAGTCCCTAACCCAAATGAATACAATATTTACTAAAAATTGCCACTTGTATTTCAACTATTGTATCTTATTGTGGATTCATTTTGATTTAGTATGAGCTGATTGGTGGATTTGGTTGTGGTATTTAGATGAGCATTAATTTCCCTTACTGTTGTAGATTCAATATAGTCCTTCTTGACAGAGAAGTCAAGTGTTTGTTTCTTGGTTTTAGATTTCATGAGTCTCATGTAACATTTTCTTGACATATTTAAAGTTACCAATACTTCTTACTATTACCATCAAACATTTCATATGTATGCAATTCACAATAAAATGGACAACCTTCAAATAACCAATGACAATATCCTATCAAGAAGTCTAAACTAGCATAAATACATTAGTAAATGAATGGAGATTACTTACAGGATTATAGCAACCATATAAAATGCTTCTAGTATGTAGGCAGACTCTTGGATAGTCATAAATAAGAGGAAATAGTAGTGTTGTATATGACTTCCTATAGCTGATGGGTGTTAGAAGACTTGTTTTATTTGATGCAATGGCTGTCCTCTTGGCATAGGTGGAAGTATAAGTGAACACGTGATGAAAATGAACTACTGAATTAAGTTCCCAACAACAAGAATTAGTCTTTTCTAAGAGTTGTAACTTGTTTTTTTACCCTCCATGCCCTCTATGTCAAATATCTCATGCTCCTCTATGAAACACCCTCCATAAACAATTGATAGTCGTTGTTAATGGTCTCACTGTTGCATTATGGCAATGCCCCACACTTTATTTTCCCACAGTACTGAAATATTCACCACAAGGATGCATTCTCTTAGATGGTATATGTCTAGAAATGAAGATTGGAACTGTAAATGTGCCCTCCCATGGTAAATATCTCACCCAGTAAGTTTGTACAACCAACAAATAGTTTGAATAATAAGTCCTCTAGATATGAATACATCCTCCAAAGGAAAGATAACAACCAGGGACTATATCTTCAGACTACTACGACCTCCCTCATACTGGAAGTGTGCCCTCCTATTGTTGCAATAGTCACCACAGTGAAAACAAAGAACATAATGGTGAAGGAATTCTCCCTTCTTTCCTCCTTGACCATTGTAACATGAATTTCCAAGAGAAATAGGCAATATTTTCAACCAAGTGTTCCCCCTCCACTAATCTCTGGATTCTCTGCTTAAAAATCACAAATATGAATATAGAACTAAAATCCCAAACCACGACAGTTATAGCATGATTTTCCACACCTAATGCATCATGCCTTGATGGAATTCCCTTGTCCCTATGTAGACTCATTATATCCCATTTACTCACCATAGCCCTGATGCTCCAAGTTAACCCTCTAAAAAACACTTTTGAATATACACGCAGGTCACAAGTCTACAAATTGCTTATACACAACTTGCGCCATGTCACCCGCGTACATTTGGTTTTATGATAATAAAAAAATGGAGATTTTCCCATTAAGTAACAAATGACTTGATCCTTATCCTTCCATATACTGGGAAATGCTTCAATTTGACCCTTCATTCCCTATTGAGGAGCTATACATTGAGTTATTGTGAAGCATTGGAGGAGGAGAATCTTGGAGAGTAAGATATTATAACAAAATTTGGCCCCCATTCTTATATACTTGAGTCTGCATCCCTTTGTCCTTAAGGAATCCATTCGTTCTCTTTCCAAGGATTTCCATTTTCTTTGTGAGCTTTCCATTGTATGGAGGATTGAAGTGGTGGAGGCCCTGGTGGAGAGACTCAATTTCTTGGTTCCGATGAGGTTCCGACAGAGGTTGTAATTTGTATTTATGTTTCAATTAATAGAGATATCAATTTCTCATCCAATTTCATGTGTTTATGAATATTTTTATCCATGGATGCAATTTCTTTGTATACATGTTTAAATTGAATATGCTAGATTAAATGCTAACACATTATATCCCATGTGTATATTTCTTTGTTGTTGAGGACGAAGTGTAGGGACAAGTTTTGATCGAGAGCTCAACGGTGGTCATCTTCAAACATCCGATTGAGGTACGGTTCTTATACCTTAGTGATTAGTTTATTTTATGTATCTAGCATGCCTAAGAATGGATTGATTTCTGGTGTCATATTGTCTGTTGTAGCCCACCCTAAGCCATAGAAAAATTTTCTCTGTAACAATGGCCATGAAGTTCAAATGATAAATTGGAGTGATCTCTCCTTCCAGTAGATAGAGTGGATTTGTCTCACCATCGAAACTATTCTCCTTCTCCTAGGGTTTTTGTCCCAAGTGAGTCAAGCCTCAAGAGTTCTCCAAAGTCTACTTTCAAAATGAGCATAAAATGAATGAGAGAAAGGGGTCTCATGCCTTTTTTATAATTTCTCAAGTCACTTTGGTGACTCTTTAGCTTTTTCCACCCATTCTTTCCATAAATGATCCTAAAGTAACTTTGGATACCTTTTTCTCATTTTTATTATTAAATGTCACTTTATAGTTTTTTCAATCTCAACTTTGATTAAAGTGACTTTATAAAGTTAAATTCACTTTTTAAATCTCATTAAATAATTATAAAGCGACTTTATGTAGTCATATAATTTTTCCCTAAGTCGCTTCATAACCCCATTTTCTTTGCAAATTAATTACTTAATGTCCTTTATGGTGTTGCAATTTTCCCACTAACATTGATTAATTAATTTAATCATTTTGATGTGGTAGACACTCCAATCCACCTCCACTTATCACGCCAGAGAACACAACAAAATTGGGGACATTACAATCACAACCAATCCAGACACCAATTTGGTGTATGAAGCTTGTTTGTGGGACAAGGGACCCCCTTTTGTGGAACGATATAACTATTAACATCTACAAAGGTGTACATACCCTAACCCCTCTAGATTTGAACGTATTTTCTTAATTGTTTATATATATATATATATATATATATATATATATATATATATATATATATATACACACACACACATGATTTACTTTCTTTCCATAGTGCTAATGTTCAAGTGGTCATTTAAAGTCAAATAAAAGATTAAAAATAAATAAATATTGTACACTTGTCTTTAGGAATAGTCGAATGCCTTTTAAAAGATATACACGTATTTTTCTTTTGAGTTATATATATAAGCGCCTTTGTGGTGTGAATATATTTCTATTTGGTATTTTACAGTAAAAATATTGTATTCTTTTATTTACTATTATATTATATTTATTCATATTGTTATTGTTATTTTTTATATTTTAATGTTTAAAATTAAATTGGGAAAATATTATATGTTATTATATATATCCATGGGATTGGAAGTAGTGTGGTAGATTATGTTATATCCGATATCCCTCTATGCAACAAATTAATAGCTTTCAACATATTCAACAACCATGAGTCTGACTCTGATCATATACCTTTGATTATAACTCTCAATATTTCCATGCATATCGATCCCAAGGAGGAAAACTATCATTTCCAAAAACACCTAAAATTCAATAAAAATAAAGCTCACATTTTCCTCCATGATCTAAAAAATGAATTGTTTCCTTTATCTAGTATGGATAATATAGAAAATATCTACCATAATTTTTCGACAACCCTCTCGTCTTCCATTAACAAGTTCTCTATTGAAGTCTCGACTAAAACAAGTGATAGTAGAACCAACCCTATTAAGATTCCATATGCTTAGCTAGATCTCATTAGTATTCAATTAAATTTCACAATAATAGCATATGCAGGCTCACTGAAAAAAACACAATCACAAGATAGACACAGATTTATCCTATGAATCCCTCAAGGGGAATAAAACCCATAAAAAATTCCTCTATATAGATGTATCAAAAGTACAAAGATAAAACCCCAAACATGTGATCCTTCTCTTTGTTGGTATCTCTCTCTCTCTCTCTCTCTCTCTCTCTCTCTCTCTCTCTCTCTCTCTCATGCATTATTCACAAGTGTGTGTTTGTGTGTCAAATGAGGAACATGCATCCTCTATTTATACTCTTTATTCCACTTGAATTTTTCCCTAACAAGTCGGCCCCAACAAACTTACTGGGTCGACTTCACTTAGGAAGACACAAAACAATATTATATTATATTCAGGAGGGTTCTATTGACTTGATTTACAATGGAGGTTTTACCTCATGACGCTATGATGACCAAATACAATACTAACATCCCGGTGGAGGAAGAAAACATCTTTGATAGGTTACATCAATAAAATACATTTAGAATATTCTTTAAAGTTACAATATTTCAACACTCCCTCTTAACGAGAAGGGTATTCTACTGACGACAACAACATCAAATGTAGGATCAAGGAGAGATAGCATCTTTAGCAACATCAAGGTGATACATCTATATGTCATTGTAAGTTTTCAACAATCATCAGGAACTAGAATAGTTACTAGAACATCTCCAACATCTTCAGTATTGGAACATCATCTTCTACAACACTGAGTCTTCATCTTTGATCTTCATCTTCTGTAGCACTCAATAGCTCAATCCTTTGCAACACTCGATCACTCGATCCTTTGCAGCAACACTTGATCTCTCAATCAACATCATCTTCAACAACAACATAACCAGCAGCACACATGATCCAATTATGAGATGGTCAACCCCTATCACTTTTGGACATGGTTCCAAGGATGATGCAATCTTGAGCCACTTACAGGATGGTCAATCCCTCTCACTTTAGGACATAAGTCCAAGGAGGATATGATCCTGAGCCACTTACAGGATGCTCAATCCCTCTCACTTTAGGACGTAAGTCCAAGGATGATACAATCATGAGCCACTTACTAGATGGTCAATCCCTCTCACTTTAGGACATAAGTCCAAGGATTATGCAATCCTGAGCCACTTACAGGATGGTCAAACCCTCTCACTTTAGGACATAAGTCCAAGGATGATGCAATCTTGAGCCACTTACGGGATGGTCAATCCATCTCACTTTAGTACATACGTCCAAGGATGATGCAATCCTGACACTTCATGGAGATAAAATTCTACGTATCACTTTAGGACTAATTTCTGGGGATGATACAATCCCACTACAAGATCGTTAGCCTACTCCCCCTTTCGAGGAGGGTCCACATCATAAACCTGCTCCCCCTTTCAAGGAGTGTTAGAATATAATCCGTTAGGGTTATATAATGTAAATAAATAAATAAATAGAGAGTAGGAATCCAAACAGGCTGAGCGGAAGGTGAAACCCAACCGCCATGTGATTTGTATAAATATAGGCATTTGCATTTGAATAATTATTCAATCGGGAGTTATTACCAACAAGTGGTATCAGAGCTAGGTTTCCTGCCTGCCATAACTCCTGCTGCATTTCTGCCCATTCCTGGCATTCTGCTTGCCAGTCCATTTCCAGACTGCTCCGTCAGTCTGCCAGTTTGTGTGTGTTACTCCTTTCCTAGCCTGCGCGCATTCATTATGTGTGTTTATTCTCTGCTAGGACGTTGTGATACCTAACCCTAATTTTCTGTTGACTACTGCGTTTTTGGAATTGCTGTGAATTCCTTCCTGGTTGAGTGTTTGCTGGGTGTTGAGGCTTTATTGTGCGGAGACTGTTGTATTTGGTTTGATATAGCTGTGCACCATCATGAGCTGTGAACCATCACCATCACCGTGGAGATATTCTGAGCCTGCGACTTGAAGAATGCGTGGAGACGTCTCCTCCAGAAAATGATGTGCTGGTATGTGTGTGCTGCGTGAGTTTGAAGTTATATACTGAATCTATATGCTTTTTGAGACTGCATATTCATGCGCCTTATCAACTGCATATTACTACGTTGTTGATTTTATATCTGCGTGGACTGATATGCTGTGACTGATATATGTATCCTACATATATTGAGCGTGGACTACATCATGCGTTGGAGATGATTTTTTTTTGGGAATGCTTTTTGGGAGCTGCGTTGATACTAATTACTAGGGTTTGAAAGCTGAAATTTTCATTTTCATTATCATTTCATTGTTTTTAAACCCTTCTGTGAACAAACAGAACACCAAATGTCCTGGGTCGCCTCCGCATATTTGGATCGCGGAAACGATAAGATGTTGTAGAAACCCTGGTCAATAGTGGAAGACAAATTGAGGCAGTAAACTTTTCGCATGCATTCGAGCTGACAGAGAAGTTTCCATCTGTTCCTTTGTTGAAGGAATACCTGAAGGATGCTAAGAAAGCTTCTCAGGCAAGTTTAAAAACCAGGAATAACTCTACTGCTGCACAGAATGAAGCAAATGCAAAAGAGCTCTCTGCTTATAGAGCTGTTATCAAGTGCATTGAGGAGCACAAACTTGAATCGCAGTTCTCACCAGATCCTCTTCAAAAGCGTGTAGCTCAGCTAGAGAAAGCCAAGGCTGACAGAAAAAGGTCCGCAGGTGCTGTTAAGTCTCATCCTAAGCATCCTCGTGCTAATGGAGGTAATGCTGGTGATTATTTTTGAAGGCTGCGTTCTATCTTGAAGACTGCGTGCGTTGATGAGTCTGTGACTGATATTTGATGCGGCCTGTATACACTACGTTGAAGACTGCGTTTTCGAATCTCTCAAGGTGCGAAAGATACGCAAAATTCTGGAGTTACAGCCTCACATTGAATGTCAAGGTTTGTGCCAATAAGAACATCAAAATTGCGGTAGTATAGCTTTCTTCGTAAGCAAATGACTTGAAAGTTATAAGTGTGAATATAAATCTCTGTTCATTATTGGATCTGGAAAGTGACATTTCGATTAAGGTAGAAGAACCATGACCTATCAGACCTATGACTTTCTGATATGTTGAAGCTGAGTTGAAGACTGATGTGTTGTAAACCCTAATTTTTGCTGAAGACTGGTGCGTTCTCTCTAGGGTGGAAACCCTAATTTTCTAAGTGAACACTGTGGAGACTGCGTTTATGCTGAAGAATAGTGGATGCTCACTGATATATTGTGACTGCTGTATATATGCTGCTTCTTGTTTCCTGAACTTGGAAAATGAGCTATGACTGCTGCGTTTTTTTTCCTTTCAATTTGTAACTGTGCTTTGAAAATAAAGCTGTAACCACTACATGAGAAAATTGTTGGTTAATTGTAGCATAGACTGTATTGTAAAAATTAAAGAGACTCAGACCTGCATTGTGTAGAATAGTGCACAGAATTTATATATTGAAATGATATAGAAATTAAATATAGAGCAGCTGCAAGATTGTTTTGATAGGGCTGATAGGCTGCAGAATCATATTGTAATATGTAAAGGAGCAGGAATCTAAACCTGCATCCCATATATTTTTCTAAGCATTCTGTAAGTTATAGTTTCCAGATTAGAGATGCACTCTTTGGCATCTAGTATTGGTGCTGCCCTAGCTGGAAAAGACCAATCCAAAGACCCTTTCAAGGGAAATTGCAGCAAGAGAGGACGAGGAAGAATAAATTTCAGAGGCAGAGGGGGCAGAAGCAAAAGATCAGATTTGCAGTGCAAACG
>LPNX010566435.1:594749-661189 GCA_001517045.1 Pseudotsuga menziesii | reverse complement strand
AATCCAAACAGGCTGAGCGGAAGGTGAAACCCAACCGCCATGTGATTTGTATAAATATAGGCATTTGCATTTGAATAATTATTCAATCGGGAGTTATTACCAACAAGGAGGGTCCACATCATCAACCTGATCCCTATTTTGAGGAGGGTCGTCCACATCATCAACCTACTCCCCTTTCGAGGAGGGTCCACTTTATGAATAATTCCTAGGGATGATATAATCCCACTGCAACATCATCAGCCTACTCCCTCTTTCGAGGAGGGTCCACAAATAATCAACTTGCTCCCCTTTCGAGGAGGTTCCACATCATCAACCTGCTCCCCCTTTCAAGGAGGGACCACATCATTAAACCTAATCCACCTTTCAAGGAGGGTCCACATCATCAACCTTCTCCCCTGTTCAATTAGGGTCCACATCATCATTGTTCCTCCTTATAATGAAATTCTATAACACAATCATTGTTCCTCCTTACGAGGAAGGTATATATAATCATAACTATTCCTCCTTACGAGGAAGGTATTTTCAAACTACACCAAGATTGTCACGGAAGTATTCATACTTTACTCAAGAGAGAGGCTTGTTCAACACATCATCAACTTGCTCATCGGTACTCACATACAGGATCTTTATAGCTCCCTTCTGTACCATATCCCGTATATAGAAATACCGGATTTTTATGTGCTTCGACTTGTCCTGGAACACTAGGTTCTCTGTCATCTTTATACAGCTTTGGTTGTCACATAGAATCACTGTGGTATCGAGATCCAAGTCAAATAGACCTAACATCAACTTCCAAATCCATATGGCTTCACAACTAGCATAACAAGCTATTATATACTCTACTTTAGCCGTGCTGAGAGAAACACTAGACTGCTTCCTGCTAAACCATGAGATCATGGCAGATCCTAGAAAATAACATCCACATGAGGTGTTCTTCCTGTATGAGGTACTTCTAGCCAATATGCATTTGTATAACCATACAATCTGTAGTCATGATATCCAACATAGTATAAATCAAATTCTATCATACCTTTTAGGTACCTCATCACATTCTTTGCAACTATTAGGTGAACATGTCTAGGTTTAACTAGATTTTACTCAGGGTGTTCACAACAAAACATATATCTGGCTTGGTGTTTGTTAGATACATCAACGACCCAATAATCTGTTTGTACTGAGTCACATATACTAACTCTGATGATTCATTAGATAAAAACTTCAGGTTGTTATCCATGGGTGTGGCCATGGCTTTACAATCCAACATATCAAATCTTTTAAATATTTCCACAACATACTTTACCTGGTTGAGAAACACTCCTTCTGGGCTCTGCCATACCTCTAGGCCTAGAAAATAGTGCATAAATCCAAGATCTTTCATCTCAAATTATTCAACAAGCTTCTTCTTGCATTATACAATATGTTTCTCATTTCCTGTCAGATTTAAGCCATCCAAATACAATAATAGTATGACAGGTTCGTCATCCATAACCTTAAAGTAAAGGTTAGGACCAACTTTACTTTTTGTAAAGACCAATCTCGTCAAGAAGCTAACTATCCTTCTGTACCAATCTCTAGGAGCTTGCTTCAGTCCATACAAATCCTTCTTCAACTTACATATGTAATTTTGTCTCTCTTCGACTTCAAATCCTTGTGGTTGTTCTATGTACACTTCTTCCTCAATAAAACCATTCAGGAAGGCTGTATTCACATCCATCTA
Source organism: Pseudotsuga menziesii (assembly GCA_001517045.1). Lineage (NCBI taxonomy): Eukaryota > Viridiplantae > Streptophyta > Pinopsida > Pinales > Pinaceae > Pseudotsuga > Pseudotsuga menziesii. The sequence continues at coordinate 659,472 of LPNX010566435.1, read as the reverse complement.
GTGTAAACTCCACTTCATCATGGATGCAAGTGCCATTATGGTTCTAATGGAAGTGTACCTTTCTACTAGCGCAAATGTATCTTCATAGTAAATTCCCTCTTTTTGAGAGAATCCTCTAGCCACAAACATTGCCTTGTATTTCTCAATACTTCCATCAGTTGCATGTTTTATCTTGTAGATCCACTTGGAAGATACCACACTCTTGCATTCGGGTTTGGGAACTATATCCCAAACATCATTCCCCATTGTTGATTGGTATTCTTCTGTCATTGCTTCTACCCATTCTTTCTTCTGTACAACTTCTTCATAACTAGTAGGTTCTTGATCTACAAGATCACGCATCAAAGCTACATAACTGGAGAATGGATTTTATCTCTTCCTTATTCTTGTGGATCCTTCTGTAGATCCATACTTATCTTCTTCTTATATGATTTATATTACCCAAGAAGGCTTTCTCTTTCGTGATACATTCATAGTAGGAGGTTCTTGAGTTTCTAGCATATCATGGTCCTCTGATGTTTCATTTTCAGGGGAGGGTACAGCTTCTATATTTATGGGAGGTACCTCTTCTTCATATACTTCTTCATGCTGCCAATTTCTAGATCTCTTGAGATCTGTTTCTTCGTCAAATTTTATATCCCTACTAATCTCCATGTGTTGGAATCCTAGGATGTATATTCTAAAGGCTTTGGAGACTTCACAATATCCAACAAAGAATCGCCTCTTTCTGGAAGGGTCCAACTTCGTTATATTTTCTTTTGGAATGTGAACATATAAAGGGAAACCAAATATCTTGAGATAGCTCACTTTAGGATTCTTTTCTCTGAACATTTCTTTTGGAGTCTTAAATCCAAGGGCACTATGGGATAATATATTATGTACATAAACCATTGTTCTTGTTGCTTCAGCCCATAGATGCATAGGAAGATCTTGATCATGTATCATTCTCTTGACTACTTCCATAATGGTCCTATTCTTTCTTTCTACAACACCATTTTGTTGAGGACTGTAGGGAGTGGTTAATTCCCTCTTAATTCCAGCTTCTTTACAAAAGGCCTCAAATTATTTTGATGTATATTCTCCACCATTGTTTGTTCTTGTTGAGATCACAGCATCGAGAATCATTCTCCAGTCTTGTGAGTAATAGAAAGACAGTAGACTTGTGTAATCCTACAAATATCCTCATCTGATTGAGGTGGTGATGTTGTAAAGCTTGTGAGTAATATCAAGCTAAGTCTTGTGAGTAATATCAAGATAGTAGACTTGTGTAGTCCTACAAGTATCCTCATATGATTGAGGTGGATAGTAGACTTGTGTAGTCCTACAAATGTCCTCATATGATTGAGGTGGTGATGTTGTAAATTCTTGTGAGTAATATCAAGATAGTAGACTTCATGTGTAGTCCTACGAATATCCTCATATGATTGAGGTGGACAGTAGACTTGTGTAGTCCTACAAATATCCTCATACGATTGAGGTGGACAGTAGACTTGTGTAGTCCTACGAATATCCTCATATGATTGATGTGGAAAGTATACTTGTGTAGTCCTACAAGTATCCTCATATGATTAAGAGGGTGATGCAGTAGACTTTTGTAGTCCTACAAGTATCCTCAGATGATTGAGGTGGTGATGCAGTAGACTTGTGTAGTGCTGCAAGTATCCTCATATGATTGAGGTGGTGATGTAATAAAGCTTGTGAGTGATATCAAGCTGAGTCCTATGAGTAATATAAAGACAGTAGACTTGTGAGTAATCTTAAGTTCTACAAATATCCTCATGTTGTGAGGTGGTGTACTTTACTATGTAAAATATATATACTATGTGATGTATGGCTAGTCGTGGTCAACGGGTGCTACAAGTCTCCTTTAGGGATTATCTACCCTTCCAGTGATTTACTTTGGCATGTGACTATATGAATCGGGGCAATACATATGATCATAGGTTTGGAAACGATCTTATGAGTATGATATGATAAATATGATTATTTAATGAAAACACATATGGACCATGCAAAGATATTTAATATAAGAACATAGATAGAGAGAGAATTCAAATTGCATATATTGCCACCAAGTAAACTTGAATTGATTAGATATCAGTTGAGTATTAGTTATGGTAAAAAAGTTCAGTTAATTAAGGAATCAACTCCTTAATTTATGCAAGTGATTGTTGGAAATAAAAACTGATGGAGAAGCACTAGTTCTGTTCAATTACATTCAGTTCTGTTCAGCAACATTCAATTATGCTCAGTTACATTCAGTTCTGTTAAGTTACAGTCAGTTCTGTTCAGTTACATTCAGTTATGTTCAGTTACACTCAGTTCTATTTAGTTACATTTAGTTTAGCTCAGTTACATTCCATTCAGTTCAGTTACATTTAGTTCAGCTCAGTTAACTACACAATTAGAGTTAGTTAATTAATGGAACACACATATCTTCTTGTGGGAGATATTTATGGAGTGCCATCTTGACACCAGATTGGTATGGGGCACATAATTAAAGATGGATCATTGTTCTAAATTTAACAAGTTGCTGCTACAGGAAACCATTCTATTTTTGTTGTAAAACCTAATTGGACTTGTTGTTAAAGTGTTATGCACTTGGCAAGTTAGATACGGTGTTCCATTCGATCTCCATTCTCTGGTTCTCTCTATGAAAGCAATCTGCTATTGTGTTGTAATCATTCTCTGCTACTAATCTATCATGCTCTAAGATCGTTTGCTATATTTTTTATCCTCTGAATCAGTAGAGGGTTTTCCCAGGGTATATCCTGTTTTCTATGGTTTGATTTATGTATTTGGATTATTGATGAGATTTATATGCACTGTTATTATGGGTTAAAGTTTTGAAGTTCAATTTTATTCATATTTTTCTCAATCACTAACAGTTCTGAGTGTCTTTATCCTTCTTTTGTGAATGATTTTCTATCAAGTCTTTGAATTCCTTGAATTTTTTGAATACTTCATCCTTTGTTTTCAAGAAATATATCCATGTATTTCTTGAATAGACACCAATAAATGTAACATAATATTCATAACCACTCAAATATGTGGAATTAATTGGACCACATACATATGAATGAATTAATTCCAATGTACCTTTAGCCTTTGTTTCACTCTTCGGAATGGATTCTTGATATTTTTTCCTCTTGCACATCCTTTGCAAGTGCCTTCATGATCGATCTTCAAATCTGGTAAGCCTGTTACAAATTTTCTCACATAGGGTAGTGCCTTGTAGTTGATGTGAGCAAGCCTCCTATGCCATAGTTCAATTGGGCTAGTGGTCTCATGAACAAGGGTTTTTCTAAATGCCCTTGCATTTATATAATCCTCCTTCTTGTTCACCAATTACAACTGCATATTCAATTGATTTTCCTTTGGGACACATAAGTACTTTTCCATCTATAAATGCAACCCTACATCCTTTCTTATCTAATGATGAGATAGAAAGTAATTTCTTCTTCAAACCTGGTACATATAAGACTTCCTTCATTTTCATGGGGGTTACAAAATCAAACTTGTAGCTTGCTTCACTAATACCTTGAATAGGATATTGATAGTCATCTCCTAATGATACTTTATAAGGAGAGTTATTATCTTCAAGTTTTGACAGAGTCTTCTTTTGTCATGTCATGTGCTTTGAAGCACCACTATCAATAAGCCATGTATCTTCTCCAAATGTCACAGACCCAGAGAGTGCAGAGAATAATGCATACTCTTCTGCATCTTCTTCTTTTTCTTTTTTTCTTCGAGGTCCTTCTTCTTATTCTTCATCCTCATCTTCAACTAGATGTGCATGATGTATTTTTTTGTTCTTTTTCTTATATTCTTATTTCTTCAATGGACATTCTTTGGCAATGTGTCCTAATTTGTGACAATTGTAACATTGAAATTGGGAGTAGTCTTTCCTCTAATTGTTTTCTCTTTTCCTTTGGAACCTATTGGGAGGTCGAGACTCCTTGTGACTTTCCTTCTTGAAGTTATATTGAATTCCTCCTCTTTTGGTATCAGTGGCTATGTCTTTATCATATTCTTTAAGTAAAGCTTCTCTATTGGATACTATATCCTCCTCTTGGATGCAATCTTCCCATACAATGTCAAACTTCATGCTTTATTTTCTGGAACACATAGTCTGTATGAATGAATACCAAGGTATAGTGAGACCACTGAGAGCATTCCTAACTATTTCATCTTCATCAAGGGAGTCTCCAATGGCTTCTAGTTGCTCCTTAAACTGGGAGACCCGTGTGAAGTAGTCTTGAATGGATTCTCCTTGTCTCATCTTGGTACTCTTCAATTGAGCTCTCAAATTCATCTTTCTATTGATGTTGCTTCCTCCATACATTCTGGATAGGCCATCATACATTTCCTTTGGGGTATCTTTGGATGACAATTAAGGAATCAAGTGATCTTTGATAGAATAAGCAATGATCCTCATTGCCCTACTTAGGTCCTTCTTGTGCTTCTCCTTAGATTTATATTCTTTAGGTTCTATCACTTCTCATCTGATGTATTTTTCATGATCATTCTCTCTAAGAATGAGACCAATCCTATATTTCCATGCTCGTAATTTTTCAATGCCTTCTAGCTTGTCCTCAAGCTTAGTGCTTAGGGCAATCTTATCCAGGAGGTCACTAAAAAATGAAATTTTTCAAAATGAAAAAATTCACTTATTGAGAGATGCTCTTGACTGAGGCGAGTTGGTTGTTATACTTCGTTTCTAGAGATTCCAAATCTTCACCCTTCAAAATTGAATTGCGAGATTTCATTTTTTGCAGTTTTCTGGTTCTTTGGTTTTCTGCATTTTTCTGGTTCTTTCCCAGAGATATACCCACCCAAAAATTTCAATCCATGGATCAATTGATGTGCTCTATGGAGGCGCAACATTCTATGGAATCAGATCTCCAAAATTCCAACTTTGACAGAAACCCTAATTTCTTGTCGGGGGGAGAGGAGAGAGATTTTCACCTTGTGAAGGTTGTTTTATCCAGGATAGCTCTAATACCATGTTAAGATTCCATATTGTTAGCTAGATATCATTATTATTCAATTCAATTTCACAATAATAGCATATGCAGGATCAATGAAAGAAACTCAATCACAATATAGACACATATTTATCCTAGGAAACCCTCAAGGGGAAAAAAACCCAACAAAAATTCCTCTATATAGATGTATCAAAAGTACAAAGATAAAACCCCAAACAGGTGCTCCTTCTCCTTCCTGGTATGTCTCTATCTCTCTCCTATGCGCTATACACAAGTGTGTGTGTGTGTGTCAAATGAGGAACATGCATCCTCTATTTGTACTCTTTCTTCCACTTCTTTTTCCCTAACAAGTTGGCCCCAACAAACTTATTAGGCCGACTTCACCTAGGAAGACACAAAACATTATTATATTATATACAAGAGGGTTATATTGACCAGAATTATAATGGAGGTGTTACCTCATGGCTCTATGATGACCAACTACAATAGTAACATCCCAACGGAGGAATAAAACATCTCAGAAAGGTTACATCAATAAAATACATTTAGAATATTCTTCGAAGTTATAATATTTAAACAAACCCTTGGTATGATCAAGAGTGTAAAGATAAATCACTACAAATCCTTAATTAAAAGAAAAAAGGCATTGTCTAGGTAAAAGGAAGGAAAATCTCCTACACCTGTCCAAGGTGGCTCCTAAGAAATTCTAGAGGCAAATTCTAACTCACAAAACCAAAGAAGACAATAAAATTGCTTTAAAAGATAGGAATTCCTATCTTAAAAATATTTATGAATCCATGGATATCAAAGATAACATTCAAACTCTTCTTGCAACGAAAGAATTTTTCTCATTAGAAGACATAGATTTCGAGGTTAAGTGCTTAGCAAATGGAAAATCCAAAGACATTGAAGGCTACCAAGCGGAAATATTAAAAATTGGAGGACATGTCCTCATCCTGCACATCCACAAACTCTTTAATCTAGCGGTCAAGCAAGGGTTTCCTACACCTTGAACTCAAATCTTCATTATTCATATTTTCAAAAGTTGTGATAAAAATGACCCCTCTAATTAATAGACTATTATGATTATCCCTCTCTTAGCTAAGTTATATGGAATTATCTTAGAAAAGAATCTCAATGAATTGCTAGAAATGGAAGGTAAGCGGGCTAAAGGCCAAGTAGGTTTTAGAAGGAATCATTCAACCACGTACCACCTCATTACGCTTAGGATTATTGCAGAGGAATGTCATAATAATAAGTCTATCCTATTTTGTTGCTTTGTGGATTTTAGAAAATCTTTTGATACAGTGCCTAGAATTAACCTGTGGAATAGGCTAGAGGAGCTTAAAGTTCCTTTTGAGTTGAGAGTTGTTGCGATAAGGTTATATGAAAAGGTCATTGGTAAGTTTAAGAATAATGAGGGGTGGATAACAGATATAAATTGTAATATTAGAGTTAAACAAGGTTGCCCCCTCTCCCCTACCCTTTTTGGCATTTACATTGATAAGCTAGAAAGGTGTTTATCCTCCTACTTTATACTAATGGTATTGTTCTTATGGCAAGTCATCCTTCTGATCTCGATAAGTAATTACTAATTCTTAAATTTTTTTTTTCTAACATGGGTATGACTATTAACATAGACAAGACAAAAATCATGATTAAAAAATCTAAGAAAGACACCTCTCCACATTTTATTTATGATAATAGAAATATAGAGGAAGTGACTTCTTACAAGTATCTTGGAATTGATATTCATCACAAGCTCAATTGAAACTATAGCATTGAGAAAAGGATTAATGGAGAGTGGAAAGCTTATTTTGGTCTTGAAAATAATTGTAAATCAGCCAATATGGTCATGTGGGATAAAAAGAAGTTCCTCTTTGAAACTCTTGTCATCCCTGTTATCATGTATAGATGTGAAGTATGGGGGTGCAACATTTCTAGAGAATCTTGGAGGAATATTGAGAAAATCAAAAAGCGGTTTAAAGCAATACGCCTTATCCTATTTACCTCATAGAAGTGGGTCTTTCCCCCATCGAGAGAATGGATATGAATAGGTACCTGATGTACAAGCATAAGAAAAATAACATGGGTAACAAGAGACTTCCTAAAATTGATTTAAACTCAAGTCAAAACCAACTACGCCTCAAGCGGTGTAGGTGTAAAGATACCATGGCTTGGTTAAACCATTGGGGCATTGATGAAAACAACATTTTACACAACATTGATAATGTCAAAAATATTATTACGTCTAAGTTTACAGAGAAATTGTGGAGTGAGAAAATTTTAGCGGTTAAGAGAAAATTAAGATACTATAAGGAGGTCATTAATCCTAATTTAGAAAATCAGAAGTATCTCTCGGTAGCAACTAGGTCACATAAGAAAATTAATATAGCCAAGATTAGAACGAACTCTCATGAACTCCATAGTGAAACCGGACATTGGTATATTCCTAAAACTCCATGGGTGGAAAGGGTTTTCCATTTGTGTGAGTCTATGAGCATTGAGGATAAAAATCACTTTCTCTTAAAGTGCCTTACTTACACCCACATTAGATCTGAGTTTCATAGTATTTGATACAATACAAGCCTTTATAACCTCCTAACTTGCCAAAACTATAATGAGCTTGGAAAGCTTCTTGGCAAAATTTTGAGCACATGAACAAGATTTCAAAGAAAACCAAGTATTATCATTCTTAAGGTTCGATAAACCAAAGCTAGTCTCAATAGACGTTAATCATCATCATCATCATCATTTAAATATATTAGAATATTTTAAATTAATTTTATACTTTTAAATGGTTGTAAATTTATTTATAAATATTTTTCTTCTAAAATATTGCACTATAAAACTTTACCACATAAACAAAAACAAAATAACAAATAATAATAAAAATTTACACATAATGAAAACTAATTGAAACCCAATGGAATAACCTCAAAGGACAATACACTTTAAATAAACACTAATCTAATGCATTATAAAACTGAACATGTAAATTCTTGCATGTGATTTTATGGATTACACGTTGAAGTTTAGAAACATACTCACATTTAGAATAGGCATTCCTCATCATCATGATCAATTAAAGCTTTTTGATAAATTTAAAAGAATCAATTTTTATTTATTTATTTATATAATTAATCATGATTGAAGATACTTAGATGAAGTCTTTACGTTAATTTTTTTATATAATTGATAATGATTGAAAACACTTGAGAATTTTCTATAAAAAATTATATAAATATTTTATGTTTTTTTAAGGAACAATACGCTGATGTATGTTGATGATGATGATGGTTAACATCCCCTGAGACCAAACTTTGGTTTATCGGACCTAAAGAAGAGAATTAATTAGTTTGCTTTAAAGTTATTTTTCTATGCTCAAAGAGCTTGGAAAGAAGCGTCCCGAGCTTACTATAATTTTGACAGGCTAAAAGGCTAGGAAAGTCGGTATTGCAACAAAGATTATGAAACTGGGATCTAATGTGGGTGTACGCAGGGCACTCTAAGAGGAAGTGATTTTCATCTTCAATGTTCTTACTCTCACAAAGGTGGCAGATCCTTTCTACCCATGGTGTTTTAGGGACTGTCCAACGACCAGTTTCACTATGGAGCTCATGCGAGTTCGTTCTTATCTTAGCTATGTTAATTTTTTTCTTAGTACTGACCAAAATAGAGAGATACTTTTGATCTTCAAGAGTAGGGTTGATGACCTCCTTATAATATCTTAATTTTCTTTTAGCCTCGAGATCTTTCTCACACCACAACTTTTCTTTAAACTTAGAAGAAATAATATTTTTAATGTTATTAATATTCTGCAAAGCAACATTTTCATCGATCTCCCAGTGATTTAACCAAGACCTGGTATCTTTATACCACCCACGCTTGAGCCTTAAGTGGTTTTGGATGGAGTTTAAAGCTATCTTAGGGAGTCTATGGTCTCCCATGTTATTGATTTTGTTCTTATATAACAGGAGTCTAGTCATAGCTAGGCTCTCAATGGAGGAAAGACCCACTTCTATAAGGAGAATAGGATAGGGTGTATTGTTTTTTATTTTGAGGTTATAAGTTATAAAACGCTTCTGGATTTGCTCGATCTTTCTCCAGGATTCTCTAGAGATGCTGCAACCCCAAACCTCACACCCATACAAGATGACAGGAGTGACTAGAGTTTCAAAAAGGAGCTTCTTTTTATCCCACATCATGAGGTTTGCCGCTTTACAGTTATTTTCAAGACCAAAGTAAGCTTTCCACCCTCCGTTAATCCTTTTCTTAATGCTATAGTTCCAGTTGAGCTTGTGATGAATATCAATTCCTAGGTACTTGTAAGAAGACACTTCCTCCAAGTTGCTATTGTCATACATAAAATTAGCGTATGCCAATCATTCTTGGATTTGATAATCATAACTTTTGATTTGTTAGTGTTAACAGTCATACCCATGTTAGAGCAGAAATCTTTGAGGAGTCGAAGCTGCTTATCAAGATCAGAAGAACACCTTTCCATAAGGACAATATCGTCAACATAAAGAAGAAGGATGATGACTATTCCAGCTAAGATTGTACCAGCACATCCTGCTTCTTCTAAACAACCCTCTAACTTATCAATGTAAATGCCAAAAAGGGTAGGGGAGAGGGGGCAACCTTGCTTAACTCCGATATTACACTGAATATCTTTCGACCACCCCTCATTGCTTTTAAACTTGGCAATTACATTCTCGTAGAGCCTTATCGCGGCAGCTCTCAGCTCGAAAGGAACCTTAAGCTCTTCTAACCTATTCCAAAGGTTATTTCTAGGTACCCTATCGAAAGCCTTTCTAAAGTCCACAAAGTAGCAAAAGAGATTGGATTTATCATTGCGGCACTCCTCCATAATGATCCTAAGTGTAATAAGGTGGTCCGTTGTTGAGTGATGCCTTCTAAAACCCGCTTGGCCTTTAGCCCGCTTACCTTCACTTTCAAGCCAAATGCTGATTTTCTTTTCCAAAATAATACCATATAACTTGGCTAAGAGGGGGCTTATCATAATAGTTCGATAATTTGAGGGATTATTTGTATCCCCACTTTTAAAAATAGGGATAATGAGGCTCTGAGTCCAAGGTTTAGGGAACCCTTGCTTGACTACTTGATTAAAAAGCTTGTGGATGTGAGGGATGAGGACGGGACCTCCAATTTTTAAGATTTCTGCCTGGTAACCTTCAATGTCCTTAGCTTTTCCATTAGCCAGACGCTTAACCCCAAAATCTATGTCTTTTAAAGAGAGAACTTCTTCCATTGTGAGGAGGGTTTCAAAGTGGTCTATGACATTCGGGGAGTCATAAAGCTTATTAAGATAGGAATTCCAGTCATGCAGAGAAATTTTATTATTATCTTTAGTTTTTCTAGTTAGAATCTGCCTCCAGAATTTCTTAGGGGCCGTCTTAGAGAGGTATAAGAGATTGTTTTGCCTTTTGTCAATATATTGCCTTTTTTTCTTTTTAGTAAGGGCTTTGTAATTTTTTATCTTCTTAATTTTAAGAGATTCATCAAGAGCTTCCTTAATCTCTCTCCTCGCATTTTTACAATCAGTATCATACCAAGGGTTGGCTTTTCTATTCCTTTTATTACTCGAAACTTCAATTGAGAACCTGTTAATGGAATAAGAGAGGGTTGTGGTAAAATTATAATATAGGTCTTCAATGTTGTCTGTACTTAATAAAGGAAGCAAATTAATTTGTAACTCATTTATAAAAAGATCTTGTTTATTCCTATCAAAGATCAAGTTCTTTTGGTTATAAGGATTATCCTCTATGGGATCTCTATGAATGGCATAGTTGAGAGTTACCATTAAAGGTTTATGATCCGAATCAGGCTCATGGTCATTTAGAATGTCCAAATTTATTATATCGTTGTATATAGAAATATCAGAAATAGCATAATCTACTACGCTGCTACCAAGCCCATGGATACAGGTCATCTGGTTAGAGCTAGGCCACTTCGTTAGACCGTTGCAAATTATGAGATCTTGAGAACTACAGAGTTTGATTAACTCAGACCCAAACAAATTTTCCCCTAAATCTACAGAGCTTCTCTTGTACCTGCTAGCTAAAGTAAGGTCTTCATCTAACCAGAGAGGATTAGGGTTGGAATAATTGCTTAGGAGAATAGCTTGGTTGTTAGAAGTTCTAGCATTAAAATCGCCCATTAAAAGGATATTACCTTCATTCCTAAGTCTAGAAATATCATTCTCTAGTCCATTGTAAGGACAATTTTTATCCAAATTGTTCTTCTTATAGAAGTTAGAGTTAATAGGGGAAAAATAGCATATAGCTATGTAGGTTTTTCTATTGTTGATGTCAGTGATTTCTATCCACATATAGTGGTTGTGAGGGTCTTTTTTATAAAGCCTAGCATGGGGGGATATGTCCTTCTTAATGTAACACGCTATACCCCCAATGCCTCTGCGAGAGGATCGCTTGTTCCAGATTGACCAAAGAACAAATCCATCTATGTTAGGGACCCTAGATTCAGCGTGCTCCCAAGTTTCAACTAACAAAATAATATCAACTTCATTAGAGATCCAACTTAGCTTGGGGCCTTTGTTCCATGGAAAGCCTCGACAGTTCCAAGAAAGAATCTGGAGCATGTTGAATTGCTATTTATTATTATCTTTTTGGTTTCTATCTCGAATAACAGCTTTCCTATTTCTGATTATTGCCCATTTTCCTTCCTTCCTGGCTTCTTTTACCTTTTGAACCTCCTTTCTTAATTCTGCTTGATCTTCTGGAATGAGATCTTGATTTATGAATATTCCAGTTCCTTTTAGACTTGAGGTTTTACTAAGTATGTTATGTTTATGATCAGTAGAGATTACCTTTACCCGAATTAACCTTCCTTTATTCTCAGTTAATTTCCCCAACCTTGTCGCTTCTATGAGACATGTTGTTTCAATTTGTAATCTATTGTGTAATTTTGTCTGGGCTATGGCTAAAGTATCTTCGTTTTCCTCCTCTTTCAAGCCGAAAATTATAAGGTTCAAGGCCCTTTTATTACGCTCATGGTCTAATTCTATCAATTTTTTCATTTCCTCTTTAATGGGTTTGATATTTAATTTATCTGCCACATTATTTAGGGTGAGGTTGTTATTAACTTTTGCTTCTAGCTCCTTAATCATGTCCTTCATTTTAAGACTTTCTAAAGTATCGGTGTCTCCTTGTTGGGATGTATGGTTTGTATATTGGCTCTGGTTTTCTATAGCATGTAATCTAACCTCAAGTGTCTCCATTTTATTCTCCAGTATTGTTATTTTATTTTCTATTTGTTTTTTAATCTTGTTTTCAAGAGATGTAAATTTATTTTCCAGCATGGCTTTTAATTCTGTTTGTAGTCTAATTTCTCTTTCTTCTCTATGTTTCTCTAAAGACTCTAAATACTCATAAATGTTGTTTAAAGTAATTGAGCTAGGTCTACCTTTGACAATCTTTGGTAGGTGCAGTGATTTATTCATATTTATGAGCAAATGAGCAGTGGATATGTATTAGAAAAGAAGAGATAAGGAATGTGTGCACCTGAGATTTGAATGCGAATCGAACAGCTATACAACGAATCCTAGCCGCAGGAGTAGAAAACTTGGGCCGCAGAGAATAAAATAGTCAGTTCAGATCGCATGCAAGACTCAGGTCGCAGTCTCAGTTAAACCCTTCAGAACACATGCAAGACTCAGATTGCCTTCAGTGGAGACCTTCCAGATCGCATGCAACCAAGATCCTGGTGCAGTCTCAGTTATATATATGTTATATGTATTGGTTAGGTTTAAAATAAATATATACATGAACTTTATGCAAATGATGATATAGTGGACATTTAAATATCATTTCTTATTCGAATGATAATTAATATATGATATTTATTTTATTTTTAAATAAAATTATGAAAATAATTTGGAATAAAAAATACTTTCAACTTTATTTTAAAGTAATTATAATCATTTTAAGTTTTAATTTTTTTAAATGATAGTGTTTTATTGTTTAGATAGACTGCAGTTATTTTTATGCAACTTAGTGATCTAATCAAATTATCAACTACTACAATTGAAAAGAATGAATTTCAAGAGGAACTGTTATAAAATCCAAGTTAAAATTAATCAAATTATTAATAGATAGGTATGGATTTAACAACAAAAAAGCAAAAAGAATATCTACATGAAAGCAAAACTATAAATAATCAAATTAACAACTCCCACAATAAAAACAAAGTTGATATATAATTTTTATTATTAAATGAAAACTAAAAAAACAATTTAATATGAAAACACATAAATCATATTAATAATTACTACACATACTACAAAGATAGACTCTATCATTGATCAAATTATAAACCATTGAAGTCGACAAAGATGAAAGCACATATTTCGCAAAGATAGATCCTATCATTAATTAAATTATGAACACTAAAGTTGAAGCTTTATACTCAATGGTTTATGAAAAATAAAAATTGAAAGTCATGAGGATGGACCTCAATAAGTTGACAAGGATGAAGCTTTATACTCAATATTTTATAAAATAATAAAAAATGAAATGAATGAAGATATTTTTTTATAAACTCAGAAAAATATGAGACATAAGTCTAAGTAATAGATCCCTTTCCTTTTTTTTATACCATTTCAAGTTCCATATCTAATATGTACTAGAAAACAATGTTTGTACGGGAAAAAGATGTTCAACTTTGATCCTAAAGAATCTGCAAGTACATTCAGAATCACATCTGTCTACATTAGATCTATTTTCCAATCTTTAAAGATTGAGACTAATTGAAATAATAGAAAAATAAAGTTTATAGTCAATTAACTAAATTACTAATTATAAAATAATAATTGTAACTTAACCATTATAAAATAATAATAGAATGAAAATAAAAAATAACCCTTTGTAATTTCATCAATTGCAAAGGAAAAAGCAATAATAAAAGAGTAAAACTCACTATCAAATGAGCAAATTAAATAATGATTAGAAAGTGTAAATGATGGAAAAAGTGAAGTAGAACTATAATAAAATTATGTTGACAAAATATGATATATTAATATTTATATAAAAGATAAAGTTAATTAGATAATGAAATGGAGTTAACAAGAATGTAGACTTATAATAAAGTTAATAAAGATGGGTATTAATTATAAAATAGTGGTGTTGACAATAATATAGATGCATATTAGAGTTGATAAAGATGAAGATTAATTATAGAATAGTGGTGTTAATAAGAATGTATATTTATGATAGAGTTGACAAAGATGAAGATCAATTATAGAGTTGACAATGATGAATGATTTTAAAAGGAGATTGCTAACTAAGTTGACAAAAATGGATATCAATTATAAAATAATGAAGTTGACAAGAATGCAATTTCATAACAAAGTTGATAAAGATGGAGATCAATTATAGAATAGTGGAGTTGACAAGACCAAATGATTTTAGAAAGACGATGGTAACAAAGTTGACAAAGATGGGTATCAATTATAGAATAAGAGAGTTGACAAAGATATAGGTTCATAATAGAGTTAACAAAGATGGAGATCAATTATAGAATATTAGAGTCGACAAGGATGAATGATTTTAAAAAGAGGATGGTAACAAAGATATGACCATTAATTATACAAGATTTGACTACTTCATCAGAAAGAAAATAGTATTTAGGATTTTATCATTTTATTTGTTATTAAAATAATGGATTTGATTAAAATAGATATGAAAAAGGTACATAAAAGTATTTGCAAAAGCATATAGAAATTTATCAATTTTATTAAAAATAAAAAAGAGATGAATTTTAAAAATAAGATACAAAATGTTAAAATTGACTATGATGAATTTCAAAAGATAATTTTATCACTTATAAGCATTAGAAGAATGAAGTTGACAAAGATAGACTTTGAAATAAAGAACACAAATTTAATAACTTTATGATTTTATCATGTACTGTTAGAATAATCAACCCATAGTTAGCTACCTTAGACATTAATTAATCCATTTTTGTCTTATTTGCCTAGTTTCCTATATTCCACTCTATGCAAGTTGTCTTCCACATGTCCTAGAAGTCAAACTTGCTAAAACTGAGTCATGGAACGCTTGGGAAACCTTTTGGAAACCATATTTAGCATGTCTGCTTTATTCTAGATCCTCCAAAGCGCATATCTGTTTTTTCTGCTAAGTTTCCTGTTTTATTGATAAATAAGGCAAAAGGGAAAGTAAGACTAGGTGTAGTGGACTTGTTTTTTTCCCTAGTCATCCTCCATCCTTTTCTCCTAATAAAAGCATGTATGAGTTGCCTTTCCATCCCTTATTAGCTTGCCTACTTGACTTTGCCAATTCGTGAGCCTCTAAGTGGATTTGGAAACTGCTTTATGCACCTGTGGGGGATTTGACTAGATTTAGTAAGCCTACTTTTTTACTATTTTGAATGGAATCCTTATGCATTCGAATATCTCATGTAATTATATATTGCAGCATCCTATGACTTCATAAGGTTGGCTATCGTACACTTATTCAATACAGATTAGTGTTATGCTCCAATTTCAGTCTCCTGTGTTTGTAAGTTTGCATGTTTGACTAGCAATTTTGTGAGTGCAATTGTTCTATCACTTGGGTTCAATTTCCACATGGTATCAGAGCCTTTGTATATTGATTTCTCTCCTTCCATATTTCTATTGCAGGTTTGACATCTTGACTGGGAGCATATTCTGTTGACTGAAGGGCACAGTTTCTGAGCTATGGATCAATCTCAGAAGATCATCTTGACTCCATTTAATTTATTTGAATGGAAAGAAAAGATGGAGATACTGTTGAGAGCAAAAGGTCTCTACAGGGAGACTATGGAAACCGAGGCAGAGCCCAATGCAGCTGCAGAGAAAATTAAATGGCACAACAGGAGGGATGAGGCCTATGGTATTTTGTGTCTGAGCATATCAAGAGACCTCCTCTTCCATCTTGATGGATTGACATCACCTAATGAAGTATGGGAGAATCTTGTAGAGATTTTTGGTAAGACAAAATGAGATGAGAGGACATCAAATAGAGAATGAATTGATCTCTTTGAGTCCCAGCAGATTCGAATCCCTGCAACTCTACTTTTCCAAGTTTAAAGCCCTTGTTTTGCAACTAAAACAGTGTGGAATTGAAAAGAAGGAAGAGCAACTAGTTTTGGACATACTCTCGAAGCTTGGCCCTGACTATTCAGTGTTTGTTTCGACCTTCTATGCCACAAAGTTGACAGCTCGAGCCTGAAAGATGCCTAAGCTTGCAGAGTTCACGGAATCCCTCACACAAGAAAAAGATAAACTAGTGATGATGGGCACCATCAAACCTTCCAAAGATCAAGCTTTGGTTGCTGGAGATTAGAGGGTGGATTCAAAAGGCAAGAAGAAAGCTAAGAAGCCACCTGAGCAAAAGAGAGACAAGAAAAAGTCTCAAGAGGAGCCCCAAGGCTCCAAGAAGAACTTCCAGAAGAAGAAGAACAAAGGAGAAATGGGCAAGTGTGCATATTGCAGTAAGGGCTATCATCCTGAGAGCTCCTATATGAAGAAGAAAATTAACATGTTGACCCAACTCCTGGAGAAGAATAACATCTTCCTTCCTGATTGCTCAAAGAAGAGGGAAGGAGGATCAAATTCAGAGGACAGAGAGAGAGTACATGCTTTGTTTGTTGGCACATCAATCTCACCTAGCTTCATCATAGACTCTAGAGCTTCAAGACATATGGTTTCAACCAAGGAGGCATTCTCCTCTCTTGACATGTCGAAAGTTCCACCAATAGTGCTGGGAGATGACTCTCTCACTGACAGTTTGGGGAAAGGAAGGACTGATCTTGACCATGGTAAGGTCAATAATGTGTTGTATGTTCCAAGTCTTGCCTCTAACCTCTTGTCAGTGTATCAGATGACTCACACAGGGTCTCCAAAGAAGTTCATCTTATCCCCTGATGATGTTGAGATCACATAGATATCGAATGGTAAATTCATTGCAAAAGGTGTTGTAGATCACACTTCGAAAGTATACATGTTTTCACATTTTCTACCCTACTCAAACTCCTCTTCTCTTCTGATTCATGCTAATGAGGCAAGCAAGATTTGGCATGAAATATTTGGCCATCTTAACTATAAGTATCTTTCTGATCTGAGTGAAAAATATATGGTCATAGGGTTACCCAAGATTAAGTTTTCCAAGGGATTCTGTCAAGGTTGTATCCTAGGAAAACACCCAGAGCATAAATTTGAGAGAGCTAGTCATGAGAGAACCTCTGCACCTCTTGAATTGATCCACAGTGATGTTTCTGGTCCATTTCCTCATATGTCAATGAGTCAAGCCAAATATGCATTGACCTTCATAGATGACTTTTCTAGGTATTGTTGGGTTTACTTCCTGAAGCATAAGTCTGAAGTTTTTGACCTCTTCAAAGTCTCTAAGGCCTTGGTTGAAAACTAGTCTGGGAAGAGACTCAAGATCCTTAGATCTGACAATGGTGGTGAGTATGTCAAGTCTGAGTTCATTCAATATTGTAAAGATGTAGGTATTCAGATGCAGCATTCAATCCCTTACACACCACAGCAAAATGGTGTTGCTGAGAGAAAGAACAGATCACTGAAGGAGATGGAAACCTGTATGATGGAGGCTAAGACTTTGCCACCAAAGTTTTGGGCCAAGGCTATAAAATGTGCATCCTATATCCAGAATAGGGTGCCTCATAAATAGCTTAATGGTATGACTCCTTTTGAATCTTGGAGTGGGCACAAGCCAGATGTGACCCATTTTAGGATTTTTTGCTCAAAGGCTTGGGCTAGAATTTCAACTGAAAAGAGAAAGGCTTTGCAGCCCCAAGGACAAGAGTTCCTATTTGTTGGGTATTTTGAAGATTCAAAAGGGTACAAGATTATCAACAATGAGCACAAACAAATCCTTCATTGAAAGGAGTGTTCAGTTCCAAGAAAATCCTTTAGCAGCAGTTGAAGTTGGAGAGTCTTCTTCACCACCAGAACCATTGAATGTAAGTGAAGAGACAAATTATTTGTTGATTCTGATATGTCTGATAATGATGATTTAATTGCAGATCCTGACAGTCCTACAAGACCAAAATGGGTATCAAAGACCATTCATGCAGCTGGGGAACTAGCTGGAAATCATAGTGACCCTAAGAGGACTAGATCTCAAATTGAGAGTGCCCTGTGTATGAAAGACCCTTTGTTTGCAGAGAAGTGCTATCTGATGATTGAATCAGACCCACAGACATAAGAAGATGCAGCACATGATCCAATATGGCAAAAAACCATGAAATAAGAATTCGGCTCGCTCCAGAAGAACAACACTTGGGAATTGGTTGATCTTCCCCCAGGGAGGAAGCTAGTTCAATGTAAGTGGGTTTTCAAAACTAAATTTTCTGCTGATGGTTCACCTTTGAAATACAAGGCAAGATTGGTAGCCAAGGGATACTCACAGGTACATGGTATTGACTACAATGAAACCTTTGCACCAGTGGCAAAGATGGACTCCATAAGGCTAGCCCTAGCCATTGCAGCTTCGAAGCAGTGGGAGGTACATCACATGGATGTGAAGTGTGATTTCCTAAATGGAGATATTACTGAAGAGATTTACATGCAGCAACTTCAAGGGTTTGTTTCTAATCCATCTTTTGTGTGCAAGTTAAAGAAATCATTATATGGGCCCAAGCAAGCCCCCAGGGCTTGGTATGCCAAGATCAATGGCTTTCTGCTGTCATTGCATTTTGTTCAATGCAAGTCTGATCCTAATGTTTATTTGAAGCTGATTCATGGTTCTTTGATGATTATTGTCTTGTATGTGGATGACCTTCTGATTACAAGAAGTTCAAAGAAAGAGATTAGCTCCTTGAAGGATGCAATGACCCATGCATTTTCTATGACTGATTTGGGGTTGTTGAGCCAATTCTTGGGTATCAAAATTGCTCAATCCCAACATGGAATAAAATTACATCAGTCCAAGTATGCTTTAAATTTGTTGAGCAAGTTCAACATGAAAGATTGCAAGCCAAGCACGACTCCCTTCCTTTCAGGAGTTAAGCTTGAAGAAGCAGGTTCTTCTCCTATGGTAAATAATAGACTGTATAGGCAGTTGATTGGGTGTTTGCTTTACCTTATACACACTCGACCTGATATTTCTTATGCAGTAAGTGTGGCTTCAATATACATGGATCAACCTCATGAGATCCATTGGAGAGCAGCCAAAAGGATCCTTAACTTTGTTCAGGGAACAAGAACTCATGGGATCTTATACAAAGCTAAATCTGATCTTGATTTGATTGGGTTTACTGACAGTGATTCGGTAGGTGACAACACAGATCGAAAGTCAACATCAGGATATGTGTTCATGCTTGCTAAAGGACCAATCAGTTGGTCAAGCAAGAAACAGAGTGCCATAGCACTCTCATCTACAGAAGCAGAGTACAGAGGAGTTGTAAATGCAACAACTCAATGTTTATGGTTGCAGGGGATACTTGGTGAGTGTGGCTTCGAATCAGAGTTTTCAACTATTATCTATTGTGATAATCAGAGCACCATTCGAATCTGCAATGATCCAGTTCAGAGATAGAGAACCAAACACATTGAGATCCATATGCACTACATCAGACAGCTTGTGCATGATGGCACCATTCACCTACTCTTCTGTGCATCTTCAGAACAAATAGCAGACATCTTCACCAAAGTTTTTTGTGTGAAGACATTCAACAATCTCAAATCACTGCTGGGGATTGTTGATCATGCTGTGAAGCATGATTGATGACAAGATTTTCAAATTTTGTTTTACTGTCCATGTTTAAGGGAGGATTTTCCCACTGGGTTTTTGCCTCTTTCCTTGGTTAAATGGACATGCAGTATGTAAAGGGTGACTAAGCCTTGTTGCTAGGCCCTATAGTTTTCTGATAATTACTCATAAAGTCAGGCTTAAGGGGGGGTGTTAGAATAATCAACCCATAGTTAGCTACCCTAGACATTAATTAATCCATTTTTGTCTTATTTGCCTAGTTTCCTATATTCCACTCTATTCAAGTTGTCTTCCACATGTCCTAGAAGTCAAACTTGCTAAAAATGAGTCATGGAGTGCTTGGGAAACCTTCTCGAAACCATATTTAGCATGTCTACTTTATTCTAGATCCTCCAAAGCACATATCTACTTTTTCTACTAAGTTGCATGTTTTATTGATAAATAAGGCAAAAGGGAAGTAAGACTAAGTGTAGTTGACTTGTTTTTTCCCTCATCATCCTCCATCCTTTTCTCCTAATAAAAGCATGCATGAGTTGTCTTTCCATCCCTTATTAGCTTGCCTACTTGACTTTGCCAATTTGTAAACCTCTAAGTGGATTTGGAAACTGCTTTATGCACCTATGGGGGATTTGACTAGATTTAGTAAGCCTACTTTTTGAATATTTCGAATGGCATCCTTATGCATTCGAATCTCTCATGTAATTATATATTGCAGCATCTTATGACTTCATAAGGTTGGCTATTGTACACTTATTCAATACAAATTAGTGTTATGCTCCAATTTCAGTCTCCTTTGTTTGTAATTTTGCATGTTTGATTAGCAATTTTGTGAGTGCAATTTTTGTGAGTGCAATTGTTCTGTTAAACTTTGATCCTAAAAAATACACAAGTACATTCAGAATCACATTTGTCTACATTGGATCTATTTTCCAGTCTTTAAAGATTAAGATTAATTGAAATAATAAAAAAATGAAGTTTATTGTCAATTAACTAAATTACTAATTATAAAATAATACTTGTAACTTAACCATTATAAAATAATAATAGAATGAAAATAAAAAATAACCCTTTGTAATTTCATCAATTGCAAAGGAAAAAGCTATAATAAAAGAGTAAAACTCACTATCAAATGAGCAAATTAAATAATGATTAGAAAGTGTAAATGATGGAAAAAGTGAAGTAGAACTATAATAAAATTATGTTGACAAAATATGATATATTAATATTTATATAAAAAGATAAAGGTTAATTAGATAATGAAATGGAGTTAACAAGAATGTAGACTTATAATAAAGTTAATAAAGATGGGTATTAATTATAAAATAGTGGTGTTGACAATAATATATATGCAAACTAGAGTTGATAAAGATGAAGATTAATTATAGAATAGTGGTGTTAATAAGAATGTATATTTATGATAGAGTTGACAAATATGAAGATCAATTATAGAGTTGACAATGATGGATGATTTTAAAAGGAGGTTGTTAACTAAGTTGACAAAAATGGATATCAATTATAAGATAATGAAGTTGACAAGAATGTAATTTCATAACAAAGTTGATAAAGATGGAGATCAATTATAGAATAGTGGAGTCAACAAGACCAAATGATTTTAGAAAGATGATGGTAACAAAGTTGACAAAGATGGGTATCATTTATAGAATAAGAGAGTTGACAAAAATATAGGTTCATAATAGAGTTAACAAAGATGGAGATCAATTATAGGATATTAGAGTCGACAAGGATGAATGATTTTAAAAAGAGTATGCTAACAAAGATATGACCATTAATTATACAGGATTTGACTACTTCATAAAAAGAAAATAGTATTTAGGATTTTATCATTTTATTTGTTATTAAAATAATGGATTTGATTAAAATAGATATGAAAAGGGTACATAAAAGTATTTGCAAAAGCATATAGAAATTTATCAATTTTATTAAAAATAAAAAAGAGTTGAATTTTAAAAAGAAGATACAAAATGTTAAAATCGACTATGATGAATTTCAAAAGATAATTTTATCACTTATAAGCATTAGAAGAATGAAGTTGGCAAAGATAGACTTTGAAATAAAGAACACATATTTAATAACTTTATGATTTTATCATGTACGACAAATATAATAATGATTTATATTCTACTTTAAGGAGATCTCTTGACCAAATAAACCATAGTGTTTTCTTAGCTTGTTTTTAGTATATGTGTGTACAAGTAAAGAAACGCATGATAGTAGTTGGTCCTCATTGTGTAAGTTACCTCAAGGAGGTCTCCCAACCAAACCAACCATAGTGCTTCCTTACCCTATTTCTAATGTACATTTGGATTGTTAAAATTGACATTTTAGGATAGCCCTCATAGTATAAAGTTGAGACCGAGAGTTGACACTTCACTTTTAGATGAAGTGATGGTTCAATTGGTTGAATCATCTAAAGAGATGCATATTTTTGGATCTCTTAATTTTAGATGAAGTGTTAGATTAACTGGTTGAATCATAAAAAGATGGATCTATTTTTTATGAAATGTTGGTTAAATTAATTGAATCATCCAAAGATTGACCTAGAAAAGAGGGCATGTGATGTAGGGGCATCCCTAGTGCAGTAAGTTATCTTGCACATTTGATTTGCTTTAAATGGTTTAGGTATTACTTTCATCATAATCCATGTGTTGCTACAAAAAATTGCTATTACAATACTGCAAAAGAAGAGAGTACCTTTCATAATCCTGGCTACAAAAGAGAAAGCTAGAAAAATGTTTGAAAAAGAAATGTTTGACTATATATTACAACAATGTTCTAGTTCAAATTTGAGAATCAGTATTCCTATCAATGTACCTCTAGTGGCATGGTATATTTGTAAATAACTTATTACCCTTTAGCAACAAATGAAGACAAACATTATTTGTATTAAATCAATGGGTGACACACCCATCAAAGTAAACAATGCAGCCAAAATTAGCAATAAAAAAACTATGGTTTAAAGTAAATAATTAATGCTACTGAGATAATTATGGTGAATATGAAACAATCTCATTGCAATGGTTTTAAACATATTGAAGATGAACCAATGGTAGCTAAAAAGTGGGCACTATTCGACTTCCAAGTTTTGTGTATAAAACTATATACTCGTGAATGACAGAGACATATTTGGCTATTGAGGGAAATCTCAAGTTTGTGGTTGTGATGGTGGATAGAGGTATTAGGTGATAATTTTTTCCTTGATGAATTGTATCCATGTGAAGTGTGGTTGTAGTAGTGTTGATCATGTATAAACCAAAGACAATAGTTTCCTCTTCAAACTATTATAATGGAGGCTTGAGAGCTTGGTCAATTTTACTAATAAAATTTGCAGAGTTGTTTTTGTTTGTTTGTTTGTTTGTTTGTTTGTCCATGACTTGTGAGCCTGTGGTCTAAGAAATTGCAACCCAGGGAAATCTAAGCCATCAAAATCACCTAAGTATCGCACCTAGATTGAGCCACACCAACACTTAACATAGATGGATTTGTAAATGTCTCTTCCCGACTACCTTGCGAGGTTCGAACTCAGGTTACCATGTAGAACAAGGCCCGCCGAAACAAATTGTGCTAGTGAGATTTGACAGTAAAATTTGCAGAGTTATGTTGTGATTCATTTCCACATAATTAATTATGTTTTTAATTATTATTTTGAGTGATGAATTAATATTATAGATATATATAGCAATACTACAAAAAAAGAGAGTAACTTTCATAATCTTGGCTATTGCTACAAAAGTGTTTGCAAAAGAAATGCTTAAACATATAAGAGATAATAACAATGTTATGGTTCATATTCGGGAATCATTCTTCCTATCATTGTGCCTCCAGTGGCATGATATATTTGTAAAGAATTTCTTGCTCTTCGAAACAAATGAAGAAAAACATTATTTTTATTAAACCAATGGATACCACATCCATCAAAGTAAAAGATGTAGCCATAAATTAACAAAAAAAAACTATGGTTTAAAGTAAATAATTAATGCCCTTGGGATAATTATAAGGAATATGAAACAATTTCATTACAATGGTTTTATTCATCTTGAATACAAACCAATGGTAACTAAAAAGTGGGAACTATTCAACTTCCAAGTTTTGTGTATAAAATTATGTACTCGTGAATGAGAAAGACACATTTAGCCTCTAAGGGAAAGCTGAAGTTCATGGTTGTGGTGGTGGATAGAGGCATCGAGTGACAATTTTTTTCTTGACAAATTGCAGCCATGTGAAGTGTGGTTGTAGATGTGTTTATCATGTAGAAGCCAAGAACAATAGTCGCCTCTTCAAACTATTATAATGGAGGCCCGAAAGCTTGGACAATTTTACTAATAAATTGTGTAGAGTTGTTTTTTGTGTTTGTTGGTTTGTCCATGACTTGTGAGACTAGACTATGGTCTAAGAAATTGCAACCCATGGGCATCTAAGCCATCAAAACAACCTTGGGATTGCACCCGGCTTGAGCCACACACCACTTAGCATGGATAGATTTTTAAGTGTCTCATCTTGGTTACCTTGCAGAGTTCAAATTCAGGTCACCATGTATAGCAAGGCCCGTCAAAACCAACCGTGCTAGATATATTTGACAATAAAATTTGCAAAGTTATGTTGTAGTTCATTTCCACATAATTAATTGTGTTTAATAATTATTTTAAGTGACGAGTTCATATTATAGATAATTATGAAATCTTATTGGAATTGTTCAGTGCATTTTTTCTCTAACTTGTAGGGAGGTATAGTCCCATTGGATCAAGTGGTATTAGAGTGGATTGAGCCTATGGTAGGGAGGACCAAAATGATCTTGGTCTCAAATAAATTAATTTGTGAATGTTGTTGCAGTGGGGAGCATGAAAGAAGAGATCCCAGAGTAGAGTCATAGCAATGGAAAATAGAGGAAGAGGTCATGGAATACCTAGAAGATCAAATGGTGGAGAATATGTGAATGAGATCAAATGGTGAAGAAGACGTGAATGAGCTTGCAGTGATGGTGAGGGAAATGATGGCTAGAATGGATTCCTTAGAGGAATCCCAGAGGAAATGTATTTCACATGCGGTATAAGACATCAATTATGATGGAGTGGAATAAGAGACTACCAAAGAAGAACCAAAAGAACGCAAGACAATGGAAGAAATAATGATAATAGCATTCAGATGTATTGGAAGTAAACCTAAACTTGAGACTTCTATCTATTATAGAGATTTAAATCTAGAGGAATGGATAGGAGAAATGGAAGAGTTCTTTGAATTTGAGTAAATTAGAGATCTTAGGAGGGTTATATTTTCCAGTATGAAATTAAAAAGTCATGCTTCTTTATGGTGGGTCAATTTGTAGTTGAATGGAAAAAGTTGTGGTAGAGTAAATATTAAACTTGATATAGGATGGTGTCAAAATTGAAGAATAATTACCCCCTTGTAATTGATGCCTTAAATTTATTGAGAAGATTGCAGAATTCGAAGCCATTGAAGATGTCAGTCAAGTACACAGGAGTTTTACATACTTTCTATTATAAGTTCTGGGCAAAATGAGGAGTCTAGAATCCATTGCAAGATATTGGAATGGTCTAAGTTATGAAATTCAAGATGAGTTCAATATTTTGGATTTTTGTGTAGTGGAAAAGGCTTACCAAATATCTTTGAGTATTGAGAAGAAAGTGTTGAGGAAACAACTAAGCACAAGAAAAAGGTCCAAGATATGGAAGAGGACAACAAAAACAAAAACAATTAGAAGAAAATGAAATCAACTCTAGTACTACGGATCAGCCAATTGGAACAAAATTTAATGTCGATAGAGGGAGAGGTCGATGAGCAAGAGGTAAAGGTAGAGGAAGAAAATTTGAATTCGTTTGCTACGGATGTGGAATGCAAGTCCATATGGCATTTGAATGCCTAGAATTTTTTAAGGATGAAAGAAGACAACAGGGGAGAACCCGTATTGTTGAAGGAGAATCAACAATAGCAACATGTGAGGTGGTGGAATTGAAGTCAGAACAAGATGAAAATTTGATGAAACATAAAGTATTGTTTCGAGGTGAAAATGAGGTTGAGATAGAACCATATTAAAGGAAGACACTCTTCAAAAAGAATTGTAAGATAGAGGGTAAGTGTTGTGATTTCATTATTGATAACAATAGTTCAGAAAAATTGATGTCAAATGAAGTTGTTCACAAATTGAATTTGAAGTGTACAGCTCATCTGAAAGCATATAGAGTGTCATGGTTACAAAATGGGCATAGTGACTTAATTGTTGATAACAATAGTTCAGAAAAATTGATGTCAAATGAAGTTGTTCGCAGATTGAAGTGTACACCTCATCCAAAAGCATATAGAGTCTCATGGTTACAAAATGGGCATAGAGTCACTATGAGAGGAGAATTTCTTGATTAATTTTAATATTATGGGCTCTAGTGATTGCATTCCGTTTGATGTTTCTTAATTAATTTTAATATTATGGGATCTAGTGATTGCATTCGTTTGATGTTAATTAATTAATATTATGTCTTAATCGTTTGATGTTTTGCCCATAGATATTGTTGGGCATGTGATAGAAGAGTTATGCATGATAGGAGGATAAATGCCTATTAGTTTGATAAGGATGAGATGATGTTTAACTTACATCCTTCAAATGACAAAGTGGAAAAAGCTAGCCGAGCAATGGTAAGTCTAGTGTTGGCAGGTATGAAAGAAGTGGAGCAGTATGAAGCAATGAGTTGAAGAAAATAAGAAAGCAAAGTATGGGTGGTACAATGGCAACACTTACGGGTAACAATAACAACCATTCAGTGGAAACGGTGTAAGGTAGTAAGCATCAATGGAGTAAAAGAAAAAGAGACAATACAACCTTGTGTGGACCATACATATTCACAAGGAATGAAAGAGACATTAAAAAGTGGAGAAGCGATATTAAAAAGTGGGGCAGATGCATAATAGTGTTGGATTAGGATATTGAAAGAAATGTTGTGGATGTTAGCAACACTGGAGGGAAAGGATGATGTTCAATCTATACTTTTTTATTATCGGATGATGTTCAATCTATAAATTTTTTTAATTAT
Organism: Pseudotsuga menziesii; assembly: GCA_001517045.1. Classification (NCBI taxonomy): domain Eukaryota; kingdom Viridiplantae; phylum Streptophyta; class Pinopsida; order Pinales; family Pinaceae; genus Pseudotsuga; species Pseudotsuga menziesii. The sequence goes on along the minus strand of LPNX010566435.1, from coordinate 632,664 downwards.
CCTACCTTTTGAGGAAGATACTCAAATTTTCCAACCAACCAAGGGTCTTGATGCAAAAGTATCTTTAAAACATCCAAATATCCAACACATTTGATTTGCTATCAAATTTTCCTTTGCTATCAAATTTTCCAACCAAGGGGGTTTGATGCAAAAGTATTTATAAAACATCCAAATATTCAAATTTTCCAACCAAGGGGCTTGATGCAAAAGTATCTTTAAAACATCCAAATATCCAACACATTTGATTTGCTATCAAATTTTCCAACCAAGGGGGTTTGATGCAAAAGTATCTCTAAAACATCCAAATATCCAGCACACATTTGATTTGCTTTGCTTTCAATGGTTTAGGTATTACTTTCATCATAATCCATATTCTCATTTTTGAATAATTAATTGTGTTTAATTATTAAATTATGTGATGAAATCATATTATAATTATGCTCATTTTTTACAAATTAATTGTGTTTAATTATTAAACTATGTGATGAATTCATATTATAAAGGTTATAAAATCCAAGTGAGTTGTATTTTTACTCCAAGTGACTTGTATTTTTACTCCAACTTGCAGGAAGACATGGTCCTTCTGCATCAGCATGACCCTCTACATCTGCAATTTGACACAACCTTAATATGAAAGCACGAAGATTCTACATCTGCAATTTGACCCAACCTTAATATGAAAGCACGAGGATTTTACCACTTTGATCCAAACTTTATAAGAAAGCACGAGGATTTTACCACTTTTTTATTAGAAAGGGTTCATATGATATGCAATATGATTTCCAAGAAGTAAATAGAATGTGTGCAGAATTGTTGATGTTGTTCTGAAAATAAGGCTGCTCTCAATCCAAGTTTAGCAAAGTTCAGCTCATGCTATGAAAACTCTAAATTCTAAGACCTAATTGAAGAACAAATAGTTTCACTATCACTACAACTGGAGATTTTAATTTTGAGCTGGCTCTCTCAGGATCATGGAACTCAAAATTCAAGATTAAAATGAACTCTATAACGACTCCAATATAATTCTGTAACTCTGTGCTTACTATAATTACTCAAATGCAATTATGTATCCGTGGTTGTTATTTGTGCGTGTTGTCTTATTCTGTAAATCTGTGCTTGGTATTTGTGCTTATTGTGTAATCTGTAATTATGTGCTTCCTTTGTGCTTGTTATGTAGTTTATTTGTCACCCATGTTCTATTCTCTATAACTTTGTAATTGTGTAACTGTTTCTGTAATTCTGTAACCCTGTAATTAGTTTAGTGTTTATTATAACTTTGTAATTATGTAACTGTTTCTGTAACTCTGTATTTAGTTTATTGTGTTAATAAGGCACCCATGTTTTATTCTCTACAACTTTCTAATTCTGTAACTCTGTGCTTACTCGGTGCTTGTTATTTATGCATATTGTGCTTACTCTCTGCTTATTATTGATGCTTACTGTGCATATCAAGTTACCAAGTTACCACATTTTCGCCAATGCAAAACGTGTCTAGGGAGCTCTGCAGTAGACTAAGGGCTTACATAGATATATTTAGCTCATAAATATCAAATCTCATGAAATAGGACCAGATATGAGAGGAGGGAGGATAGCATTATGTTATAATACTAGAATGGCAAAAAATGTCTGCTTTCAAAAAAGCATACAAGGATTACAATCAACAATTTTCATTCCAATATGAAAGACAGTTTCAATTGCCATACCTCTAATTGTAAAATTTGTATCTAGCCTTAGCTATAATACAATTCAGCTACAAAAGTTGCTGATCATCCTGGTCTTCAGCATAGATCACTGTATACATGCATTTACATATTATGCAAAAATCCCTAGCATTTACATGTTATGTAAACATCTCAATTTTTCCTTCTAGAAACAAATTAACAAAGCGGAGGGAAAAAAGGAAAAACAATACAAAATGAAGAAGGCCATTACTTCTGCAAAACTATCCTCAGGGCTCAATCCTAAAGCCTAAACCCTTTTTCTCCCATCTGCCCCAGTGGAAGTAGACGATCTTACACTATTTCCGAGCCTCAAGATCGTGAAGGCTGTTAACCTCAAGATCTACTATTGAGACTGAAGGCTGCAGAAATATGAAATTTCCAAGCATAGACATAGTCCTTGTGATCAGAGGCTACAAATTTGACAACATCGCAGAGTGTCCTGATCGAACTCTTCTCTCCATTGTTGTTGGTCCACTGTATCTTGACACCGCAAGAAAATGAAGTTGCCAAGACGGGTATTTGGTTTGTTAGTACAACTTTTCCATTGATCCTGTTTCCCGCAGATGGAGGTGAATTTGAGTGCCCTTGTGATCTACTGTAATGACAAAATGTTGATTCCAGCCATGAGCATTCTGGTTGGCCCACCATTTCCTTGTATGCAGCATTAGCCCGTTTTACTCTGTTTTTAGAATCAGATATAAGGGCTGGCAAGGTTTCTGTCTCCATCTCTTCTTCAATCTCATCTATACTTTTGCAAACAGGAGAAGCTTCCAGATTGGTGTCCTTGATATATTCAATGCTAACACTAGAACCCACTGGCCTAACTGGCCGTGGTATTATAACACCTTTCTTGATTGTGCTTGAGCTCTGTTCAGGGCTTGTTATGGAATCATCCAGTGATCTTTTCATATTGCATCCATTGTCCCCAAATTCATGTTTAGATGTGGTTATCATTGGAGGACGGGTAAAACCCCACAGGGTAATATTGGAGTTAACCATGCCCGGATATGGTGACTTGCAACCGAAACAGGCAAGAGGTGTGGAATTCATGACATGGAAGTGCTCTACATTGGAACCAGAAGCCTTAACTATCCTCTTATAAGCTGGATTGAACCACGACACAGCCTGAGGGCTACCATCCAACAATAGCATAACTGGATCAGGGGAGCCTGAATACATCGGATCCCAAACCGAGAGATCAACACTTTGTACTCCAGTTGTAGGCTCTGGGATTCGGTCACCGTCGCCGATTTGGTAGTGTCCATCTTTTTTTTGACCCAGATCTCTGCCAAACAATCTCAATTGGGCTTCATCATCAGCTTCCTGATAGGTTGAAACTTCTGATGATGGTGTCTCTGGAAGCAATGGAAGGGTAACCAGGATTTTCCCATTTTCCTCCTCTTTTTGAGACCTAACCTCCTTCTGCATATTACTGACAATTGGGAAAACCATGGATTTGCCTGTCCCAGAACTGCATTGCATGTCTGAAGGGCCACGCATTGCCTGTATATGCACAGCATCCATGCTATTTACAGACCCGCTTCTACCCCTATTCACACCAACCTCTCCAAGACCCACAGACTCCTCGTTGAGCGCATGAACCCCACTGGCTGCTGCTCTTTCCATAAACCCTGAATCCTTCTCAACTGTCATAATGCCATTTCCATTCAATGCTTCCATGCTCAAAGACCCATCTATTGAATAAGCAATATGAGGCCTACTCCTATCAGCTACTATATCCCCCGTTCTCTCAGAAACGAACCCACCGGAATTGCCAGAACCCCTTGCCCTCTTCTGCCCATTAGACGAATCTGAGGTTCTCTTGCGAGTTCTAGTATGGCGAGCAATGCTCTCAGCACCATTAATTCTTTTTTCAGACTGAGAATTCACAGCAATTGAATTAGAATGGCACTCACCTGGAATTGTAGCAGGCTTTGGAGCAATTGGCCTGTATCTGGACATGATCTGGTCTGTTTTTGAACTGAAGATTGAGCTCTGCCCATGCCTTGCCAAGCAGGTTCCTCCCAAATTCAGCCCACCCATCATGGTAATCACCTTGCTTCAACCCACAAACACAACTGCATGCAATAACCTGATTACATACACAGAGCCACAGAATGGTAAATTCACAACCCACAATGATATATCCACACAGAACACACTACACAGAAATGGATTATTTACATACAAGATAGATGATTTTACAGCCCACCCATCAGGGCCACCACCCTGCTTCAATTCACAAACCTAACTGCATGCAAAAATCTAACGGCATATATACAGCGACAGAATGTATTCACAAATCAGAATGATATATACAGATCACACAAGATATACATGAATGAGATATAATAGACAGGTGATTTTACAGTGGGATTTAATTTTATTTGTGAATACCACTATGATTATAAGAATACCGATGTAACCAAACAAGAATTATCGACAAATCTACTTACAGAAAACACATTAATCTGTGTATTTTCCTGCTACGCTATCGTTTACATACAATAGAATTACAGTAATGTGCAGAGAAGTAGCTGATGCTTCATAGGTTTGAGATGATAGACAGATGAGTATGAATTGCACCACGTGGAATGAATCTTCCACGTGTAGAAAGTGAGGCTCTTGTCTGTCCTCACCATTTCACTCTCCCTTCAAACTGTGAATTGCCTCGTGTCTCTGTCTCTCACTTCACTGTTTCTTCTCAGCCACATGCAAACTTTTATATATCCCAGTTTTATGAAGGGTATATTGGTTTCCTTCCTTTTAAATGCCCATTGATGGAAGGAACGAACGCCATTCATTAAGAATGAAATCAATTTGCACACGTGGATATGTCGCACTGATTGGGCAAATCAGTGGCACCTCCATCAGTGGGAAACTGGATAGAATTTTAGATTAGAATCTCATAATATTCTATCTACATACTGTCTCACTCTCAGATATATATATCACATCGATATATTTATCGAATATTTGTCACAGGTATAGTTTCGATAGAGAATGAGTAAATTATTCTCCTTATTAAATGTTATTATTTTAAATAAATCATGTAAAATTTAAATTTAAATTTAAATTTAAAGATCTTATTCTAATTAAAAATATCTATGAGTGTTATTTTTTTGCAGTATAACATAAAATGGCTTTATGTTAATTTTAATTTTTATAATTTTTAAGTAATTTAAAATTGAATCATATATATTCATTATCTCGTCTATATTATTTAGGTAACATTTTCATTCTATTAAATTGTAACATTTTCATTCTATTAAATTGTAAAAAAAATACCAAAATTATGATAATTAAAATAATAAATTAATTTTAATATGATTTAATTGATATTAATTATTATTATTTTTAAATTCTAAACAAAGTAATATTTACTAAATTTAAGTTAAACAAAATAATATTTCAAAACTTAAACTTAATACACCATTGAAACCTAAAGATAACCTAGATAACCTAGTGAATACATAATAATGTTTAGTGAATATATAATAATGTGGAAAATAATGAGATGTCAATGTTATGATTAATTGAAACCTAAAGATAACCTCGTGAATATATATAATAATGTGGAAAATAAGATGTCAATGTTATAATTATTGTATGGAACAAAGTTGAAAAACTCAATTTGAAGGATAGTTGCTATATAAAATAATGTGGAAAAACATTGAAATGTCAATATTATGATTACCATAGGGAACACAGTGGAAAAACTTGGTTTGAATGATAGTTTAACAAGCTGAGATAGAATTTGATTTGGGCATTAGGATGGTGATGATTTTTTTATTTTTTAAATTTGTATGAAGTAATATATAACATGTAAATATGTATAATTATGATTAGTTGTTGATTAAGTTAATTTATGTTATAATTAGCATAATTATTTAATTTGTACTTGGTGAAGGTCACAAGTTAAGTGTTACTAATAAGTTATTAGTTCTTATCTTATTTTAGTTAAATGAGTTATCTCTTATAAACTTCTAGTTATTCACACATTACCTAAGAGTTATAGTTATCCATGCATCACCTATAAATTATCCATGCACCAATTATTTTTGTATTCCTTTTGTTTAATAATTGTTGCGTTGATAAATGTTTTTATTTGAGATTTGGGGTGGACTACAGCCTATGCTTTTTCATCTACAGACGAAGATGAGACAAGTATACTATCCAGATTGATTCTATGGCAGTCGTTCAAAATTTGAAATAAACATAGATAACATGAAGAATGTTGGTGATAACATGTGGCTAGGCATGGGTAACTCACACTTGAACCCGTTTAACTAGAAGAATACAAGGAATAAAAAAATATTTCCAACATGTTTTCCATTCCGTAACTATCTATCAACCATTTGATCCCTATCGACATGATCCAACCACAAACTATGTGGGTGTGCTAGTTTATTTTGAATTTGTAACGACTTCCATAGAATCAATCTAGACAATACGGCTGTCTCATACTCATGCAATCTAGAAAAAGCATACAATGTTTGTTTGTCCACCCCAAAATTTCAAATAAAAACACCTATCGATTTAAGCACAACCATTTAACTTGTGGTTGGTGAACCAGTGTTAGTTCACAAGTTAAGTGCCATAACCAAGTTCTTTGCTACTTATTTTCTATGTGTAATTGTGATCACATGTTGTCGATGGCTCAGGTATGTGTTATCATCAACATTCTTTTAGTCCAAGTTGTCTGCCACTCTGTGTTATCCATGCATCGGTTACAAGTTATCTATACATCAACTACTAGTTAGTTTTTATATTTTTTTATAATTATTTATTTAGAATCTCTAGAGTATACTTGTCTCATCTTCCTAAAAAAATACTTTATATTATACCCTAAATTATAAAATATAAACACGTATAAACATAAAAATTAAAAATATTAGTTTTTAGATTTATAATTCATCACTTAAAAAAGCATACATATTTTCAAAACTAGTAAACACATTGAAGTCACTAACTAATCTATATTAACAAAACTTGTAATGTAGTTACTAAATAAAATAATAATAACAACATTTAAAAACAAATCCAATATATTTTATGAATATATTTTTTAATTAACATAAATATAACATCATATATTTTATGAATATAATTGTTGTTGTTGAATTTCATTGGTGTTGTTGTTTTTTTTTTCTATTTTTATTGTGGAGAAAGTTTAATAATTGATTTATTTTGTGAGAATATATAATGTTTGACAGGAGTTCTAAGTTGTATGGTATTCACCATGTTATGTCAGATAAAATATTTATAAATTTTCAAAATTTTTATTATTCTTTTTTATTATATTTGATATTCATAAGCTTGAATTATATATAAGTTTTTTTCAAAGTAAACTATTTACATTTATCTTATCATAGTTTTTAAATGAAGAAACTAACATTATCACCTTAATTTCAAAAACACAAAATTTAACTCTTCATACTACACTCACTAAGATCAAGATACTAACACACGTATATATATGCAAAGAAAGTAGAATTGTCGAGAGAAAAATACATTTTTCTAACAAAAAAAACCACTTCCAGAACTAACCAAAGAAATTATACAGTCTTCCTCGGAAATGGATGAACCGAAAAAGAGAAAGTAACATCTAGCTTCCATGATCTAAAAAGACACATGAGAAACCACAAAATTATTATTGAATTCCTCAAAAACAAGTAGACCTTCTCCAAGCCCAACTGCTCTCTTTGATTAATTATTTGCTTCTTCATTGAATTCCCTGTAGACATGAAAGAAATGTATGCTCTCAAACATTTCTTGAAAGTGTCAAACCCTTTTCATCCAATGCTCCAATAAGGAAACCTGCAAATTTGCTTTATAATTTTCTCAGTTAATAATGACTTTAGAATCCCCTACAACTAGAAGAGAAGTGAATCCTTTTGCAAGAGCAAAAAAAAAACCCAATGTTAAACTTATTTTGAATTCTCAAATCCAAGTGATTAACGACACTCTTCATGCAACATCGATCGGGCTTGCGTTTGGTGTTTGAGTGGTCTGTCAACGAGATCGCATCATCAGGATCTACCAAAGGCATCTGACCCAGATCCAAATCCTTTGTTGCATGCATGTGTGTGGGCCTGGCTCATGAGGCTACGTGCCTGGAGATTGCGTCCTCTGTCAGGAGCAAATCTGTTTGCTTGCTTCATTTTTTGATCTACATGCAGGATGTGAATCAGATTCTAGAGTGTTGTGGGAGCAAAATTGTTAGTTTTTCAACATTAAGCTAACATATGATTAGGATCTTTGAACTGAGAGAACAACAAGCACAGCAATCAAACACAAGAGACAATGAACACATTGTTTTTCCTTGGGGAAACCATAAATGGAGAAAACCCTGCAACTTCCTCTAAGATAGAATCAGCACCAAAGTGAAACCCAAAAATAGTAAGACAATCTCCCGACAGCAGTAAGCTCTTTCCTCTTGCCCCAATGTCTTTCTCTTCCTCAACTATGTGCTACACTTGAGTGTGCATGAGATGTGTACTAAATAGAGAGTCCAGCTCTCTATTCATACTAATCCTGACATGACTAAAACCCTACTAGGGCTGACCTCACTAGGAGAGTCTAATAACCCTAGTGCCCCGGAACTGCGGGGACTTTAACCCTTAGACAATAGGAGGGTTACCCACAATAACTTGGCATGACTTGTTTACATTATTGATTCTCCCGATCAAAACATCAGGGCATGACATGACACAAGAACATCCCGGAATAAACATCGAGTTACAATAGATGAGAAATACAAGTGAATACATTCCGAAGTTACAATTACATTAACACAAATCTAGTGAAAGGATATCATTGGCTAATGGGGACTAAGGAGGGTAGGCCACCCAATGCCTCTTTCTCGAAAGTATTTGAAAATATTGTCACCGAACAAGTAAAAAATAACTCTAAGGGAGCCCCTCCGAAGTTCATCAAACGGATCAAGGATGTTCCGGATGTATCTCTACCGCCGGAGGACACAATCTGGGTGGCTCTCTCACTGGCAGAGTGGGCATTGATTGGGTAATTTACTAGACTCTAGCCATCTCCAAAAACCACAAAGAACTGGTTCCAGAGGAATTGGAGACCCTTGATCTCAAAAAATGTAGCTTCTTACTCAGTCGAGAGAGGTTACTTCTTATTCAACTTCAAAGATAAGGAGGACAAGGATCTAATCTTTCAAAACGGGCCCTATTTCATGGGACCACAAGGCCTTTACTTGAATAATTGGACACCGGACCTCGATCTTGACGCAGACATTCCTAAGGCTGTCTCATTCTGGGTTAGGCTCCCAAACCTCCCAATGCATTGTTGGAATCCAAACTCGCTCAAAGCAATTGGGAATATGTTGGGAAGGTATATTGATATGGAAATCCCAAAAGATCAATATGCATGTGCTCGCATCTGTGTTGAGGTGGATCTAGAAGCCGAATTACTGGAGGCAATCAAGCTCACAGTAGGGAACTGATACCACTTTCAAAAGATGAACTACAAGCAACTTCCATTCAAATGTAGAGGGTGCCATGAATACGAAAATTTCTTCTGTAACTATCTGCAAAAGCAAGAGGACCAACAGGAAAACGAGGATGGATGGCAACCGGCAAGGAAGAGCAAAACCAAAGAAAAATCTGGAGAAATGCAAAGGAAGTAAGGGGGGGTAAATGCTCATAGCAAAGCCCCACTGGAAGGTAAGGACAATGAGAAGAGGAGCGAGACTAGTGTTACAAAGGAGAAACCTAGCAATGGGGAGGAGAAGGAGCCTAAAATAGAAGTTGTCTTACCAGATCTATCTAAGAAAGACAATTCCTATATGGCCCACTCAGATTCAAGAGTAGAGGCGGTAAAAGAAGGGGGGAATCAGGAAAGGTCAGAGGAGGAATCTGATTATGAGGAAGAGGAAGAAGAGGAAGGGGAAATCGATATGGCTACCCCAAGCACGAAGAAGGATAGAGGAACAATATCCACCAAGGAGGTGCATGAGCAAGCCACTTACAAGGATAAATTGCAAGGCTCCCAGTTAACTTTGGAAAAACTTCTTCGAAACACTAGAAATACTAGGTAGCAAGGGAAACTCCAGAAGGGGATGCCTGCATCCACTAAAAGTAAGTAATGAAGGTCCTTTCCTGGAACTGCAGAGGCCTGGGAAGCAAAGGAAAGGAAGAAGCTATGAAATATCTTATAAGACTAGCCCAGCCATACATCTTGTTGATCCAGGAGACCAAGATGGAGAAAGACATTTTTCTCCAGGTAAGTGCAATTTTTTGGAAGAAAGGATGAAGAACAATAGTCAACTCAAGGGGTGCCTCCGGTGGAATAGGTACACTATGGGATGACCAGAAATATGACCTTGTTGAAACCAAGCAAAGTTGGCATTGGACTCTTACTACATTGCTTCAAAAGGGCACTAATACCTAGGTAAGAATCTTCAACATTTATGTGCCTGCTACTTATGCTGAAAAGAAAATTTGTTGGAATCTAACTCGTGATGAAAGAAGCAATCTGGTGGGTAATGTCATCCTAGCTGGAGACCTAAATATCATATTAAACCAAGATGAAAAGCGAGGAGGTTCGATGGTCAGAGATCCTATTAGGGAGCAAGTTGATGATATAATTTTGGATTGGGATCTATCAGACATCATTCCAGCCAAAGGGAAATACACATGGAATAAAAAAAGTTTGGGGCCAGGGCACATTGCTACTAGGATGGATCATTTTCGGGTCCAGGACTCCTTTCTTCTACTGGGAGTGAATTCCTCTTCCAAAATCATGGCGTTTGGAGGATCAGATCATAAACCTATCTCACTCGAGATGAGGAAAGACCAAAACCTTAGCCCTATTCCTTTTCATTTCAGTCCTCTGTAGATATCTCACAGTGACTTTAGGAAGACTGTTAATGAAGCTTGGACTGCTCCGACCATGTGCTCTCCATTCTACATATGGGAAGAAAAACTGCGTAGAACTAAGTGGGTGCTCAAGAAATGGGCAAAAAATCTTGAAACACCAAGCCTAAAGAAAGAGAAATCCGCGTTGATTCTTGAGGCCCACCAGATCGCCATGGAATCTAGATTCATATCTGAGGAGGACCAAAACAAAGAAGTTAACTTACAGCAATATCTCTTTGAAGCTTGCAGACAGGAGTTTGTGCTAGGGAGGCTGAAGTCCAAGTGTCTCTAGCTCCAAGCTAGAGATCGTAACTGAGGGTTCTTCCATAAACAGGCAGAATCGAGAAAGAATTTCAAATTGGTGTAGGAGATTAATGTCCAGGGTAAAGTTATTCGTGATTTTGAAGAGATCAAATCAGAAGTTAGTCACCATTTCATCTCTATTTACACAGTAGAGTTCGGCACCTTGCTGACAGGGATATTATGGATTTAATTCCAAAAATTATTAGAAAAAAGGACAACGACAGGCTGGTTAAGAGAATCATGATTGAAGAGCTGAAAGATGTCGTGCATGATATGAAGGATGACAAGTCACTTGGTCCAGATGGTTTCAAAGAAGCCTTCATCAAAGCTTGATGGGATATTGTTTAGAAAGACTTATTCAAAATGGTGACAAAATCTCAGAGATGTGACAAAATTGGTGGAAGCACCAATTCATCCTTTCTTGCTCTGATTCCCAAAGAGAAAGATGTGAGCTCCTTTGGAAGATTTCACCCAATCTCCCTGTGTAATATTAGGTATAATATTATTACTAAATTAATGGATAGAAGGTTAAAAGAAATTCTGCCTCGTATCATCCCAGAGAACCAAGGAGTTTTTATTAAAGGCAGGAGAATCTGGGATAATATTATCCTAGTCCAAGAGGCAATTCACTCCAGCCTTAAGAATGGCGAAAAAGGTATGGTGGCGAAAATTGACTTAGCCAATGTGTTTGACAAAGTCTCTCATACATTTCTCCTTGATGCTTTGGCAATATATGGCTTCGATTTGAGCTTCATCATATAGGTCAAATCATGCATCAATATTCCTTGGATCGTCCCTCTTATAAATGGAAGAGCGGATGGTTTCTTCTAAGCCATGAGAGGATTGAGGCAAGGATGCCCATTATCGCCTCTGCTCTATGTAATCCAAGCCTCCATTCTCGGTCTCCAACTTGAGAAATCAAGGAGAGAATAGGACCTAATTGGAATTAGTATGGCTCGAGGAACTAAAAAAATCAATCATGCTTAGTTTGCAGACGACACAATTCTGCTTGGAGGAGCAAGTCAATTCTACCTAGGGTATTGTTTAGTTAAATCTGGTCGAGAAACTGGTTATGATTAAATTTGTTCTCAATAGCTATCTGCTCTATCATTGTTCTATTCTATTGGCTCCGACCAAAATGTTAGCAAAAATAGAGTGTATGTTGAGATCCTTTCTCCGGCAAGGAGGGAAAAACGGAGAAGGGGAAAATTTTTCTCTTATCAGCTGGAGAAAAATTAAAATGTCTTGGATGGAAGGTGGTGTCTAGCTCAGATATCTGGAATTCCAAAATTTAGCATTGGGAGATCAGTTGATTTGGAATCTGGTTTACCAAAATCCCTCTTGGAGCAGTAAGGTGATTTGGAACAAGTATTTCACAGGACCGAGACTCTGATGCCTGGATTTCGTTCCAACGAGAAACAACCGCTCTCCCTTCTTCTCTCTTTGTAAGAAGGTGTTTCATAGATTCAAGGAGGATCTTCATTGGGTTCCTAGAAATGGTAAGATGATTAAGCTCTGACACGACTCAATCTTGGGGAAATCGTTGCCTCCACCTCTCCCAGTTCTCAGAAGATTGTTTGATCGGTAGGGAATTAATAAAGTGTGGGATATAGTCCAATGGGATATTGAAGCTCCTCACAGGTGGATCAGATGGAAATTATCGGAGAAAATTGTGGAGATGGAGGGGGAGAAACACCAATTCATGGAATATCTTTCTGGAAAATCACCACTGGCTAGAGGAATCAAATACCAACATGGATGGGAAACTTCAGGGCTCTACACCTCTGCACATGGTTATAGCATGTATTTTGTAGTCCCCAGCGTTGCCAATGATCCTACGATTTGGAAGAATTTGTGGGAAGCTCCTACTCTTCGCAAAATCAATATTTTCTGCTGGACAATGCTGCACGGCAGGATTCTAACGGGAGATAACCTGCAAAAGCATGGGATAGAAGGTCCATTTAGATGCCCTTTGTGTTGGGTCAATTCTGAAACCATATCACATATTTTCTTCTTATGTCCCTTTGCCAGAGAGGTGTGGGATCAACTCACCATCCCATGGTTCGGAAAGGTGGAGTTCCCTGGTAATGCTCATCTCTGGTTAGTTAATTGGGAAAAGGCATATACTGGCAATTTGGTGAATAAAAAGGGAATGAAACAGTGCTGGTTGATGCTCCCAAAGCTTATCTCTTGGAATCTATGGATAGAGTGTAACCAAAGAATATTTCAAAACAAGGATCAAATGCTAGGGAAAATATTTTCTATAACGCATGTTGTTATAGGAAAGGTTTTAAAGATCAATTAGATCGTCAGGAACAAAACCAAGCTGACAGCCAATGAGATTAAGTGGATGTAGTCCTTCAATTCCTTTTCTGTTGACATTGGTCCAATTCCGAAGAAGCTGTAGATTTTGGAAATTGGTTGAAAGAAATGAAGATGTTTAAACTATTCTTTCACGGTGCCTCAAAGGGGAATCCAGGGATGGCAAGAGGTGAAGGAATCATTATTTGTCCAGAGGGGAAAATAGAAGTGGAATATTTCTGGAAAATTGTAACCAACTCTAATAACATGGCTGAAGCCTATGGGTTGTGGCAAGGAATCAAGCAGCTGAAAGTACAAGGAGTTGAGAAAGCTATTGTCTTTGGAGACTCTCGGTTAATAATTCAGGCGCTGAATGGAGCAAGTCAAAGTCAAAATTTTTGGTTGGATAGACTGATTAAAAGAATTAAGGATCTCTCTAAGTCCTTTCGGCGTTTAGATTTCTTCCATATTCTTCGTGAGCTAAATGACGAGGTGAATCAGTTTACTAATAAGTCAATGGGATTAAGTAAGAATGAGATGTCGATCAATCTTTTTTTATCCTCATCTTTCCATCCTTAGGATGCTAGGTTTTTTTTTTTGTCTGAGGGAATGTCCAGAAATGTTTGTAGGAGAAGTTGCGGACTTTTAGAAACTATTTTTTTTCAAAAAATTAGTTCGTTGTATCTTTCACTTATTTTTCAGCTTATTATACAACATAACCGTTACTGTCAAAAAAAAAACCCAATGTGCCGACAATTCTGCCCTTATATTTGAACCAATCCCATACCCCATCCATGACTTATAAAAGTGAGCTCATCTTAACATTAACATCATTCTAGGTCAACACTTACCCTCCTATGAATCCCCATAAAAAACCCCAATAAGCAAATCTTCAATGAAACAAGGGGCTTCAACAATCCTAGAATCCTTTTCTACAGGTTCTTTATATACTTCTTTGAAAGATCCAATTATTTTTTAGCTAAATCTGGTAACATTTATTTGCGAGTTTTCAAATAACACCAAATTTATGTGGATCCATATTCCCCAACTAACAAAGCAAGGCAGGTCTTTATAATTTGAAACAAAATAAATCCACTCCTTAAGACTTGTCTCAAAAGAGTGAGACACCCAACTAATAGTAATGTTTAAGCTTTTCTTGACTTCCTTCCAAACAAATTTAGTGAAGCCACAATACACCAATAAATGATTCACAAATTCAACTTCCTTAAAACACAAAACACAAATGTTAGGGCCTTGACCACCTCTTTTAATAAAATTATCTCAAGTTAAGATTTTATTTTCAAGGGCCAACCAACAAAAAAGTTTCAACTTGAGAAGACAATTCACCTACCCAGTCACCTCATTTCAAGACCAACAAATTTCTCACTATCGACAACATAATTCCACAATAATTAATCCCAACAATAAAAACGTGTCATTCTTCTACAAAATCAAACCCATGTCCAAATCTTCAATGTGTAGCCATCTCTGTCCATTATTTAATCCATGTTCTCCATTATGAATCAACAAAAGAAAATCAATTCTAGAGAAATTTTGTAGAAGTCTTCTTCCCCAATGTTAAAATCCTCTCTCACTCATTTTATTACTCTTTAATTTATGTAATGTTAATTTTAATTTCTCATAATTTTAAATAAAAGAATGATAAAAAATTTCAAAGAAACAAAGCAATATAAAAAAAAATCAAAACACATTTTTAATATAAGAAAGAAATAAAAATTAACACGAAAACACGAAAGAAATATAAGAAAGAAATAAAAATTAACACGAAAAAAAATCTATTACTAAAAATTTAATTTAAGTTCCATTTATTATATAACTTAAAAAATGCAAAAACAATTATATGAATCAAAATTACTTTATTTATATTCATAATCAAAATCAAAATAAAATCATTATATATATTAAATCCATAATATTGTAAAATAAGCATCTAAAATCACCTTATCTTACCATATAATACATAATACATAAAAAGGCTTAAAACTATAATAATTATCAATGATTAGAAAAAATCATATTTAACTCCTTTAAGGTGCAAACTATTTTTATAATGGAAAATTTTGAGAAACGTTTGCACTTGGAGGAATTTGATAGTTGTATTTGGCATATGGCAATCTCTCCATACACACTCTAAGTCGAAAGTAACCTCATACAAAATCTATCCATATAATTCATCATAAATTAACTTGACGACCATTTACAAAGGAACCTCCATACATTTAGAAAATTTACAACATAGAGAAAAAAAAATATTAAACTACTACAACTATTTACCAATTGAATTTAATTTGAATAGTTGAAAGGAATGACTACTCAATATCTAATGACTATATTACATGGTATTTCATTTAAAAATATTTCAATAGAAACAAATCATTAAAGAAAACAATAGTGATGCTCTGCAACCCACTAATGAGATCAACAACTACAAAACGAAGTAACCCAAGCATCGGTCAGCTCAACCGTTGATGGAATTGTGATGTCCCTAACCTTGAGATAAGGTCAAAGGTGCTAAAATTAAGACTAACTATGGTTTAATAACAATGGATATAAATAAATTACTATTGATCTAACTAACCATTCACCCAAATAAATTAAATTCTAGAGATTCAATTATAACTAAAGTTTGCAACATTTAATTACGCCACTTAATTAAATAATTAATTGTGACACTCAATTAATAATTTCCAAAGTGCATGCTAAATCTCATAATTGAAAATGGAACACCAATAATACATGATAAACATCATATTCGTTGTGAATAGCTAGTCTATATATTTTGGGTTTGTTTGATAGCATAGTTTATAAATAACCAAGTATTGATGTCATTGATTATTTGCAAATTAATCTACTTTTTCAGTGTTATTATGTGTGTGCTATTAGTGAGCATAAAAAGTAAGGAAAACCACATATCATGGAGCATACATATGCTGCAATATATAGCCACACTGAAACCATAGCAAACAAGAACACTGGCCTCAACTACAACCCTTAGAATGACTCCCGATGATTGTCCCCTACAGCCATCTCTCACTAATAAAAATCAAATCGTATGGCTGCCACCTTCCAACAATCTATTACTTTTACATATAGAATACATCTCTCATCCTCAGATCTACAACTAAGATCAATCATGCAACAAAGTTATTTACAATAAAATGACAGGTGCGCTCATCTTGTCACTGGAAAGCTATCGGACCAAAACAAACATATCTTGGTCATCCGGAAAGCATTTTCAATGAAACAAGCGGTGTTGTTCACTGGAAACGCTGCTCCAGACGCAATGGAATAGGTCTCACAACATAGAAATGAGCATAGGTGATCGAACCAGATCATATGGTTGCGCCCCTCTCAATAAAATAGAGCCAAAATTACAATTTCCGGTTATGAAGAAGAATAATAGAAAGAAGGTAACGAGAATAGAAACTAAATTCCATACTATATGAGATCCATACTTCCTCCATATGGATCCTGACATTCAATACATGAACACTCAAACAACCAATCGGTCATCATTGCACATATACCAAATAAAATAATGTAATGAAAACATAACATAAGAGAAATACTTATCTCAAATATAAGCAACTAGCTGTAGCAGGACAACTTTCCTCCCAGACGTAGACACCGTCAAGCCTTCCTCGCTTGAATAGGTCACCACTGATCTGAGACCATGGATCCATGGGTAGATTCTAGTGTAGTCTCACTACTCTCGAAACTACCTCTTTCGAGATATACAACACTTCCCACTACTACTTTCATGCCCGTCTCCACTGCCTATGGGATGTGACCTAGCTCTCCATTCCCATTTCCTGGCTTTATGTGTGAGAAGCTGGACTAGTAGAGTGATATAATGGAAGAAAGGGAACAAATAGACTCTCTCTAAGTCTCAACGCACTCTCAATAATATCAACATTCCCAACACGATTGGATAGTATAAATCACATGATCTAAAGCTCAAGATTAACTTCAACAAGGAGATGGCATATGTATTTATAGTATAAGGAGGACCACTCTAACCCAAATTAGAGAGAGGTAAGGTTTAAGATTCATCATGGATAATTAACTTGAATTAATGGAGTGGTGGCTTAGTGAAAAGATTTCCTTTCCTAAATTAGCACCATGAGGAGGAGTTACCCAAAACTATGGAGTGGAGCCATGAAGAGCACATGGAGGCACGCTAATGCATAAAAGGGGTTAAAAACAACAAGGAGGTCGAAATAGGTGAGATAGGGCATCCAATGGGGTCATGAATATCATGTAAGTACAAAAATAGGATCGTCAATGCATGGTGTAAGAGTGGAAGCCAGAAAATAGCTTACATCCCTAAAAACTAGGAAAAGGGCTCATAAATGACCATAAACAAATAAATGTGAGGGAATATTTTCCCAAGGAGGGTTCCCTATGCAATATGGGTCCACTAAGGTGTGCACAATATGCAAAAGTATCTCCATAGTCCATAATTATTGAGAATAGGGTTCCTTGTACAAGGCTTGGATGACGAACATTATTAATCTCACCAAGGTGCAAATATGAATTGGGATGGACAAAGTTTAGTCAAAAATAAGTTATAAGGTGCTAGGGATGTCCCCATTCCCCCTCAATTTGTGGAATCCATGGCCCCCCATACTCTTTTAGTTTCATTTGTTGAACCAATTGTTTATTTAATCAATCATTAACAACATTCAAAGATAGCAAAGATTCTAGTAGTAACATTAGCATTAATAATAGCGCCAAAGTACAAGGTCGTGTTATCAATCATTAATAATAAGTCCTTAATTAAATTAATCATGAAAAGGATCAAAATTCCACAATAATATAAAATATCATAAGTCTATAATGCAAGAGAACATAAGTCACATGAAGGATCATAAGTCCGGGGCTTAACAACTAGGGTATTACATGTTCCTCCCCCTTAAAAAATGCATCGTCCTCTATGCATATTACATACATGTGGAAAAATTTCAAAATAGATGAGGGTATGCTTCCCTCATGGTATCCTCTGGCTCCCAAGTGGAATCCTCAGGATTGTAATGGGTCCATTGGACCTTTACCTGCCTAATTTCTTGATTCTGAAGCAGCTTGACCTTGCTTCCCAAAATGGAAATAGGCTGTACCAAAAAATCCCCTTCCGGTTCCACTTGGATCATAATCCATTCAAACACATGATTAGTACCATGTTTAAACATACACACACACACACACACACACACACACACACACACACATATATATATATATATATAAAGAAAATAAAAGCACTCTAGTTACCTGGATCACATTCCAATCAATTACATGGTTAGTATCAGGTATATACTTTTTCAATAAAGACACATGAAACACATTATATACTCTAATGCAAGAGGTTAGGGCCAACTCATAAGCAACAGGTCCTATCTTATCTAAGACCTCAAAAGGTCCACAATATCTAGCAGCTAGCTTGGATCAATTTCCCAAGTTTAAGGAACTCTTCTTGGGTCTGACTTTCAAAAACACATGATCCCCAACTTGAAATTATCTGGCGGTCCTGTTCTAATCTGCATAACTTTTCTGCCTTTCTTGAGCTACCTTTAGATTCTGCTTTATCTTAACCATTTGATCCTCCATATCCTTTAATAATTCTGGTCCAACAATGACTTTATCCGTTGGGTTATCCCAACTAATGGGAGTATTACACTTCCTTCCATACATGGCCTCTAAAGGACTCATATTCAAAGAGAAATGATATCCATTATTATAATAAAATTCCACCAAGTGTAAATAATCTTCCCACATAGATGGTTGATCCATCACATACATCCTTAACATATCTTCAATTACTTGGTTAACTCTTTATTTTTGTCCTTCTGTCTGAGGGTGGTATGTTGTACTCATGTTTAGACTTGTACCAAACCCTTCAAACAATCATTTCCAAAATTTAGAAGTAAATTTTGAATCTCTATCTGATACTATAACCTTCATAATACCATGCAATCTGGCTACTTCTTTCATGTAAATATTTGCAATGTTAGCTGCTTTGTGAGTTGTCTTTACTTGAATGAAGTGTGTTGCCTTAGTCAACTTATCTACCACAACCATGATTGCCTCATTTTGCAATCTCATCTTAGGTAACTTGGTGTTGAAATCCATCGTCACCACATCCCGTTTCCATTTTGGTATAGGCAAGGGTTGCAACAATCCTGCTGGATGTCGATGCTCAACTTTAACTTTTTGGCATTCCATGTACCTAGCTATATATTTTGCAACATCATTCTTCATCCCTGGCCAATAGTATTGTTTCCTTACTACTGCTATTGTTTTCTAATAACCTAAATGTTCAAAATAAGGGACATCATGTGTTTCCTTCATAACCATCTTCCTTATATCTCCAACATCACTCACATAAACTCTATCTCTGTGCATGAGTATCCCATTTTCTTTTAATTTATACTTATCAAATTTATGTGGAATTTTCTGTTGTTTCGACCCTTCTTTCACCTGCTGATAAAGTTCATCTGTAACACCGGCTTCAATGATCTTATCCTTCAAATATGATGTGCTAGTGTTGATAGATGCTACATGCATCACATGCATCTTCCTACTAAGCGCATCGAATATTTGATTTTCCTTACCTTTGATATGCTTGATGTCAAATTCATATTCACATAATAAATCCATCCACCTCCTTTGTCTTGCATTCAAATTAGGCTGCTCAAACAAGTATTTTAACCCATCATGGTCAGTTCTCAACTCAAACTTTTTCCCATTACATAATGTCTCCACATCTTCAAAGCATGGATGATAGCTACAAGATCTAAGTCATGGGTGGCATAGTTCTACACATGTTCCTTCAACTTTCTAGATTCATAATTGATCACATGCCTATCATGCATTAATACTCCACCAATTCCTTGCTTGCATGCATCCATGCATACAACAAAGTTTCCTTCGGGGTCTGCAATTTTTAGCACTGGTGCACTGGTAAGAATTTCCTTAAGTTTTTGAAAATTATATTCACACTTAGAATTCCAATCAAACTTCACACCTTTCTTTTGCAAAGATATGATAGGGTGAGCCAACTTCGAGAATCCTTCGATGAACCTTCGGTAGTATCCAGCTAACCCCATGAAGGATCTGACTTCTAATACATTCTTAGGTGTTGACCATTCCATAATGGCTCTTATCTTTTCAGGATCTACTGTAAAACCTTCTTTAGGTATGATATGCCCTAGGTAGTGGATTCTTCCTCGATAAAATGAACACTTGCTTAATTTGGCATACAATTGATGTTCTCTAAGCACTTGCATTACTAGTCTTAGATGTTCTTCATGCTCTTCCTTTGTCTTGGAATAGATAAGTATGTCATCCAAGGATACAATCACAAAATTATCTAAGTACTTTCTGAAGACTCCATTCATTAAACACATGAATATTGCAGGTGCATTGTTAAACCAAAAGGTACTACTGTGAACTAATAGTGTCCATACCTTGTTCTGAATGATGTCTTACTGATATCCTCATTCTTAATTCTAATTTGGTGGTATCCCGACCTCAAATCTATTTTTGAAAACACCTTGGCTCCTCTCAGCTGACCAAAAAAGTCATCAATTCTTGCTAAGGGGTACTTGTTTTTAACCGTTGCTTTGTTCAATTGTCTATAATCTATGTAAAGTCTTAGAGTTCCATCTTTGTTCTTCACAAATAGCACAAGAACTCCCCAAGGTGAAACATTGGGCCTTATGTAACCTTTCTTTAGTAACTCCTCTAACTGCATTTGTAATTCCTTTGACTATGGAGTACTCATTCTATAAGGTGCTTTAGATGAAGGTACTGTTCCTGGCACCAAGTCCATAGAAAAATCAATGTCCCTCTTAGGAGGTATTCCTCGTGGTTCTTGAAATATATCTACAAAATTTTGCAGTATTGGATAATCCTGTAACTTTGGCTCTTTTCCTTCTTTTGATTTTTCCACATGAATTGCATATAATTGGCATCCCTTTCTAAGACATTTCTTCAATTGTAGAGTTGTGATCTTCCTCAGGGATATGGGTCTAGGTTTTCCTTTTATTGTCACTTGGTTCCCTTCTTCATCCAAACAAGTATAAGTTTTATTATGGCAATCCAAAACTGCATAGTGTGCATCCAACCAATCCATGCCAATCAATACATCATATGACCCCAAGGGTATGGTGTTTAAGTATTCAAAGGTTTTCATTCCATTCATTTCTAAAGGACACACTATTACAAATTCTATGATTCTCCTCTTGGCTCCTGTAGACAGTTGTACTAGACTTGTTGTTTTAAGTTTACTTTTCTTTAAATGGCATTTCTCAACAAGATTAAGTGAAATGTAACTATTTCTATCTCCCGAATCAATCAAAATAGTTATGGTTTTATTAGCAATCTTACCTGCTACTTCAATCATTCGAGATTGGTGGTCAGCTTGCCTCCCATCTAGGGCTGCATAGATCCTTTGAACACTTCCACCTACATATCCAACATTTGAAGCCTCTTGAATGTTGTGAATGTTACTTTTCTTACACAAGCAATGACTGGCAAAGTGATTTTCCTTGCATATCCAACATTCCACAAGTGGTCTTTTCCTTGAAGGATATTCCTTTGACTATCCTTGTTGGTAAGAATTATTGTTTTTGAACTTTGAAGGCTGGAAACCTTTCTTTCTATGCTCTTGCTTGCTATTCTTCACATCCTTCCAATTCTTCTGATATGGGGCCTTGTTCTTATTTTGTTATTTAAGTGTTTTGCCTTCCAAATGGAATCCTTAACGTTCTTTGGTCTATCATACTGGATTTTATCTCTATAACATTTAGGAAGGCCACTTAGGAACCTTTGAATCTTTACCTTCTCATCTTTGATGAAGTCCGCATAGTTCAAAAGTTCTAGAAACTTTTTCTCATAGGCCTCCATAGTCATGCTTCCCAACTTAAGCTCAAATAATTCCTCCATATTCTTGTCATAGTAGTGCTTAGAGAGGTATTCTTTCTGAAAGTATTTCTTAAACTTCCTCCAAGATATTTTGTCTTCGTCGATGTCTTTCAACTTAACCAGTTGATCCCACCAGATAGATGATTTACCTTGCATATGGTATATGGCTACTATTTACTCCATATTAGGTGTATACTAATGCAAATGGAAGAATTTCCTAAGTCCTATCAACCATGCTTCAACATCTTCTCCTTGCTTTACTTCTCCATCAAAAGTTTGGGGCTTGATTCTTCTTAACTCTCCTACTAGTTCATCCCGGATAAGACTCCTCTTCTTGAATTTCACTGGAGATCTTTCAGGACTGCTCTTTGTACTGCTTGATGCATTCCCCTTCTTTGTCTCTAAGTGATAATGTCTCCTTGAAGATGATCGAGACCTCACATAACCTCTTTTATGACTCTTTTCAGCGGATATTTGGATGGTCTTCAATGATTTTATATCATTCATAATCTTCTCTTGGATATGAATTATTCTTTCATTATCCTCTCTACACTTCTTCATTGACTCCTCCAAGACTAACGGTTCACTGCTCATCTTATGTCTAGCTGACCTTCTTCCCTTAACAAAGTCCTCTTCGGGACTATATGGTCTCCATCCTTCCTCAATACCCATCGCCAATCTCTGACTTCCTATTGTTGAACTTTTACTTGTTGAATACTTAGTCTTCACAGGTTTGATTAAAATATCAGTTGTAGTAGTCACATCGCTTTCTCAATCAATCACTGGGAACTGCAATGTGTTCATTAATAATATTTTGTTAGTATACTACACATTAGTATAAGTTCATTATCATTAAAAAAAACACTTTTCTTCTGGTTTATAAAGTAACTATCCAACATTTCTAAGTTACAATCTACCTATTTGGACAAGGGGTGGGGTAGAAATCCTTCCAAGATTTCTCCTTACTGGATGAACTTCAAGTCCATACTAATCCTAATCTAACAGTTTAATTAACTAGCTCACATGTGAAATTATATTAAGGTGCATTCATCCAAGCTATCTAATGCAATTGCATGCTTACAAGGTAACTTGAAACTTCGCAGAAGGCCCAACAACCACAGTGTTGAAACCTTAAGATCTGATACCACTTGTGATGTCCCTAACCTTGAGATAAAGCCAAAGGTGCTAAAATTAAGACTAACTAAGGTTTAACAACAATGGATATAGATAAATTACTATTGATCTGACTAACCATTCACCCAAATAAATTAAATTCTAGAGATTCAATTATAACTAAAGTTTGCGACATTTAATTACGCCAGTTAATTAAATAATTAATTGTGACACTCAATTAATAATTTCCAAAGTGCAAGCTAAATATCATAATTGAAACAAGAACATCAATAATACATGATAAACATCATATTCGTTGTGAATATCTAGTCTATGTATTTTGGGTTTGTTTGATAGCATAGTTTATAAATAACAAAGTATTAATGTCATTGATCATTTGCAAATCAATATACTTTTTCGGTGTTATTATGTGTGTGATGTTAGCGAGCATAAAAAGTAAGGAAAATCACATATCATGGAGCATACATAGGCTGCAATATACAGCCACACCGAAATCATAGCAAACAAGAACACTGGCTGCAACTACAGCCCTCAAAATCGACTCTCGATGACTGTCCCCTACAGTCATCTCTCACTAATAAAAATCAGATCGTATGGATGCCACCCTCCAACCATCTATTACTTTTACATATAGAATACATCTCTCATCCTCGGATCTGCATCTAAGATCAATCATGCAACAAAGTTATTTACAATAAAATGACAGGTGCGCTCATCTTGTCACTGGAAAGCTATCAGACCAAACCAAACATATCTTGGTCATCCGGAAAGCATTTTCAATGAAACAAAAGGTGTTGTTCATTGTAAACGCTGCTCTAGATGCAATGGAATAGGCCTCACAACACATAAATGAGCATAGATGGTCTAACCAGATCATATGGTTGCGCCCCTCTCAATAAAATAGAGCCAAAATTACAATTTCCGGTTATGAAGAAGAAGAATAGAAAGAAGGTAACGAGAATAGAAACTAAATTCCATACTATATGAGATCCATACTTCATCCATATGGATCCTAACATTCAATACATGAACACTCAAACAGCCAATCAGCCATCATTGCACATATACCAAATAAAATAATGTAATGAAAACATAACATAAGAGAAATACTTATCTCAAATATAAGAAACTAGCTGCAGTAGGACAACTTTACTCCCAGCCGTAGACACCGTCAAGCCTTCCTCGCTTGAATAGGTCACCCCCGATCTGAGACCATGGATCCATGGGTAGATTATGGCTTAGTCTTACTACTCTCAAAACTACCTCTTTCGATATATACAACACTTCCCACTACTACTTTCCTGTCTATCTCCATTGCCTATGGGATGAGACCTAGCTCGCCATTCACATTTCCTGGCTTTCTGTGTGAGAACCTGGACTAGTATATTGATATATTGGAAGAAAGGAAACAAATAGAATCTCTCTAAGTATCAACACACTCTCAATAATATCAACATTCCCAACACGATTGGATTCCAATAATATCAACAAATCACATGGTCTAAAGCTCAAGATTAACTTCAACAAGGAGATGGCATATGTATTTATAGGATAAGGAGGACCACTCTAACCCAAATGGATCAACCCAAATTAGAGAGAGGTAAGGTTTAAGATTCATCATGGATAATTAAATTGAATTAGTGGAGTGGTGGCTTGGTGAAAAGATTCCCTTACGTGAATTAGCACCATGAGGAGGAGTTACCCAAAAACTATGGAGTGGAAGCCATGAAGAGCAAATGGAGGCACACTAATGCATAAAAGGGGTCACAAAACATCAAGGAGGTTGAAATATGTGAGATAGGGCATCCAATGGGGTCATAAATATCATGGAAGCACCAAAATAGGATCATTAATGCATGGTGTAAGAGTGGAAGCTAGAAAATAGCTTATAGCCCTAAAAACTAGGAAAAGGGCTCATAAATGACCATAAAAATAAAAGTGAGGGAATATATTCCAAAGGAGGGTTCCCTATGAAATATGGGCCCACTGAGGTGTGCACAATATGCAAAAATATCTCCATAGTTCATAATTATTGAGAATAGGGTTCCTTGTACAAGGTTTGGGTGACGAACATTGTTAATCTCACCAAGGTGTAAATATGAATTGGGATGGACAAAGTTAAGTCAACAATAAGTTATAAGGTGCTAGGGATGTCCCCATTCCCCATCACTTTGTGGAATCCATGGTCCCCCATACTCTTTTATTTTCCTTTGTTGACCCAATTGTTTATTTAATCAATCATTAATAACATTCAAATATAGCAGAGATTATAGTAATAACATTAACATTAATAATAGTGTCAAAGTACAAGGTCATGTTATCAAACATTAATAATAAGTCCTTAATTAAATTAATCATGAAAATGAGAAAATTTCCACAATCATATAAAATATCATAAGTCCATAATGCAAGAGAACATAAGTCACATGCAGGATCACAAGTCTGGGGCTTAACAACTAGGGTATTACATCATCCTCTACAGGGTGCAACTCCTCCTCCATGGATTGTGATAAATATGATTTCCAATCCTTGATCTCATCCATTTATCCTTAAAAAAACACAACCCTTGAGGTTCATTAAAAAACTGGATGATATACTTGAGGTGGAGCTCTCATATTCCTTCTCACGATCAATGGCTTTGGAACTCACAAATAGAGTATTGATCAAGAAATTCATAGGTATTTGGTCATCACAGAGAAATATGTCAAAATGGATCCAGAAAATTTGGGTCATTTTGATCCAAGGAAATTTATCCCACTTCTTCTGTGGAAGGGGCTTCTATACCTTCCTCTTCAAACTAAAAGCTAATAAAGATTTAATTTTTAGGAATGGGTCTTAATTCTATGAAAATCAACAAATGTATCTCAATAGATGGATGCTAGGTTTCGATCCAGAATTAGATGTTCCCTCATTAGTATGAGTCTGGTTCAATCTCTCTCACTTTCCCCTTCATTGTTGGGGATAAGATTCTTTAAGACAAATAGGAAGTAAGATAGGAAAATACATTGATAAATACAAATCCGAAGGAAGGAATGTTTGGATGCACTAGGATATGCATGGAAGGAGATATGGAGAAGGGGCCACCTAAAGCAATCCTTCTATCATTGCAAAAATGGAAGCATTTTCAAAAGTTGCATTACAAGTAGTTTCCATTCAAATGAAAATATTTCCATGAGAATTTGAACTTCACAAGAAATTGCAAGCAAAATCAAAGTCTTATAAATCTAGCAGTTGACAAAGAAGAGCCTTAGTGAAAAGTGAAGAAGAAGTAGAATTCAAGGAAAGAAATTGTGGCCTCCAAGATACCCTTGTCCTCCTCCCATCTGAGTCTACAAAATTCTCATACCACCTTGATTACTATCTAGGACGTCTCTCAACTTTCTCCATGATCATATTCATGTGTAGCAAAGACACAATGCTCACCTCCCCCCAGTATCATGTTGTTAATTTCCCCCAACAAATTTGCATCGATTCCTCCCTTAGAAGAAATTTTGAATCATGATAAGGAAATTTCCATCCCCCCCACACCTTGAATAATAATTCCCCCTTCACCTATCCCCCATTGGACGACTCTTTAGATCCTTTGTCAGATCCCCTTACTCAATCAATTGGAATTATCACAAGGTTGAAAATTCCACAACATTCTGAAGCAAAGGAGAGCAAAGATATTTCAGAAGAAGAACCATCACGTCAAAAGGATGGAAAAAAGACATTTAAGGAAAAAAGAGAAGAAGAGGAAAACAAATAAAATGTTTTGGGAACTCATATCACTATAGAAAAAAACTTTGGGAGCGTCAGCTCAACTCGAAATCAATGAAAAATAACCCTTAGCATGGGGGTGGGATTAAACAAAGATAATTTAAATAATGCATATCATTTCATTGAACTGTCGAGGAATGGGAAACACAAAGAAATAAGTATCCATGAGAGATCTAATAAAAAAGAGAGACCAACTCTCATGATGTTACATGAAACAAAATTAGAAGCAAATGAAATGATGAATCTATCAAAAGAGAACTGAGAGAACTAGAAAATATGTTAATGTAATGTAGTAAGTTGTATAGGGGTTTGTGAAGTGTTCTGTACAATATGGGATCCCCATGTCTTCAACCTTGAAAATTAGTGCCAAACCCAACACTAGCTATTGATAGCTCTAACCAACTCAAGCATAGGGAAAAATATAAACATATTCAATTTGTATATTCCCAATAGTTATCAAGAAAAGACCCTTTGTTGGAATTATTTGTAGAATCTTCATAACTCCCTATGGAGAAAGTATAGCATAGTGGTTGGTAACTTATGTTAGGATTAATTAATCCTCCTTTGTCCAATATAGTTTATTTGGTCACATTTACTAACTTAGTAATTTATTATCATTGTACTAGAGTATGGAGGACACACCTAGAGGTTATTTGCCACTTACTGCATGTGCATGCATGAATTTATGTGCCTCTAGGACCAATCCCTACATTATAGGATCCCACTCTGAGTACCACCAGCAACATCCTTCAGTGAGCTATGGTAAGTAAGCAGTTATGCTAAGTTATCCTCCAGATACAATTAGTTAGATCACTTTCACTTATCCTAGCGCTGGTTTTGCATGCATGGAGGGAGTGTGGTTCCTTTTGTCTACCTACCTCATTAGTTAACTAATTGTATATTTATTTAGACATCCGGAGTTAAACTACTAAGCTCCAATAGTGATTTAGACGCACTAAGTTAGCTAATCAATTAGTTAGAACTTATAGATTTGAATCCTATATTTAGCATTCGAATTCTTTTTATTGTATAATCATTGTATTATTGATTAATGAATGAATATTAATGTTGTGATTAATTAAGCAACTCTTGTCTGATTCATCTAAAATTTGTGTCATGAATTTCCTATTCAGTGTACATTCTCTTTAATTATTCCATTGGATAATTCCATTCCTACAACTTTCATATTTTCCTGTAGATCAATGGTTCACAAATTTAACATGGTATCAGAGCCTTGTTCAGGCTAAACTCAAACCTTGGAAACCTCCATTGTGCATCAGAAACAATTGAGTTTCCACATAATTCTTGGAATCATAGCATTGCTCCCTCTGGATTTTGTCCAAAGAAGTCTATCCAGGTGTGACAAACTCTGAAAAAGTGCACATGTCGAGGTAGAATGGCTTGAACTGACATATGATTGCGAATTGAATTGGTTTTGCAGTGTTCTTTGCAGGTATCTACGTAGCTTATTAAAGAATTGACTTATTGGCATACAATAAAATGGATAATTATTCATCTCTCTTACCTAGAATCCTTACACCCTTCAATTACATTGATTGGAGGGAAGATATGCAAGTATCCTTGCACAACAAAGACATGTGTAGTATGACAATGGGAACAGAAGCTGAGCCCCAGTAGTATGTTGAAAAGAACAAGTTTCTTAATTGGATTGATGAAGCCTTCAGTTTCATGTGCATCCACATCTCTAGGGTTATTTTTTTCCATATTAAGGGACTCAAGACTCCGAAGGAAGCTTGGGAAAAGCTCAAATATTTGTTTGGAAAACAAGATGAGATTTGAGGGCATGTTCTGGAGAATTAGCTCATTTCACTACATCCCAGCATTTTTGAGACTATTCAACAATTCCTTTTGAACTACAAAGCACAAGTACCGAAATGCAAACAATGTGGGATATAGAGGAAAGATGAGAAGCTTGTGTTGATTGTGTTGAGCAAGCTTGGCTCAGATTTATGAGTAATTGTCTCTACATTCCATTCCGGAAGAGTTTCCATTCCAAATTGGAATATTCCTTCTCTAGATGTATTTGTTGAGTGTTTCATACAAGAGAAATACAAATTGGTTCAAATGGGGGTGATTCAAACCTCCAAGAATCAAGCACTCATAGTAGAAGACTCAAACAATGTGAAATCAAGAGGGAATCACAAAGAGAGGGAGACCAAAAACATTGATTCGAATCCAAAGGAGAACCAAATATCTTTCAATGGAGCCTCAGGTTCCAAGAAAAAGAAGAAATTCAAGAAGAATAAGTGTCCCTTATATATGAGAGTCTTTCATCCACAGATTCAGTGCATGAAGAAGACCATCGACTAGATATTAACACTACTTTAACATAACAATGTTTCCCTTCTATAAGGAGCAAATAATTCTGATGCTGAAAACCATGAGAGGTGCCATGCCTTGAAGGAAGGCCTCACTTAGTCGAAGGATTATTTGATAGATTCTGGGGCATCCAATCACATGGTTTCCTCCAAGGAATCCTTCACCACTATAGATCTCTCAGGAGCACCTAGCATTCATATGGGAGATGACTCTAAAATCCCATATGTTGGGATAGGTTCTATTAAAATCCAGCATGGAGAGTTTAATAATCTACTCTATGTGCCCTCTCTTGCAACAAATTTGTTGTATGTTTATTAGATGACTCATACAAGCTCTCCCGAGAGATTTACTTTCAATTTTGACATAGTATAAATCACTGAATCATCTACTAGAAATCTCATAGTGAAAGGGCTTTCTAATCATGCCTCCAAGGCATATGAGTTCTCCCATTTCATGCCTACTTCACATCCGACAACTTTATTGACTCATGCCAATAACATAAGAAAGTTGTGGCATGAGATATTTGGGCATACCAATTTCAAATATCTCCAGCAACTTCACAATCACAAATTGGTTGAGTGCTTTCCACTCATCAAAACATCAAATGGAGTATGTCTTGATTTCTTGGTAGGTAAGTATATGAAGAAGAAATATGGGAAGGAAAATTGAGTTTCCACTACACTTGATCTGATACACAGTGATCCCTCAAGAACAATTCCCACAACATCAATCAATGGATCCAGGTACTTCCTAAATTTTATTAATGATTGTTCAAGATTTTGCTAGGTATATTTTATGAAGCAGAAATATGAGATATTCAAAACTTTCAAAGTTTTTAAAGCCTTGGTAGAAAATAGCTTCAGAAAGAAGATCAAATCCATTAGATATGATAATGGAGGTGAGTACATTAAAATATATTTTCAACACTTATGTGAATTAGAAGGGATTCGAATGGAACACTCAATTCCATACACACCACAACAGAATGGTGTGGCTAAGAGGAAAAATAGATCATTGAAGGAGATGGAAACATGTCATCTCAGAGAAAAGAATATTCCTCATTCTTTATGGGTTGAGGCTATAAATTGTTCTTCATACATTTAGAATAGGGTTCCTCACAAATCAGTGATTGGGGCCACTCCTTTCGAAGAACTATTGAGGCATAACCCTATTCTCTCGCACTTGAGATATTTTTGTTCCAAAGCTTGGGCCAGAATTCCTATTGACAAGAGAAAGGCCTTCCAATCCCAGAGTAGCAAATGCATACTGCTGGGATATTTTGAGGATGTTAAGCCATATAAATTGATGGAACTTGCAACAAGGAAGTTTTTCATAGAGTGCGGTGTGGAATTTAAAGAAGATTAGTTGCATGATCCACCACAATTCGAAGCAGAATAAGGTATAAACACTCTTCCATTTCTATTTGATGATGATATATTGTCTCATGTTTTAGATTCAGATGATGAGGAAAAATATCAACATGATCTTGATATTGAGGTTGTACCTCAAGAGAATCTAGATCCAGCTCCCATTCCAAATCAGTGGCCTAAGCCTAAATGGGCCCAAAAGCTCATTGAAGCAGTTGGGAATGGTGTTGGGAATCCATATGACAGAAGAAGAAAACCGTCCCAGTGTCAGAATGAACATGTTTCACTCTCTCACACAACTTCTCTATCTTCAGAGTGGTGCAACAAACTTCAAGAAAGATGCTACTTGATGATAAATACTAGTCCACAATTTGGCCCACTAAAGAAAAAAATGGATCATTATACTCCTCCTCGAGAAAGAAGAAACAAAATCAACATTAATCAAATTGGAAGAAGATTGAGAGGCTCACATGCATAGTCCTAGGATGCTAATGCACAGAAGAACCATGATTATGCATGGTTTCTCCATATAGTTGCAGATTGCAGCAAGTTTTTCACAAGTTTATGCTCAAAGACAAAAAAAATCTTGTAAGTATAACCTGTTTCCTTATTCTTGCTTATTTTGAGGGGGGGTTTCCCATGAGTTTTTCCCCATTTTGCTTAGTTTATTAAGAGATATTTTATTTTGTTTAGATTGTATGGGTTACTTTTGGCCTTGTTTCCAGGGCCCAAGTTGTCCAAAGTTAGGATTAAGGGGGGGAGTGTTAGGATTAATTAATCCTCCTTTATCCAATATAGTCTATTTGGTCATATTTCCTAACTTAGTAAGTTATTATCACTGTACTAGAGTATGGGGAACACGCCTAGAGTTTATCTGCCAATTACTACATGTGCATGCATGAGTTTATGTGCCTATGGGAAAAATCCCTACATTATAGGATCCCACTTTGAGTGCCACCATCAACATTCTTCAGTTGGTTGTGGTAGGTAAGTAGTTATGTTGAGTTATCCTTCAATTACAATCAATTAGATCACTTTCAGATAACCTAGCTCCAGTTTTGCATGCATGCATGGAGTGTGGCACCTTTTGTCCACCTACCTCGTCAATTAACTGATTGTAGACTGATTTAGACATCCAGAGTTAAACTAGTGAGCTCTATCATTGATTTAGACACATTGAGTTATCTAATCAGTCAATTAGAACTAATAGATTCGAATCCTATATTTAGCATTTGAATTCTATTTTTTGTATAATCATTGTATTATTGATTAATCAGTGAATATTAATGTTGTGATTAGCTGAGCAATTCTTGTCTGATTTATTTGAAATTTTTGTCATGAATTTCATGTTTAGTGTACATTCTCTTTGATTATTCCACTACATAATTCCCTTCCTACAACTTTCATAGTTTCCTGTAGATCAATGGTTCAAAAATTTAACAAATTCAATACTATCATCAACAACAAAGAGAAGCATGGAAATAGCATAATAAGATATCCCTTTCGAGAAAGCACGGAAAACCTCATCGTAGACTAGGATTTGATTTATTTAAATCCGACAAATGGATGCTTCACTTTGAAAAACTGTAGAATGGGCTCCGACCATATAGCTTCCCAATCAGACCGTTTTCTTGTTCATATCAATCACTTGGTTGAAAATCATTATGTAACTTGTCATATCATCTCCTCCACTATTTTAGATCACAAGCAAATATATCTTATATATTAACATCAAAGTGAGCTTGGCCCCATACCATTCTTCTTCAATCCCCTTTGGATACAATATCCCTATACCTTTGATGTTATCGCCTCGTCTTGGTCCTAGTCGATATATGGCTCCCCCTCTTACATTTGGGAGAAAAATATCAAATGCACCAAGTTTGCATTAAAAGAACTGGTAAAAAAACTCTTTGTCAATCCATGGAAAAAGAAAGAGATGATAATAGCCCATCTAGAGTCTATACAACAAAAAATGGAGACGACAAAAATTACTCCTTATATTAGGAATGAATAAATAGAGATTGGATACCAAATTTTCAAAGCATCGAGAGAGGAAAAAGAATAATGGAGGCTAAAATCCAGGAGCTTATGGCTCGAACATGGAGACAAAAAAACTTATAGCTTCCACCATCAAGCAAAAATAAGAGAGGAAAGGAACAAAGTCACAAAAATAAGAGACAGAGATGGCACCAAAATTGTAGAGATAAAAGAGGAGGCCAAAAATCACTTTCAACCATTGTATGAGGAAGAAATACCCCAACAGACCATATCCACAATCCCACTCTTGGAAAACATCCCAACATCAATAATAGAAGTTGATAATGAATATCTCACCCAAATAATAGAGGAGACCAAAATGATCGAAGCTATATGGTCTTTAGCCCCGGATAAGGCCCCAAGCCCAAATGGCTTCACTAATCACTTTTATAAAGTATGCTAGGATACAGTAAAGGAATACCTAAAAAAAATGTATGCCTACGTAATGAAGAATAAAATGGTAGGGGGCGGGATGAACTCAACATTCTCATATCTCATCCCCAAAGAGGAAAATCCTTCCACTTTCTCTAGATTTGGACGTCCAAATTCTCTTTGCAATTCTTCTTACAAAATATTTACCAAGATCCTAGAAAATAGACTTAGGAAGATTAGGCCATCTATCATTATTGAGAATCAAGGTGGATTCATGTAGAATAGATAAATTATAAACAATATTATAATGGTTCTGTTGCAGCTGCAACCTGTTTCCCAAATTTCAAAAACTTTTGGACCCTCCTTTTGATTTTATCTAGCCCAATTTTGTTTAATCTTTTTAAACCTTTCATGGAAGTCCATTTTTTTCCGCTTGAGAAGTTGATTATCGGAAGCTCAGTCAATTATTTTTTGCCACTATTTCAAGGGTCGAATGATCTAATACTATCGTTATTTTTTACCAACACCGTGGAAACCGCAAAGTCTTAGTTTTATTTGAACTCTTAACTTTGATTTGTTTTCGATGAATTTTTGTTGTCAGAAGTTTATTAAAGTTTGAATCGAGGCATTAGTCCTCTGTGCCGCCGATGGAAAGTCATGTTTTTCGCCAATGAGCTTTTATCTCCTTTGTTTATTTTTCAAAAAACTTTACTTTTTGACTTTCGGGGTTTTTGTTTTATCAGCGGTCGGAGTTTAGTATTTAATGACGCCGCCGTTTCAGAGGCCTTGTTGTTTGTCTCGCTGACACTGTGAAGTATTTTGCGTCTCAAGGTTTCAATGAGTTATTCATTAGTTGCTGCGATCACCGATGATTTTCTATTGTCGCGGAAGCCATAGTCAATCTGTCTCCCGACGTTGCGGCTACGTAGTACACTATCCCACCGATGCATTAGTCCTTTCACACGTCGATGCCGACCTTTAGCACTTAGCAGTTTCGATCACCGACAGTTTTGTGATTCAGAAGCCGTAGTTGGTCAGTCTTCCACCGTTGTGGCTTTTTAGCTCTTATCTTTACCGATGTCGTGGTTTTATTGTTTTAACTTTCTATCTTTTCTTTGCGCTATCGGAAGGGTTTTTGACTTTTGATCGGAGGGATATTCCTTTGCGTTGCCAACATGGAGGCATCGTTGAGCTCTAACTCACCGATACTTAGTCTATAAAGCTTTCGGCCGTCGATGATTTTTGTGATCCACATAACTCACAGTCAATTGGTTATCCGCCATTGCGGCTGCATAGTGAACTTTTCTGCCAATGCATTATGCATTAGTCCTTCCTCTTGCCAATGCAGACCTTTAGTCCTTAGTTCTTCTGATCGCCGATGTTTTCTATTGCTGTGAAACCCTTATTCCATATGACTCCCACCGTTGTGGCTCCTTAGTGAACTAACCATCCGACATATAGTTGTTCCATTCGTCAATGGTTAGTTCTGATTTTCACCGATGCCTAGTTTTATTGATCAAACCTTTTACTTTGCGATGTTTTGTTTTCGCTATCGGAGCGGTGTTGATGATTGATTGGAGGACTAGTCCTTTGTGTTGCCGACACGATGGCAGCGTTAAGCTTTAACTCGCCGATTTGTAGTCCTCCGAGCCTCCGATCGCCGAAATTTGTTAGGGTTAACCTTGACTTGAGATCGAGTCAAAGGTGGTTAGGTCTAGCACATGGTTTGGGCACATGGTTTGTTGTAGCCCATGGTATTGTCCCATGGTATTGCATGTGTTAACCTTGACTCGGGATTGAGTCAAAGGTGGTTAGGTCTAGCACATGGTTTGGGCACATGGTTTGTTGTATCCCATGGTATTGTCTCATGGTATTGCATGTGATTAAGCCTTTATAAGGCTTGAGGAGGCTCCATTGTAATCATACTGAGTACTATATGGTACTGGATGTGAGTACTGTATTGTATTGTATGTGGGCATTGTATTGTACTAGAAGAGAGACTGTGAGAGTGTGAAGAGGAAGTGCAGTGGTTTTGCTGCAGGGCGTATCCCTTCATATTTCTGGACTGAAATAAAAGGACTGGAAAATTTGTTTGTGGATGTATCCCATCATTTGGGTGAACCACGTTATATCTGTGTCTCTCTGTAATGTTTAATGTGTTTTTTGCATCTCGTTTATTGATTTAACTATATATCTGTTATTGCTCTGCGGTCCTATTTTTCTAACAATTGGTATTAGAGCCAAAAGGTCTATTTGGTTTGTAAACTCGTAGGAAAGAAGGGTTCCTGGTTCAAGTGGGAGCAATGGCGGAAGAAGGAAAGTTTAGGGTCGATAAATTTAACGGCCAAAACTATCAGTTATGGAAGATGCAAATGGAGGACTATCTGTACCAGAAAGACCTGTACCTGTCGTTGGGCAGAAAATCAAAACAACCAGCGGCTATGAAGGATGAAGAATGGGATGTTCTTGACAGAAAGGCACTAGGAACAATACAGCTGTGCCTGGCTTCGTCAGTGGCCTTCAATATTTCGAAAGAAATAACAACAGAGGGTGTGATGAGCGCATTGAGTAAGCTCTACGAAAAACCCTCGACTTCTAACAAGGTATTTTTAATGAAGCGTTTATTTAATATGAAGATGTCAAAAAGTGGATCTGTTGCAGACCATTTAAATGATTTTAATACACTTACCAGTCAGTTAAGTTCCATAAAAGTGAACTTTTATGATGAGGTTAGGGCTCTTCTAATCTTGTGCTCATTGCCAGAAAGCTGGAATAGCTTGGTCATGGCTGTAAGTAACTCTGTCCCTAGTTCAAACACTCTTAAGTTTGATGATGTTGTTATTGTTATTCTTAGCGAGGAAATGCGAAGGAAAAGCGCAGGTGAGACATCAGGTAATGCGTTGACCATGGAGAGCAGAGGGAGACAAAAAGAGAGAGGAAGGAGCGGAAATCGCGACAAGTATAAAAAGGGAAGATCCAAGTCTAGATTCGGAAAAATAGAATGTTGGAACTGGGGTAAGAAAGGAAATCTAAAGAAAGACTGCAGAGCACCAAAGAAGAAAGGTGAGAGGCAGCAAGAGACTACCCAGGAAGCAAATGTAGCAGGTGATGTGTTACAAGATGCTTTGATTCTTGCATTAGATAATACTAGTGATTACTGGGTAGTAGATTCAAGGGCTTCATGTCATGCTACACCCCATAGGAAATTCTTTTATGATTATGTTCAAGGTGATTTTGGGCATGTGTTATTGGGGGATGATGAACCATGTAAAATTGTTGGAAAGGGTAAGGTACGGATTAAAATAAATAATGGAAATGACTGGTTGCTAAAGGATGTAAGGCACATCCCTGCTATGAAAAGAAATCTGATCTCAACAGGGTAGTTGGGAGATGGCGGTTGTTTGTCTACGTTTGGAGAAACGTGGTGGAAGGTCAATAAAGGATCAATGGTAATTGCAAAAGGAGATAGGATAGGTACGTTATATTTATGTCCTCATAACACTGATTATTCTATTTCTATAGCTTCCACAGAAACAGGTGTAGCATTGTGGCATCATAGGCTTGGCCACATGAGTGAGAAGGGGATGCAGATTCTCCACTCAAGGAAACTGCTTCCACATCTAAAGCAGGTAAGTTTGGAATTTTGTGAGAACTGTGTTTATGGAAAACATAAGAGAGTTAGATTTCTCAGTGTTGGGAAACAAAAGAAGAGTGAAAAGTTAGAGCTTGTCCATACAAATTTATGGGGACCATATCAGCTACAATCTCTTGGTGGCCCTCGTTATTATGTTACTTTTATTGATGATGCAACTAGAAAAACTTGGGTTTATTGCATTAGACAGAAATATGATGTGTTTGATACTTTTAAGAAGTGGAAAGCTTTGGCTGAGAATGAAACAGGAAAAAGGTTGAAATGTCTCAGATCTGATAATGGAGGCGAGTACTGCAGCAAGGAGTTTGACAGTTACTGTTCACACAATGGGATTCGCAGAGAGAAGACAGTCCCTGGAACACCCCAAGAAAATGGCATGTCAAAAAGGATGAACAGAATGATCATGGAGCGTGCAAGGTGTATGAGATTGCATGCAGGGTTGCCCTTACAGTTTTGGGCTGATGCTGTAAACATTGTTGTTTATTTAATAAACAGAGGGCCTTCAAGCGCTTTGGATGGTGGCATTTCAGAGGA
This sequence comes from Pseudotsuga menziesii, assembly GCA_001517045.1. Taxonomy (NCBI): domain Eukaryota; kingdom Viridiplantae; phylum Streptophyta; class Pinopsida; order Pinales; family Pinaceae; genus Pseudotsuga; species Pseudotsuga menziesii. Next base: position 595,313 of record LPNX010566435.1, on the reverse strand, counting down.
GGCATGGACAGGTAAACAGGTAAAATACTCATTTCTGAGAACTTTTGGTTGTGAAGCATTTGTCCATATTGATAAATATGATAGAACAAAGCTTGAGGCTAAATCCAGGAAATGTACCTTTATTGGATACAGGGTTGATGATTTTGGTTATCGCTTATGGGATCTTAAAAATCGCAAAATCATTAGGAGTAGAGATGTAGTATTCAATGAAAAGGTCATGTACAAAGATCAGTTGCAGGGAAAGAAAGAAGAAAAGGAAAACACAGAGTACACAGTGCTTGATGAAATCAAATAAAATGAAGTTCCAAAAGCACCAGAAAATCAAAAGCAGCAGCAGGTACCTGAAACTCCTGCAACTGTAAGAAGGTCTACCAGGTTACGTAGAACCCCTAAACGATTCTCTCCTTCACTGTATTATTTATTGATGACTGATTCTGGTGAGCCAGAATGTTTTGAAGAAACAATGCAGGTAGAAACTAGAAAGAAGTGGGAGCAAGGCATGGATGAGAAGATGGACTCATTGGTAAAAAACCAGACTTGGGATCTGGTTAAGTTGCCCACAGG
>LPNX010566435.1:410634-594638 GCA_001517045.1 Pseudotsuga menziesii | reverse complement strand
AGAAAACTAGCTAAATCATTTGCGATGAAGGATTTGGGTGCTGCAAAGCAAATCCTTGGTATGAGAATAACAAGAGATAGGAAAAATCGCAAATTGACAGTGTCTCAAGGTGAGTACATAGAAAAGGTGTTGTAGAGGTTTAGAATGCAGAATGAAAAACCAGTCAGCACACCTTTGGCAAGCCATTTCAAACTAAGCAAGCATATGTGTCCAGAGACACATGAAGAGATAGATTACATGTCCAAGATTCCCTATTCATCAGCAGTTGGGAGCTTGATGTATGCCATGGTGTGCACAAGACCAGATATTGCACACGCAGTGGGAGTTGTGAGCAGGTATATGAATAATCTAGGTAAAGAGAATTGGAAAGCAGTACAGTGGACTCTTAGGTATTTGAGAGGTACCACTTCTCATGCATTATGTTTTGGAGGTTCAGACACTGTTCTACAGGGATATGTTGATGCAGATATGGCAGGTGATAAAGACAGTAGGAGGAGCACCACAGGGTATGTGTTCACTGTAGGTGGAACAACAGTAAGTTGGATTTCAAAACTGCAACAGGTTGTTGTAGTTTCAACAATGGAAGCAGAGTATGTTGCTGCTACAGAGGCTAGTAAGGAGATGATTTGGTTGCAGAGGTTCATGGAAGAATTGGGTAAGAAACAGGAGAATAGTAGGCTGTACAGTGATAGCCAGAGTGCCATTCATCTTACAAAGAACTCAGTCTTTCATTCAAGGACTAAACATATAGAACTCAAATACCACTTCATAAGATCTATTCTAGATGAAGAACTGTTAAAACTAGAAAAGATTCACACTAGCCAGAATCCTGTAGACATGTTGACAAAGGGAGTAACCAGAGAGAAACTGAGTTCCTACTCGGTTTCTGTTGGCCTTAAAGCATGAAGGTGAAAAGAAGAAATTTTCCAAGTCCAAGGTCCAGCGAGTGCAGCAGCGGTAGAGTTGTTGTGATTAGTCACCATGAAGGCACATGAAAAAAAATTAATGGAGCGGTTTGCATGTAAATGGGCATATGGCTGTAAGACCTGGTAAGGCATGCATACCCCTGGTAACTCACTGATAAAGTCGGGAGATAGACCTAGGTGATAGGGGGGTGTATGTAAGATTCCTTGATAAATACTTGAGGGGAGTTGGTGATTACTCCAGGTCAAGTTTAAAGGGGGGATTGTTAGGGTTAACCTTGACTTGAGATCGAGTCAAAGGTGGTTAGGTCTAGCACATGGTTTGGGCACATGGTTTGTTGTATCCCATGGTATTGTCCCATGGTATTGCATGTGTTAACCTTGACTCGGGATTGAGTCAAAGGTGGTTAGGTCTAGCACATGGTTTGGGCACATGGTTTGTTGTAGCCCATGGTATTGTCTCATGGTATTGCATGTGATTAATCCTTTATAAGGCTTGAGGAGGCTCCATTGTAATCATACTGAGTACTGTATGGTACTGGATGTGAGTACTGTATTATACTAGATATGGGCATTATATTGTGCTGGAAGAGAGACTGTGAGAGTGTGAAGAGGAAGTGCAGCGGTTTTGCTACAGGGCGTATCCCTTCATCTTTCTGGACTGAAATAAAAGGACTGGCAAATTTGTTTGTGGACGTAGCCCATCATTTGGGTGAACCACGTTATATCTGTGTCTCTCTGTAATGTTTAATGTGTTTTTTGCATCTCGTTTATTGATTTAACTGTATATCTGTTATTGCTCTGCGGTCCTGTTTTTCTAACAAAATTTTCAGTTATTCCGGAAGCCATAATCAGTCTGTTTTACGTCGTTGCGGAAACGTAATGAACTAACCTGCTGATTAATTAGTGGTTCCAATATCCAACGCTTAACTATCAGCGGTTTTTAGTCGTTGGCATCTCCGTCACTGCGGAGATGTTAAATATTATAGCCCCGACACTTAGCGTTAAAGGTCTCCAACGCCAATTGACTTAATAGTCTCGCGGGACCCGTAGTCTGTTCGTTGTCCGCCATTGCGGCTATGAATAGGACTATTCTTCTATAGTCTTTAGTGCTTCTGCCCACCGATGTGATTTTCCCACTCGATGCTTAGTGTTTAAAACTGTCGATAGGGTCTTACCGATGTTTTCATGGGCGACAGAGGTTTCTATTTTTTGTCAAGTTAGGGATTTCGCGATAAGAACACAATACAGGGCCTCACTTTTGATGATTAGTTTTATTGATAGTGTGGTTTACGTTTTGTTGAAAAGCTAGATGATATTGAATGTAATCCAGATTAATGATGAGTTTTTCATTTTAACTGCAGACAAAATTAGAGGATTTTTTTAGACCCAGTTTGATGATTGTTGCTGCAAAGAAGACATATATAAAAGACAAAGCAGAAGGGAGTTGACTGAGGAAACGAAAATTAAGAAGCATAGATGTTGCTCAAAAAAAAAAAGTGAAGGTCTAAGATCAACAAGATCTTAAAAATACCAACAGATTACTAAACAGAATCAATAGTAGCAGAGGGCCAGGCTTGGGAAAAGTTCATTAGTTACCAAGCTGGTCCCTTTTTATAAAGTGCTCTCAAATCTTAATCTGAAATGTAACGTATTGTATAAATCATGAGCACTCACTAGAAGACAAAATTGTGGGATTAAACGGTTGGGGGAACCCAAAGGTCACCAGGGGGGCAGCCCAAAAGTTTTGTTGTTTTGTATAAATATAGGAGATTTAGATGTAATAAAGGACTTTTTCCCAGATAGATTTGTGAGAGTATGTTGTAAGAAGAACTATTTCCTTTTGCAATAAATAATTACAAGTTTCCTATTGGAGAAAGCTTGGTGGAAGGTTTCAAATGCTGTGCTATGGATTTGTTGAATGTGAACTATTTCGTTTTCAGCTTGTGTCCATTAACTGTGAGATCGTTCTAACTCTTTGAACCTATGTTCTTGTTATGAATGCGCTCTAGTTTATTCTATGAAATTTCCACTGTGAGTAATGAAGGCTTTTCATAAACAATAAGCTATCTTGTTGTTCATATATTTATTAATGTTCATGTGTTTTGAAATAAGTAACAACTATCTGTGATTTTTCTTAATGCATGTGCAAAAATACATTACTCATTGATAAATGATAATCTTGCTCCCTAGGGATAGGTTAGATAGTTAGTTTTAATTTCTTGTTGTGTGTGATTTAGATGCAAGAGAGTTAAGACGAGAGGTAAGAACCTGCGCATCACATTGTGACTGGTCCTCATATTCTCTATCAATATGCATTCTTAGATAGGCACTTGCACATCATACTTAAATTCAAAAAACTAAAATATACATGGTGGACCAAGCCATAACCGGTAAAACCTTTATTTTGTTACTTGACCTACGGTAGCCAGACGGTAAACCGGACGGATTCCCCATACCAAACAGTAACGAGCTAGTTGGGAACATTTACTAGGGAGAATCCCTAATTGGTGTTACCTATGAATTTCCATCCCTCAACAGTTTTTGGCGCTAGAAGGAGGGAAGCCAGTGCATGGCTAGCTGAGGAAACCCATTTTCTCGAGATTATTCCACCAGTGATAGTTCTGAAAGCAATTTGTTTCCCAATCCAACACCGGAAGAAAAGGGTAAAGAGCATTTGTATTCTGTCAATAACGAAGTAGTTGACGATTTGAGAAGATTTACTAGGGCTTATGCGAAGAATATTGGAGGATTACCAATTATTCCTGTCTTACCCAGAAGAGAATATTGGAAGAAAGACCTCCCTATATTGAAAGACACAGTGTTGGTTGAAGATTTTGAAGAATTAGTAGAAACAACCTTACAGGAAGTTGTTCAGCCTCTGAATCAGTTGGACCCAGACACACCTTACTGTTCACCTGTTCATACCCCTGTTCATTTACCACCTCACTCTCCACTTAAAATCATGGCAAATGTAAACGCAAATTAGCCACCCAACCCACCAAATCCACCACCTGCTTGGAGGGATAGATCACCATTAAACCTAACACCTCCTTTGCATGACTTACCCCAGGATTTTGAGAAAATGTTGCCTAATTTTGACCCAAGTGAAAAGATTTTAGTAGATGATCATTTGCAAAGATTTTACTTGGCTATAGAAGGACTACGGGCTGGAGAACATGAAGATGTAGTTTGTAGATTGTTTCCTCATACCCTGAAAGGAGCAGCAGCCTCATGGTATTTTGCTCTACCTGAAAATTCAATTATAGACTGGGACACATTTGAAGGAATATTTAGAAGCAAATATGCAGTCCAGAAAACTCATGCTGCTCTAATGAAAGGGTTATGCTCTTTAAAGAAAGAAAGAAAAGAAAAAGTGCATAGTTTCACTCAAAGGTTTGTTGCTTATCTTAAAAAAAATTCTGCAACTGATAACCAATCTGATAAAGTTCTGATTGAATACTATACTTCAGCTATAGGGCTTGAATTGGCCATGTTTTCCAAGATGTCAATCAAGCCTACATTGTCAGAAACTTAGGAAGAAGCTGAGAGAGTAGATGCTGAAAAAGAGAGCATAGAAGATTATCCTGAGCAGTGGGGAGAAAAAACTTTTGGCAAGAAATCGTTGTTACTAACTAAGCCTAAGGATGAGTAATCACATGACTTTGAAGGAATGTTGAAAATGACGCAGAAGCTATCTAACAAAGTGATAGATTTGGAAAAAGAAAAGGAGGCTCATAAAGCATACAAGCCTTACTATAAAGAGAGAGAAGACAACAATCAATCTAAACCTCCTCCACACAGTCCTGCATCAATGAATTTAACTGAGGCAGGTATGGATAATTTGTGCACCTTTCATCAGTAGCCTCATTCTAAGAAAAATTGTCCCCAATGGATAAATTCAATGACATTAGTAATGAATCAGCTATTGGACAGAAGCTGATAATCAACCCACTGAAAAACAAGAAGAGGATGCTTTAGTTTTATGGGACTGTGTCTCACTTTTTGATACAAAAGAGGAAGGTTCACTGAAATAGGAAGAAACATCAGAAACAAATGTGACAAGAAGAAGTCAAGGTTTGTTAAATAAAGACAATTCAATACTTACAAAAATTAAGAGACTTCAAGAGAATATGAAGAAAATACAGAAGAACAACACAAATGATAAAATACATGAATTTACCATTACCAGTCAAGATCCAAAACAAGTCAACCTGCCTGTTAAGCCTATTGAAGACAAAGTGGATAATGTCAAGGAAAGTCTCAAAGCACCTAAGATGGGGTACGATATTGTGGAGGACATTAAAAGGGCTAAGGCAAATATTTTGTTATTTGAAATGTGTAATGTACCTCAGCAGAAAGAAAAATTGTTAAAAGCACTTGAAGTACCAGAGGAAGAGATTCCCACTAACAACCAACCTGTAGAAGAAATTTTTGAAGCAAGTGTGGGAGGTAAGGCTAGGTTTAAAACCCCACCATTCCTCTTGAATTTTGAAATTTTAAATCATAATGTGCACAATTGTTTAGTAGACTCAGGGTCCGTAGTCAATGTTATGCCATTTTCCGTCTGCAAGAAGATCAATGGACAACCTAAACCAACTACCTGGCAGGTTACTACGCTCCAATGTGAAAGTAGTCGGGGAAATGGAAGATGTTCTGATTCACTTATCTACAAATGAAAAGATTTGTCAGTACATTGATATTGTAGTAGCAGACATACCTAATGTTTATGGACTTGTTTTGAATCGAGATTGGTCAACAAGGCTAAATGGGTACTTCGCATCAGATTGGTCACATCTGTGGTTTCCTTATAAGGGAAATCCAAATCAAATAAAAGTATTAAGAGAGCCCCACATGAAGCACAATGTTACTCAGTTGGAGGGTAAGAATGAACCAATTAATTATGTATTGGGAAACTACTTCATTGAGCTAGAACTGAGAAACTACCAAGCGGAAGAAGCCAACAACATATCTGACACCCAGCCCAATCTCCTTCGATTTTCACAGTCTGATGAGATTGATTGTAAAGTAGTAGATTTAGTTTTAGATATAGTTTTTAATTCAAGACCAGTAAAATTAGATAATGGGTAGGCCTTTTCAATTTGAAGTTAAGCCCATCCCCTCAACTTACAAGTTGCCAAATTTACAGGGGTGGGTAGAGAACTGACTAGTTAGTGGTTTAGTTCTCAAACTTTATTTTTCTTGGTTTTTATTTCTTGATTATCTTGTACATAAATAAATTGATTTGGTTGTTTATTTTTGATTTATTTTATTTCTGTTTGTTTTAGTTAGATTTTGATTGATTTCAATAAAAGAAGCAAACTTTTGGTTGCATGGAGAGCATCAGAATTCCGGTTAACAAAAATCCTTGATTATAAGACTGTGTACTATTGATTTATCTGAAAGAATTTCTTCTAATTTAGCAGTTTTCCTAAATGGCTATGAACACATTGAATTCCTAATTAATTCTTGTAAAATAACTCGAGATCAAAAGGTCTGGAATACTATTTCGAGGCTCCATCCATCTCACATTTAAAAATGTCTTAGGGGGTGATGAAAAAAGACCAATGGAAAGGAAGCAGGGTAAACAGTATATTATATATAAATGATCCCATGCCAAGAATTGAAAGCCAAAAGGAAAATAAAAGTCAAAAAATCTCCTAAGAAAGCAATATGTATCAAAACAAAGTACTGAACCATATGAGTACATGATTGCCGAAGTTCTTCTCCGTCCGTGAGATGAAAAATCAATACATCTCTCACACAAAAGGACACTATGGATAGAGGAGCCTGAATAAAAATTCAGAAAGAAAGGCACGCAGGAGGACTCAAAAAGGACAAAAAAGTCCAAAAGCACAAGAGTGCAAAATGGCATGGGAATGAAGAACAAACGAATATTTGTGTTTACCATATGTTACAATCCTGTGGTGTCCAAGCTGGGAGCTACCCAAAGACAGAGGTAAAAAAAAAAAAAATGAAACTCATATTCCTGGCCTCAAAAGAGTTATCTAGACTTTTAAATCTTGGTTTCCATTTTCCTAAATTGGACTATCATCAATGATTAAAAGTACATACATTTGCCATTTGGGAAATCTAGACATATATAAGAATTCAACATGTTGGTTTTATTGTCAAACAGTCTGTTACTTAAGGAAGAAATTGTCCAGAGATCTGGGTTCACCAGGTAGTCGCCAATTGTTGTAGCTGCAACCTGTTTCCCAAATTTCAAAAAAAATTGGACCCTCCTTTTGATTTTATCTAGCCTAAGTTTGTTTAATCTTTTTAAACCTTTCCTGGAAGTCCATTTTTCTCTGCTTGAGAAGTTGATTGTCAAAAGCTCAGTTAATTATTTTTTTCCGCTGTTTCGGGCGTCGAATGATCTAATACTATCATTATTTTTTGCCGACACCATGGAAACCGTGAAGTCTTAGTTTTATTTGAACTCTTAACTTTGATTTGTTTTCGATGAATTTTCACTGTCGAAAGTTTATTAAAGTTTGAATCGGGGCATTAGTCCTCTGTGCCGCCAATGGAAAGTCATGTTTTTCGCCGATGAGCTTTTATCTCCTTTGTTTATTTTTCAAAAAAATTTACTTTTTGACTTTCGGGGTTTTTGTTTTATCAACGGTCGAAGTTTTAGTCTTTAACAACGCCGCCATTTCGGAGGCCTTGTTGTTTGTCTCACTGACACTGTGGACTATTTTTCATCTCAAGGTTTCGATGAGTTAGTCATTAGTTTCTCTAATCGCCAACGATTTTCTATTGTTGCGGAAGCCATAGTCAGTCCGTCTCCTATCGTTGCGGCTGCGTAGTACACTATCCTGCTGATGCATTAGTCCTTTCGCTCACCAATGCCGACCTTTAGCACTTAGCGATTTCAATCGCTGATAGTTTTGTGATTTGGAAGCCGTAGTTGGTCTGTCTTCCAGCGTTGCGGCTTTTTAGCTCTTATCTTTACCGATGCCATGGTTTTATTGTTTTAACTTTTTGTCTTTTCTTTGCGCTATCGAAAGGGTTTTTTACTTTTGATTGGAGTGTTAGTGCTTTGCGTTTCCAACACGGCAGTAGCGTTGAGCTCTAACATGCCGATACTTAGTCATTAAAGCTTCCGGTCGTCGATGATTTTTGTGATCCAGAGAACTCACAGTCAATTGGCTATCCACCGTTGCGGTTGCATAGTGAACTTTTTTGCCGACGCATTATGCATTAGTCCTTCCTCTCATCGATGCCAAGCTTTAGTCCTTAGTTCTTCTGATCGCTGATGTTTTGTATTGCTGCGGAACCCTTAGTCCATATGACTCCCACCGTTGCAACTCCTTAGTGAACTAACAATCTGACATATAGTTGTTTCGTTCACCGATGGTTAGTTCTGATTTTCATTGATGCTTGGTTTTATTGATCAAACCTTTTACTTTGCGATGTTTTGTTTTTGCTATCGGAAAGGTGTTGATGATTGATCAGAGGACTAGTCCTTTGTGTTGCCGACACAGCGACAACATTAATCTTTAACTTGCCGATCCGTAGTCCTCCGAGCCTCTGATCATCGACATTTTTAGTTGTTCTGGAAACCATAGTCAGTCTGTTTTCCGCCGTTGCGGCGATGTAGTGAACTAACCTGCCAATTCATTAGTGGTTCCGATCTCCGACACTTAAATATCGATGGTTTTTATTCATTGTCATCGTCGACACTGCGGAGATGTTAAAGATTATAGCCATGACACTTAGCATTAAAGGTCTCTGACGTCGATTGACTTAATAGTCTTGTGGGACTCGTAGTTTGTTCGTTGTCCATCGTTGCGGCTATGAATATGACTATTCTTTCATAGTCTTTACTGCTTCTGCCTACCGATGTGAGTTTCCCGCCTGATGCTTAGTGTTGAAAACTGCCAATAGGGTCTTACCGCTGTTTTCATGGGCGATGGAGGTTTCTATTTTTTTTCAAGTTAGGGATTTCATGATGAGAACACAGTACAGGGCCTCACTTTTGATGATTAGTTTTATTGATAGTGTAGTTTACATTTTGTTGAAAATATAGATGATCTTGAATGTATTCCAGATTAATGATGAGTTTTTCGTTTTAACTGCAAATGAACTTAGAGGATTTTTTTAGACCCAGTTTGATGATTGCTGCTGTAAAGAAGACATATATAAAAGACAAAGCAGAAGGGAGTTGACTAAGGAAAGGAAAAGTAAGAAGCAGAGATGTTGCTCAAAAAGAAGAAAAAGAAAGTGAAGGTCTGAGATCAACAGGATCTCAAAAAGACCAATGGATTACTGAACAGAATCGATAGCAGTATAGGCCCAAGCTTGGGAAAAGTTCATCAGTTACCAAGCTAGTCCCTTTTTATAAAGTGCTCTCAAATCTTAATCTGAAATGTAACGTATTGTATAAATCATGAGCACTCACTAAAAGATAAAATTGTGGGATTAAACGGTTGGGGGAGCCCAAAGGTCACCAGGGGGGCAGCCCAAAAGTTTTGTTGTTTTGTATAAATATAGGAGATTTAGATGTAATAAAGGACTTTTCCCCAGATAGATTTGTGAGAGTATGTTGTAGGAAGAACTATTTCCTTTTGCAATAAAGAATTACAAGTTTCCTGTTGGAGAAAGCTTGGTGGAAGGTTTCAAATGTTGTGCTATGGATTTGTTGAATGTGAACTATTTCGTTTTTAGCTTATGTCCATTAATTGTGAGATCGTTCTAATTCTTTGAACCTATGTTCTTGTTATGAATGCGCTCTAGTTTATTCTATGAAATTTCCACTGTGAGTAATGAAGGATTTTCATAAACAATAAGCTATCTTGTTGTTCATATATTTATTAATGTTCATGTGTTTTGAAATAAGTAACAGCTATTTGTGATTTTCTTAATGCATGCGCATAAATACATTACTCATTGATAAATGATAATCTTGCTCCCTAGGGATAGGTTAGATAGTTAGTTTTAATTTCTTGTTGTGTGTGATTTAGATGCGAGAGAGTTAAGATGAGACGTAAGAACCTGCCATCACATTGTGACCGCTCCTCATATTCTCTATTAATCTGCATTCTTAGATAGGTACTTGCACATCATACTTAAATTCAAAAAACTAAAATATACATGGTGGATCGAGCCGTAACCGGTAAAACCTTTATTTTTTTACTTGACCTACGATAGCTGAACCGTAAGCCGGACGGATTCCCCATTCCAAACAGTAATGGGCTAGTTGGGAATGTTTACTAGGGAGAATCCCTAACTGTTGTTACCAGTGAATTTCCAGGCCTCAACAGGTTCCAACAAAGAGAGTAAGGAACGAGGTATGTTGATCAAAATCACATTCGATAGAGTTAGGTTGCCTTTTCTTTTTCAAGCTATGAAAAAATTTGGGTTTGAGGAATTTTTTTTATCAATATCATAAAGGAATGCATCAGTGGGCACTCGATAGTACCATTAGTTAATGGTGTTCTGACTAAATTCTTTAAAATTAGCAAAGGACTTCATCGGGGCTTCCCAATGTCACCCTCTTTGTATATCATGATGGCATAAGCTTTGAGAAAAAAATTGGAAATCAGATAATAAAGGGGAATCTTCTAGGCATATCCATTACTAGAGGCATATAATCCCTTAATCATTCACAAATTGTAGATGAGACCCTAATCCTTGGAGGGGCCTCAATATTAATTGCATCCAGGTTCATGTAAGTCTTGGATTCATTTTTAGATGTTGCTAGAGGTGCCATTAATGAAGGAAAAAGTAATATTTATGGGTGGAATGTCAGCACTACAATCCTTCAGAACATCACTCAAATCATGAGATTCCCCTTCTCCAAAAAACGGAAGATATTTAAATAACTTGCCATTTCAATCTCCCTTTCATCCTCTAACATGGATATATGGAATGATATCATAAGAAAAATTAAACAGAACTTCAATAAATGGGGGGGAAATGGCTTAACCTAGTAGGTCACATTTTTCTCATCAAATAAATGCTAACAATGCTTCGAATTTTACAATACTCATCTCTTTTAGCCCCCAAATAGGTGGTGCCATGCATTAACATGGAAATAAGGTGCTTCCTATGACATGCAAGGAAGTGTAATTAAAAAAATCCACCTTGTAAAGTGGAACATTGTCCTTGACAGTTCCTGTTGCCTTTTTACTATTGTTATATCTCTCTATCCCTTTCCCCGGGGATCCAAACTAGGTTCAAACCCTTCTTCTCAACGTAGAAAATCCTAATATATCATCTTGATAGAGCAAAACTCAGTCGGCAGCACCTGGGACACAGATCTTGTCTCACCCGAGATATCTCCCTTTTATGGGTAACTGCCAGAACCACGTTTCCACAGTTGTGTGGAAGGGTGTTTTAGTACCTTGGCTCTATGCCAAGGCTCCAATGAAGCATGGGGATGGATTACTTGTATTTAATGTGCCCCAATAGCTAAATTGCGACGCAACCTTTCTTTATTCAACTTTAGTAAATAAACAGCAGGCATGCATCATAATCATATTCAGTAATACAATGCAGCCATCATACATCTATTCATTTGTAAACAAATCTACATGCATTCATTCACTATAATAATCACACATATATTTAAGCTACTTTCAGCATTCACACATATATGCAGAATATAACGTGGAAACCCATTCTGGAGAAAACCACAAGGTGCTCTTCATCTAGAATGAGGAAATAGATGCACCTTTCCTCTGCACACTAAGTTGCAAAATCTACTCAAGATATTCTTCTCTAACTTTACATACTCTTCCTCCCTCTCATTCTCTCTAATATTCTCTCTTTTCTCTTTCTACTCTACTTCTATTGGCGATCCGCACACAACTTGGATCGACTCAACCTTTCCTACTCATCTTTGCACTCAGTTGCAGATCATTTTCTCTAATGCACTGAGTGATATAGAGCCATTAACAAAGAAATTCTAATAAGTCTACCTTGAGAACCTAATCCTTCAATTTCTAATCAAGAATCTCTACTTCAAGTCTATCTCTAGAGTCTTACCAAGAGTCCAACCAAGAATCTAACCCACATACAACTTGGGTTCCTTCATTTATAGCCCTATTACAGACTCGATACAGATCCCATACATGCTTGATACAGACTCAATTCTGACTCAATATAGACTCTACATATTCATTACAGACTCCTTTTCTATCGATATATCAGTTGAATTACTATATCCAACCAACGAGATGTCTTTCCTATTCTAGCAACAAATAATGGGAGGAACTATTGGCCTAACTTACAAATATGCCTTCATGTGTGTGGATTTTTCTAGATCTAGCCGAGTTTGTACCCATGATCATTAAGTCCTGTATCTTTCTCAGCATTATTCCTTACTGTCATTTTCCTGCCATTATGTTATTTGCATGCCCTTTTCTGCTGATTTTATGTCGTACCATCTAGTGTCACATTCTATCCTTATGTCACGACTTACTTATCTGGTGTAGCTTCCTCTTCCAACACATTATCCTCCTCTTCTTCTTCTTCTCCTTTACTTCCTCTTTCACAACATCCTTCCCCTTCTCATTTATGTTGCTTCCTCAGTATAGCTCCTTCCTCTTCTCCTTTATGTTATTCTCCATACTTAGGTAGAATTCTGCATGAATTCTGCCCTACTCTCCCTAGGCCCAAAAGGCCCCAAACACTCACCCGTGGCTTGTCCCAAGCCATGTGAAGCTATTGCTCCATGTAATAACTTGCACTGATTTTGTTTTGAAAAATATTCTACGATTTTCACCACCATCTTTGCCTCTGTGTGCACTTCTTCCTCTATTTTCTGCATTTCTCCACCAGGTCAGAACTGACGTGTTTCGACATGACTTTCTGTATTGATGTTTCTACTTCACACACCTTCTAATGTACAGGTTGAGTTATGAATGTAACTCTCTCTGTTTCATCCTACAATTATTCTACCTTTTTCTCGCGTTGTTGTTGTTGTGTGTGCAACACAGTCATTTGTTGATGCAGTTTTCTCATCTGTGTTTCCTTAGCCATTTTTTGTGCTAAGGGTAGTTGCTTCATATCATTTATTATATGTGGGATGTTTGTTTCAAACAAATTCAGATCATTTGCAATATTTTGTGATTTCTCATCATCCGTTAGTGCTTCCCAAGTCTAAGAGACTGGGTCGACAGCCTTAGCACATGCTTCTTTTGCTTCTTCTATTCTCTTCGCATCTTGAGTTGATGCATCTCTTCTTCTCTCTAGAACTTCTGGAGGTGTGTTGGGTCTCATTTTCTCTTCTATATTTTTAAATTTCTTCCTAAGTCTAGTCGCTATCTTTCCTAGCCTAAGGACCTTGTATTTTGGTGGCATTTCTTGTAATATTTCAACATCTTCGAGATTAGAGCAAGCAATATTTATGATATTTTTGAGTTTTTTCTTACTTTATTCTTCTTCCCTTACTTTTTTCTTGGTTATTTGTATCTTTGCCTTGATTTTTCTGATAGCCTTCTCGCATTTCTTCACCTTCTTATCGAGGGTACTTCCTCTTTCTCTAATCTATGCAACTGCAGCTTTTTGTAAGGTGTGCACATCCCTTAGTCGCATCTTCGAGAAATATAAGAATATATGGACAACACTTATGTTGAACTCACTGGAGTCTGGAGTTTCTAAATCCAAGACTTCTCTTTGGATTTGTACCCTAATGGGGTGGTCTCCTCTTGGTCCCTGGGGTTCAAGTGCTTCCGACAAGCCAGGTGCATTCTATGACTATGGTACTTAGGGTGCACGTTCTACATCAATTTTAATTTCTTCGATTTTCCTTCCCAGTTCATTTATTCTATTTGTGACAGTAGTAGTAAATTGATTTTGTTGTCTGTTGAGGTGATGGATACTTTCCTGGGCTACTTCTTGTAGTTTTACTACTAATGTTTCTACCCCCTCATCATCAATACGAAAGGTATTGGCTTCTTTTTCATCCTTCCATTTCTTACACTTAGGTTCCCTTTGTTATTCGACCCCTTTCCCTTCCTATTGTTTCTGTTCTAGTGGTGGTTCCTAGTGAGGAAAATTGGGTTGAGTTTTGTTTCGCTCTGCCCCTTCTATTTGTTGCCTCTGGTGTTTATCCTAATTGTCTTGTTTTTCCCTTCTATGGGTTCGTGGCACTTCTTGTCTCCTTTCTTCTGTCCAATCACTAATAAAGGTTTATACATCTTCATCTGTTAGTACATATTGCGTCGCCAACCACTATTGTTGTGGGTCTCTCCATGTTTTGATGGAAACATAGTGTGGACCAATTTGAAACTTGACAATTCGCTGAAACTTGGAAATAGTGGTTGCACTCACTCTTACGTGGTGCTTGACTAGGTTCTTTAAGGCTTCAATGTGGACAAAAAACTCACTGTTACTACTCAATTGTCGGCTTTTGTCTGGAGAGAACAAAGGGTTCTGGTATCTTGCACCTATGCAACTAATAGGTAAGTCTATTGGCTAGTAGTATGTCGACTCAGACTAAATAGTAAATGAGATTAAAATCAATAACCAAGAATAATGAAAAACAATACTGTCTTCCTGCGTTGAGGCTGTGTCTTATAACAATTCATTACAGAACTAATTGATTTGAAATCCTTCTGCACTAAGTGCAGCCGACATTACTGCTCCTGCGGTACATTGGTTTGGTCGTTATGTGCACAACATTTTGTGTGAAAATATCATTGTTGTCATGCGAATAGCAGGATCACTAATAGAGGATATTGAGAATCCTATGTCGAACATGACCAGGTCATACTTATCCTTTACTTTCGCAATGTGGTCAAGGTCATTATCCTTCTCCGAGACTGATAGTGGCTATGTTCCTACCCTTGGTAGTCCTATAATTTCTGAAATAAGATTGACATCAATAGAATACGGTCTGTCTAACCAAAGGAATACTCCATGAAAGATTACCAACAACTGTCTCACATAACTGGTTAATTATGTGCTTTGTCCAAAGTATGGCATAAATAGTAACGATAACAACCCAAACTGTTCCAGTCCTTTCTCCCATTGCATTTCAACGAACTGGTTCGGTGAATTAGGCATATATTTTACTAGTTTCATGTAATTATTTCTATCAAGAGTTATTAATGTTCTTGTGTCTGAATCTTCAAAGGATAACTTTTGTAATTGGGACATGATATCAGTCAGTACAGTCATACCTTTTGGTATTTTGGCACTACTAGTGTATCATAACCCTTGCTAGGGATGGTAACCTATGGTGCATCCATCCTTCTTGGTGGGATATATGGTGGTAATAATTTACTGGCTTCAAAGTCCTCTTTCTCTTCATGGATTGGTGGTGTTGTTGTAACTTTCTCCTTTCTTTGCTTCTTCATCGTCTTCTTCCCCTTTTCAACTGGTACCAATTTTGGTTCCTGCATTCTCTGTTTTTCTGAAGGCCGAAGTGGGACTTGGGAAGAAGCTGGCCTATATTGGTTCCTTGGGGGAATGTATCCTAAAATGTCTTCCATGAATATAGGAGTAGGTGATGCAGGCTCGTGTTAAAATTCCATCGTAGGACTAGCACTTGATATCAAAATGACCATAAATTGGGTTCGTCTCCTTGAGTTGCAGAAACTACTCACTCTTCTTTGTTCTTAGGTAGAATGACTATGTATGTAGGAAAAACGTATAATATGAAACATCATCTTTTTGACAGTTGTCTTTCACACAATCAAGTATTTACTGAGAAAGTACTTCATCTTTTCAACACCCTAGTGCGGAAATTTGGGTCATTTAAGGAAGCTTCTGATCCCAATGTCAATTAGATGGAATCAGTAAAGGAGGTTATTGTCATTTATGGTAGAAATGATCCCAAAGTATAATACCTAATTCTGTCGATATTTCTTAGAATAATGACTGACAGGTATCTTGTCAAAAAATTACTTAATTATTGTGCCAATCATGACATCACTTCCCGGTAGTGTCATTTCATGTGATAATTCTACTTCTCTCGCAAGCTCCAACAACTTCTTATCATGCTCCTTGTGACTTGCTTTTCCTTTCCCACAAGGTTATGCCAAGTTGATATAATCCCCCTCTTTTTTTTCTTTTTTTTAGGTCATATCGAGCAGGGTAAGATGTATCTTCTGACACATGTATACTATGTCAAGTGGGTTGTTATCATCTGGATCTCCCGAGATATTAAAACAATCCATCTAGTTGTGTATAGTCATGTTGCATTAATGAAATTTCATGTCTGCGACTAGGATTTCTTCAAATATTTTTTCAGTTATTACCTATAATGCAGTATCGACTGTCGAGTGTTCACTTGTGAACTCAAATGTTTGGGTGAATCTTACAACTAATATTTCCCATTCAAGAGTTCATCGTCGTAGCTCTACTGATGTGTACCAAATTCTAGGTGCCATTTCCAAAGTGTGGACTAATCGATGAACCCATTCGAGTCGATGGTGTTCTTTCCAAGTCCTGCAATAGTGCTCAATATGTTTCCCATGATCTGTCAATCCTGTATATTTCATATCATGGAAACTAATCTCTTCCCCAAATATGATATCCATTAATGTTCTACATTGTGTCCATTCGGGGATATATTGCTTGTGTGTACCCCACAATCTATCGAGCATATCTTTCAGCACATAGTCCAAAGCAGACAATCGTTGTGATTCTATGACTTTTTCTTCAAATTCTACTAAAAAAGATGCAAGGTTAGGTAATCCTTCATATGTAGGAAATGCACTTTCTTCATATCCTACCCTTCATACAACTCTTGTGATTCTTGCACATCCTCACATGGAGACCTCATGTAGCTTGTTCTGCGAATTTTCCAGTGCATCACCTGAGTCAGACGTGCATGAACTTCCACTCCGCCAACTCATTTTTCCATCATTTGTTGGATTGATATAGTTTTTCTTTGAAGAAATGATGTTATACAACTGATCTAGATAATTGTCTTTCCCTTCACTATGTACAGGCTCAACATATCTATGTCCTTCGAGCAAATCAATTGGTGCAACTAATCTTATTTCATAATCTTCGAATGATAAGATCCTTTTCTTGAATTTTATAATGGTTTGGTTGTCTATTGTTCAATCAATTCCTAGAAGTGTAGGATATGGATTTTTGTCATCAACAATGTCAATAACTTCGAAGTCGGAATAGGTTCTTAAGCCTTCAACTTCTACAGGAACTTGAGTTAGTCTAGCAATTGGTAGAACCTTCGACTGGTTCGCAAGCCTTAATTGAATAGGAGACTGGTCCAGTCGTTTTTTATTCATGCTCTCCCATGTTTGTCTTGTCAATATGTTTACATCTGAGCCCAAATGTAATATGATATAATACATATCATAATATCCTATATGCGTAGTCATTCGCAGTTCTTCGCATGTCTTCATTTTTTTCCCAATATGATTAACTCTTTTTCCAAGTCAAGGGTCTTCTGGGGTTTCTTCTATTAGTGATGTGAATTCTATGACAACATCTTTATCATTGATTAGTGCTAAAAAAAAATTGAATTTTTCTTTACGCTTACTAATCATTTTCATTGGCAACTTCCTGATTAGCTGTTCAAATCGTTCAGGAAAAGTCTTGACTTGTCCAGATGTTAACGATTGATTAGCATCAACAAATTACAGTCGCACCTCCAAGAAGACTTCTTTCTCCTATTGGACATCTAGCGGAGCTTTATTTTGTGTTGTGGGTCTCATTAGTGATTGTACTTGCTGTGTATTTTGGTCTGCTCCTCTCACAACACCTCCTCTTGTAACTATAGCAATGTGGGGTTCTCTTGGCTGGACAGAAATCATCAAATTATTCTTATTGGGATTCTGATTCTGATTCTGCACCAGGTTGGAATTAACGAAAGTTTTATCCTACCATTTCGCAATAAGTTGCAGACACTGTTCGACGATGTGGTCAAATGCTTTACAATATGTACATTTTTTTGCAAGACTTTTACAGTCTCGGGTAATATGTTCTAGCTTACCACAATTATAACATATGACTTGGCCTCTTCCTCGACCAAGTCCTCCTACTTGTTATTGTCGTCGACCTCTAAAGTTTCCACCCCCCCCCCCTTGTGAAGGGTATTGTTGTTGTTGAGGATACTAATTTTGTTGGTATTGCAGCCAAGGATATTGTGGTTGTTGATATTGTGCAGGATGATACTGAAGTTGTGCTCGTTCAGCTTGCATATTCTCATCATTTTCCATTAAGTAGGTGTCCACCGTCTTTTCTTACATTAGCTGAAATGATATATAGTATTTTTCATCATGACCTATAGATCTACAAAATTTACAATAAAAACTAGTTGGTGTGCTTACAATCTTCTGTAAGTATAGACATTATTTGGACTTGTGGCCCCTAGTCTGTCATATTCTACAACAAGTCATTCCTTGGGTTTTTTATGGGTTCGCCGCACCTACTGCAAAATAGTTCATGAGCGTTAGATGATTGTCCTTATGGTGTTCATCTGTTTTGAATCTTGTACACCATAGTTCTTCTTGAACTTCCTTTCCTCTTGTAATGTCCTGGAGCTGCACCGTAATATTGGTCAGCTGCGACTGAGTTTTCACCATTCCCAAGCCAATATCTCCAACCAGGGAGGCTTCTAATTTCATTGTTATTTCCAGATCCTCTATCTAAGACACAATATTATGTTGCATCAGCGGGGTTCAGATATGTGGTAGCAAGGCGAGAATAAACCATTCCTTGTGTTGTGTATCCAAGATTTGGAAGCTCACTTTGGCCATCAATGTCTTAAATCTTTGGTCAAAATCACAAATAGATTATGTTGGTAGTTGCTTAATCTATTTTATTTCTATGATGCATTGTGATTCAAACTTTGGCTTTCTGAATTCGTCTATCAAACCCACTTGAATCATATTGAGTGTTTTCGGGGCAACTCCTACTGGTACTATGAAAAATTCCATATACCAGCCAAGTGCATGACCTCGCAGAGTCATGATGATCTGTGATTTCTTTATATTGTTGTCCTAGATCTGTCGCACAATCCAAACAACTTCACAAAGTAACCATGTTGTTCTAGGTATTCCAACCTATTTCCATTGAATATTGGTAACTTAATGTCATCTCCATCCATCCTATTTGCTGCTGGTACAATCGGAACAAAATTTTGACTAGTCAGACTTCCTTGTCCACTATTTATAGCATTAGTAGTACTAGTATTTATAGAATTACTTGGAGATAGGTCTCTCGATCTTACTTCTGGAAAGTATTTAGTGGTGTAGGCGAGTTGTAAGCACATTGTCGTTATGGAGCTTTAGTCAACTCTTCTGACTCTTCGTCTTCTTTAGATATCTACTGGTATTCCTCTTCTTCATCACAATACCCTTCATCTAAGTATGATGCAATATCGTATCCTACTTCCTCTCGATCTGTGCTACAACTCCCTCTTCCTAACATAGTTTTTCTTTGCTTGTTAGACCTGAATATTCTTCTTCTTCTTAAAAATAATGATTCTAATTCAATTCCACTATCTCCTAGGAACAATCTCACTTTAGGGTCCTGTTGATAAATATCCACTCTATTTCTATACAGTCATGTTACATTCACAGAATTCCTTTTTCACATACAAGAATTTTTATCCACATCTTTAGAGATAACAAGTATCTACTGCATGGTACTTGAAAAAAAAATTGTTCTGCCTCACTATATGAGGTTATAGTGTCAAGAGAAAACTCAGTAATGTATCCTTCTAAGATAGTATCTACCCAAAAATCCATAGCCCTCGAAACAGGGTTGTCTACATTTTTCAGTCACTCAATCAACTGAGGATTCCACTCCCTCGGTTCTCTTCCTTGGAAATTTGTTTGTTGGGTTTCCAACTTAGATAACCATTCATGCAACATGATGGGAAACTTGGAAAAGAAAATTCCATGGATGTATGTGTAGATGTATAAGCCCAGCCACTCTATTGGGTTCCATTGAGATCCTTCACTTTATTTTCGTGCAAACTCTAACTCCTTGGATTCCACCCAATCTTGGATCTTCGGCTTCGTGGGTTTCCATAACATATCCTTCACCACGATGATTCAGGGTCCAGGAAATGGAACTATTTGTTGGATTTTTACTGTTTTTATATGTCTCTATCCCTTTCCCCAGGGATTTGACCCAGGTCTAGTCCCTTCTGCTCCGCACAACAAAGCTCGAGATATCGGCCCGACAGAGAAGAGCTCAACCGATAGCACCTGTGACATAGATGTCATCTCACCCAATATATTTGACTTTTATGGGTAACTGCCAGAACCATGTTTCTGCAGTTGTGGGGGAGGATTTTTTAGTACCTTGGCTCTGCACCAATGCTTCCAATGAATTCTGGGGCTGGATTAGTTTTCTTTAATGTGCTAAAATGTGACCCGACCTTTCTTTATGCAACTTTAGTAAATAAATAGCATGCATGCAACATAATCATATCCAGTAATACAATGCGTCCATCATACATCTATTCATTTGTAAACAAATATATAGTCATTCATTCACTACAATAATCACACATATATCTAAGCTTCTTTCATAATTCACACATATACACAGAATATAACATGGAAACCCATCCGAGTGAAAACCACAAGGTGCTCTTCATCTGGCATGAGGAAATAGATGCACCTTTCGTCTATGCACTAAGTTGCAGACTCTGCTTAAGATATTCTTCTCTAACATTATAGACTCTTCCTCCCTATCATGCTCTATTATCTTCTCTATTTTCTCTTTCTACTATACTTGTATTGGCGATCCACACATAGCCTGGATCAACTCAACCTTTCCTACTCATCTTTGTACTCAGCTGCATATCCTTTTCTCTGATGCAGTCATCGATACAGAGCCATTAACCAAGAACATCTATTGATTCTGGATCGAGAACCTAATCCTTCAATATCTGATCAAGAATCTCTATTTCAAGTCTAGCTCCAGAGTCTTACCAAGTGTCTAACCAAGAATCTAACCCACATACAACTTGGGTTCCTTCTATTCTATCCATATTACAGACTCGATACAGATCCCATACATGCTTGACACAGACTCAATGCCGACTCAATACAGACTCATTATAGGTTCCTTTTCTATCTCTATCTCATTCGAATTACTATATCCAGCCAACAGGTTGTCTTTCCTATTCTATCAATACATAACGAGAGGCACTATCAGTCTGACTTACAAATCTGCCTCCACGCGTGTGGTTTCCACTGGTTCCAGTCGAGCTCATACTCACGATTGTTAACGCATATCGCTTTCTCAACATTATTCCTTACTATCATTTCCCAGTCATTATGTTATTGGCACACCCTATTTGCACGCCTTCTTCTACTGATACTTTGCTTTACCATATTTTGTCACATTCGATCCTTTTGTTGCGGCTTACTTATCTGACACAACTTCCTCTTCCAATGCCTTCTCCTCCTCTTCTTCTTCTCTTTTACTTCCTTTTTCCCAGCATCCTCCCTCTTATCATTTATGATTCTTCCTCAGTCGTAGCTCCTTCCTCTTCTCCTTTATGTTCTTTTCCATACTTAGGTAGAATTTTGCATGAATTCTACCCTACTATCCCTAGGCCCAATAGTTCCCAAAAGCATAGGAAGATTAGGGATTAAAGACCTCTCGATGATGACCCAAGATCTAGGAGCTAAGATACTGTGGAGGATGATTACTAGCAAATTACAATGGTGGAAGAGTTGTCTACACAAGAAATATTTAAAAGAGACTAGGAAAGATGTCTAGACAACCCTCTTCTAGAGAACAAAGGTTCTCTTTTATATATATATATATATATATATATATATATATTACTCAAAGAGTTGTTACACCTCTAATTCAATCCAAGATGACATGGTACCCCTAAAATGGGAAAACCATAAAGGCATAGGGTAACAAAATAATTGGGACACCACCTTTGAATCATATCCAAAATCTCAGACCCTTGCAACAATGGATGGAAGACCAAGGAATTAAAATTTTGAATGATATCTCTACTGGGAATGAAAGCAATGATATATATGGAAAGGTTGGAAAGTATTTAACATCCAACAAAATTTGAGGTCTCTCTTGAATGGATTGCATGATTTCATGGTGGGTTACACCCTCATTAACAACATTATGGACTCAAGGGGTTGGGGAAAATAAGGATACTCTCTAAAAGAAGGGTACAGTTAAAAAATTTAAAATATTTCACTTCCTATGATCTCTAGGATGTGGAAGCATGTGTGGAACTCAAATGGTCTTCCCAAAGTGAATATTTTCAATGGGATCCTTGCACATGATTGATGATAAACTACTGAAAACCTACATAAGAGAGGAATACAAGGCCCTTCAAGATCTGAACTATGAAGAATATCTATGGAAACCTACCAACATATTTTTGTCGAGTGTCCCTTCACTCTCAAAGTATGGCAAGATGCTCTCTCAGTAATTACGGATAGATGGACAATGATAGCAAGCCGTAAGGAGATGTTTACAACATGGCATAAACACTACAAAGGAAATTTTCAAAGAAAACCTCTTCTTAAAAGGGTATGGTGTGTAATCCCAAAGTATTTATGTTGGAAGGTGTGGCTATCTAGGAACATTTCCATTTTTTGAGAGCAGTGTGATCCCCCCATAAGGTATAAGAAACAAATTCCCCAAAAGATATTGAAAATAGCATAAATATACCAGAAAGAGTAATCCACACCTTAATAATGACAAAAACAGATGAATAGGAAGCCTCTTCGAGGGGGGTAACCTACTTATATAATGTACTAAGTAGCAAGACAATATTATTAAAATGAAAATGTATCCTTGGTGTGTATATAGGAGACAAAGAGGTATAATTACCATTGATGGACTCAAGTCGACATTAATAATATAACAATACTAATGTAAAGTACCAATTAAGGGGGGAATGGGCCATAATTTAGGTCTTAACATGCCCCTCCCCTTCAAACATGTTTGTCCCCAATGCTTGGTTAGTTGTGGATGCTTATGTATGAAGGAATCATCTTCCCATGTCAAATATTCTACTGGTAAGCTCTTCCACTTGACGAGGTACTCAATATTAGCCTTATTTCAAGGTTGTTTAGTCCTTGTTGTAGTGTTTTGTTTAGGATTCAATATGAATTTCCCCTCTTCATCAAGCTCCAAAAATATAGTTTTAATTGGGATCTTGTCTCCTATTACCTTCTTTAAGCAAGAAACATGAAAAAATGGGTTTACCCTTGAAGATGAAGGGAGCTCCAATTTGTAAGCCATACTAGCAATCTTATGCAACACTTTATAAGGACCATAGAAATTGAGTGTTAATTTATTGTCCTTATTTAGTTTCTTAATGGAAATTTGTTTGTAAGGTTGTAGCCTCAAAAATACCCAATCCACTTTTTCAAAACTCATTTCATTGTGATGTTGATATGTTTGTCATTTCATCTTGTTTTTTTATATAATGAAATTGTCTTTCAATATCTATATAACTTCTTGTTGATGCTCGAGGTGATATTAAATAGCTAGAACTTTAGATTTTCCTTTAAAGGGAGATGTGATAGATGAAGGTTGGTACCCATAAACTGCCATAAATGGGGACAATTTTTATGACATATGGAAGGAAGTATTGTACCACCATTCTGCCAAAGATAACCATTTCATGCACTATGTTTGTTTATCAGATGCAAAGTATCAAAGATATCTTTCCAAAAATTTGTTCACTATCTATATTTTCCCATCGGCTTGAGGATGATAAGATGAACTATTATCCAACTAGGTACCCAACTAAGAAAATAATTAATCCCAAAATTTCCCAATGAAAATTGGATCTCTATCACTTACAATAATCTTTAGGTTTCTATGTATCTTTTGAACTATTTTCATGAATGTTGCAGTTATTGTACTTGCATTAAAAAGGTGAGAGATTGGACAAAAGTGTGCATACTTTGTGAGTCTATAAACAACCGCCATAATAACATTCTTCCCTTCTGAATTGAGTACACATGTGATAAAATACATTGATACTTCCTCCCATCATTGACAATGTATGTCTAATGGTTGTTAAATACCCGAGGTCTTAACTATTTCAATTTTGTTTTGCTGGAAAACCAAACATTTTTCCACAAAACTTTGAATATCATATTGAATACCTTCCCCAAAAAGTCCTTCTTGACTATATGGTATATTTTTAGGATTTCTAAGCGTCCTCCTATAGGAGAGGTGTGTAATTCCAAAAGGACCTTTTGTTTGAGTTGGGACTTCTAACACATATCCTTATACCATAGTGAATCATTTCTCCACACAAAATGTCATGTCCCAAATTAAATAATTTCGAAATAAGACTATTTGCAAATAATATTTCACCAACCTACTAGTTCCATAGGTTGAGATGGAGAAATAAATTTTGTAATAAGGGGATATGGGACCCAAAAGTACATTAGTTTACCATATTCACATTTAAATGGGTCACATAAATGATAAATGATAAGAAAATAATGTGGCATGGGTTCATGAAGATTCAAAGAGCAATGTGCAATATTGAAGGTAATTTCATGTCTTTTCTTTTTGATAGATACAATTTGGTTGAGCTTAATGAATGGTTACATTAAGCATACTTGAATAATAATAAGCATATTCATAAGCTCAAAATTCAAAATGAGCAACTTCTTAAGAGTTTGAAATATACTTGTCCTTCCTCCTATGTTTCAGATTGTCATATGGTAGATTGCTTGAAGGATTCTCATGACATGATGGATCATGAGAAACATGAAAAACTGTAGGCTCTTGATGTGTTTGAAGATGATCTTGATGAGATCCAATCACTTGTTATGGTGGAATAGGAACTTGAGTTGCCTTTTGAAAATGGTTACACACTTTTTGAAGAAGTGCATGATTCCACCACCTTGGAACCAACCCAAGAGGAAATTTTTTAATTTTTAAGGGAGGTGCATAATTCTACCACTATAGATCCTCCACATGATGAAAATTTTGTGCTTTCTAATCCTTTGGGTGAGTTGGTTCTTTCTCCTACATCCTACACTTCCAAATTTTGCAGCATTCATCCTACTGAAGTATGGGTGAAAGGTTTATTTTTAATGGTGCCACATGAGGAGTATGAAACTTCTATATCTCCTTTTGATTATGACATTATTAGAGCACCAAATTATTTACATTTGTAGCAGAATCCTTTGTTACATTATGATGATACACATCTACATGGGTGCACCTACGATGTTCACTTGAGCCACTTGGAGACTCATGATTTTTCTTACCCCTTTCCTAGTACATTTGATGTTGGAGGAACTTCATCCCACACTTGGGTGAAGAGATATATGATTGAGGAACATTATTACTGGCAGCAACATCCTCTTTTATTTCATGATGATATACATATTCATGGGTGTATTGATGAGACTTCTTTGAGCCACTTGAAGTCTTCATGTTTTCTTTGCTCCTTATTTGGTTTAGATTTTGGTGGAGGTTCTTCATTAACTTCTTAGATTAAAGAACACATGGCTGATTAAATTGATCCACATTATATATTTTTCGAGTAGAATTATGGGACATGGGATCCTCACTTATGTCAATGGGGAATATCTGATATAATACTTTATGCTTGTGTGTATGGGCCACATGGTGATCTCCTTACTTGGATGTACAAGCACTTTCATAATTCTTTGATGAGGTACCTGTAGATTTTTCTTAAGTTTTCATCCACCGGTTACAAGTAAAAATTTGTCACAGTTTATTTCAATCTCAGAAATTTAACATGCCAGAAATAAACATAAATTTTACTAACTTAAAACACTGTTGTAAATTAAATCTTTCACCAGCAGAAAGTAAATATTCAGCACTTCATTCACACATAGTACTCAGAATTTTCAGCCAAATGGCCCTAAAAAAACCCACTAGGGGAAAACCAGTCAGAGAGAGAGAGAGAGTTTTTGTTAAGCTTCAGGATGAAAAATCAGACATTAATTTTTACACTCAAAAATCCAATTTATCTCAACCCAGAAATTTGACCAGCAAACTGTCTCGGTTTCCTTTCCTTTTGCTGCCTCGATTTCTATGCAAACCTCCTCGATAAACGTGCCAAAAATATCAGCAAAAAACAGCCCTTGAAAACTGTGCCAAATTGTCAAGAATCCGTACTGTACAGACAGTAATTAATGCTGCTATACGGCTCCTCAAATTTTGTGCCAGAATTAAATGTAGTTGTCTTGAAACTTGTGGCTGAAACTTCCCTCAAAAAACAAGATGAGTTCATACTGTACAGTCTACAATAAATGCAACTGTACGATTCCTCAATTTTTGTGTCAAATAAATGCAGTCTGTACACTATCTTGAAATTCGTGCCCAGCAATAAATGTGGCTATATTCCTCCTCGAAAACTGTGCCCTGCAATAAATGTATTGGAAATCGTGCCCTCTGAAAATATCTTCCAGCTCTGTCTTGAAGATCATGCCCTTCTCTCTTCTCCAACTCTCTCTCATTTTCTTCAAACTCTCAACTCAAGAATGAAATCATGTTTTGCATTTTGCTTCTCAACCCTAGGTAGGTGAAGAGATCTTAATCCAATGGCTAGCATTGAATTAGATCAATGGTGGAAATTAAATGCACACTTTTTATTTTAAAAAGTTAATTTCCCTCACCCACTTAAAATTATCAAAAAGTGGCTTTAATGTTATAAAGTCACATTAAATGCTTTTTAAGTCATTTAATGCAAGTTCATTTTATTTCCCTTCACTAGGTGACTAAAAGGCTAAAGTCACCTAGGGGAACACTTCCCTAGGTACAAAACTAAAACTCCCTCTTACCGAGGAAGGTGTTCTGCACCACTCCCAACTTGTCTCTGAAGAAGACAAACTTGCCCCTCCCCAAAGTCTTCGCCAGAATGTCTGCTACCTGCTCATCTGTGGAAATGTACTGAAGCATCACTGCCCCTCTCTAAGCATAGTCTCAGATGAAATGATACCTGATCTCAATGTGCTTTGACCTGTCATGGAAAACTAGATTCTCAGAGAGCTGGATGTAACTCTAATTGTCATAGTAAATAACCGTAGGCCTAAGCTCTTGACCAAATAAATTCACCAGCAACTTGCGAAGCCACAAGGCCTCCCAACTGGCCAAACTAGCTGCCATATACTCAGCCTCTGCAGTACTCAATGCAACGGACTTTTGCTTCCGACTGAACCATGACACTGCTGCCAAGCCCAAACTGAAACAACATCCAGAAGTGCTCTTACGGTCTGCCACACTACCTTCCCAATCTGAATCTGTATAGCCATCTAGTATGATCCCCTCTGACCTCCTATAGTACAAACCAAAATCCACTGTCCCTAAAAGATAGCGCAACACATGTTTTGTAGAAACCCAATGCACACTCCTAGGCTCAACCATGAACTGGCTAAGAGTGTTCACTGCAAAACACAAATCTGACCGAGTGTTGAACAGATACATCAATGACCCAATAACCTGACGGTGTAAAGTAGGATCCACCAACTCTCCCTCAGAAGCATGAAGCTTCTTCCAGTTGGTGATCATAGGTGTCTACATAGGCTTGCAATCCTCCATCCTGAATCTCCTGAAAATATCAACTGTATACTTTCCCTACCCCAAGAAAATATGTCCAGGTTCTTGCCAAACCTCCAATCCCAAAAAATAATGCATCAACCCAATATTAGTCATTCGTACTCTGTTGCAAGATGCTTCTTGCAAGCTGCAATGGGTCTCTCTCTCCTTGTGATAAACAAGTCATCAACATATAGTAGAAGAACAAGTGAATCATCTCCAACCATGATGAAATAGAGATTCGGATCTGCTTCACTCTTCTGAAACCCCATACTCAGCAAGTAAGAATCAATCCTGGAGTACCAAGATCTAAGAGCTTGCTTCAGCCCGTAAAGTACCTTCTTCAACCTACATACATGTGTCTCTCTATCATGTATCTCAAAGCCTCGAGGCTGCTCAATCTAAATATCCTCCTGAATGATCCCATTGAGAAATACGGTCTCACATCCATCTGATGGATATTCCAACCCATTTCCGCCCCAATGGAAATCAATGCCCTGATAGACATATACCGAGCAACCGGTGCAAAAGTCTCATCATAATCAATGCCCTCAACTTGTGAAAACCCCCACACTACAAACATGGATTTGTACTTCTCCACATTCCCATTTGCCGCATGCTTCAGCTTGAAAATCCAACGAGAATTCACTTCTGACTTCCACTCTGGTCTCGAAACAATCTCCCATACATCATTCTTCATGATGGAATGGTACTCATCCATCATGGCATCTCTCCATCCCGAATGCTGGGAGGCCTCCTCAAAAGTAGAAGGCTCGGAATCTCATGTACAAGCCACCAACACCATGCCCAATCTATCAGGCATCTTGATGGCTCTCACCTTGTCACTAGGTGTCCCAGCCTTTAAGGCATCCTTCAAGGTCTCCCAAAGCCACTTAGGCTTCTTCTTCCCTAAACGTTCTTCCCACATTGGCCTGTCCTCATCTGAAGAACTACCAGAGTTAGAAGCCCCAGTCACCTGTGAACCTGAAGCTGGTGTGCCAACACCAGGTGTACCCTGTAATCCTGATCCAAATCCCCTATAAGGTGGACCTATAATAGTAGACCCATCACCTGTCCCCGAAGACACTTCTGGCCTAACCACTGAACATAGTGAACCTATGCCAACACTTTGTGGTCCTGTAACCCCAGAAACCTGTGATCCTAAATGCTACACAGATGGAATCTCTGCCACAACCTGAGGTGCAGGGACCTGCTGCTCTCCCTGCTCTAACTCTCTCGACCTCCTGAAGGCTCGCTCCTCCTCAAACTTTACATCCCTCCTCACCACCACTTTCCTATGAGAGGGAAGATAAATACAAAAAGCCTTCGCAGTCTCATCATAACCCACAAATATGCCCTTCTCTGCAGTGGGCTCTAACTTTGTCCTCTTCTCTGAAGGGACATGATAGTAAGTCAGACTACCAAATATACGAAAATGGCCAACTTCAGGATTCTTGCCTAAAAAGCACTCCTCAGGTGTCATATTCCCCACTTCCCGATGGGGACTCCTGCTCTGAAGGTATACAGCGGTGCTGCAAACCTCGGCCCAGAGAAAGAAAGGAAGTGACTAGTCATGTAACATAGCTCGGGCTACTCCAACGATGGACCTGTTTTTCCTCTCTACTACTCCATTCTACTCTGGGGTATATGGAACTATCAACTGTCTCCTGATCCCCTCATGTCTGCAAAATCCATCAAAATCCTTGGAGGTATACTCACCCCCGTTATCCGATCTCAAGACTCGGATATTCCTCCCTGTTTGGTTCTCCACAAGAGCTTTGAAATCTTGGAACCTCTGCAAGACTTCCTCGGACTTCTTTCTCTTTAGAAAGTAGATCCAGGTCTTCCTGGAATGGTCATCAATGAATTTCACATAATACTCGTATCCTCTCAAGGACACAGAAGACATAGGTCTGCATAGGTCTGAATGTATCATGTCAAGAGTACCAGCTGACCTGCTATCACTACTTGAAAAATTAGTCTTGGTGTACTTTCCCAAAGCACACCCCCTGCACACATCACTCTACCGTGTGCTGAACTCTAGTAAACCTGTCACCATGTGCCTCAACAACCCCAAGGATGGATGATGCAAGTGAGCCATCCTCCTATGCAAAAGCTCACACAACTTACTGCTGCTGCTATGTGCTAAAGCATGTTGTGGCTGAAACAAGAGCCTATACAATTTTCCACATCTCGCTCCAATTGAAACTGAAGCAGATGGTCCTGCAATCTTTGGAAACATATGCACATTTCCATCTAGGAAAGACACCCCAAGACCATGATCCTCGATCATGGAAACTGACACTAGGTTCTTCTTCAGCCCAGGTACATAAAATACATCCCGCAATACCATGGGACTCATGGAATTCCTCTGAAATGTAATGGTCCCACGTCCAACTGCACTGACTATTGAGTCATCTCCCAACACAACCTCTACAACTATATCTGCCTATGAAATCTCGGAGAACATCTCATAAGCACCTGTCATGTGGCTCGAGGCTCCGCTATATATGTACCAAGTGCTGGAAGTAGATGCACTGTAAGAATGGTCTGTCACACAGGAAAACTCCCTCTGTCTATCAATATCTGCATTGGTGAGAATGGATGCTCTCTCTCTCACAACATGCCCAGTGCATAGTGAAAACTCACTCTGAAATCTAGCTGCAAAATCATCGATCTCAGCTGAAGCGGCTGTCTGCTGCTTCTTCTTCTTCTTGTTTGGACACGTAGCAACATAGTGTCCCATATTGTGACATGCAAAGCACTTTACAGTGCTCATATCCTTCTTCTTCCCATCCTACTACTTCTTGGCCCCACCCTTCTTGGGACCCTTCTTGCTCTTCTTCTTCCCCTTTGCTGTCAATGCCACATCCTCCTCATCCCCTCTACTAGTAGAGCCATTTCTCTGCAAGAAACCCCTCTGAGTCTCCTCCTAAAAAAATTCATCACATACTCTATCCCAAGATGGCAGGTTCTCTCTGGACACCAACCCTTGAACAAACACAGCCCAAGGTGCAGCCACCCCATTCAAGGTTGTCTGCACTAACTCAAAAGCATCAATGGCCACCCCAACAGCTGCAAGCTCATCTCTCACCTGAGAGATCCTAGTAAGATAAGTCATACATCCCTCTCCTTTTACCATCTTGATGTTCTTCAGCTTCTCTCTAAGTACCATCTTCATGTTTTCATTAGTACTAGAAAACAAACTAGTCAAAGTAGTCCACATTTCATGCATATGATCCTTCACTTAAATGTGAGGAATAACATGGTCTTTAACAGCATCTAAGATTATCCTCATGGCTTTAATATCCTTCTTATTAAAGGCTACAAGTAATACTGCATCAGTAGAAGGAGGAATAGTAACAATATTTCTTGTAGTGTTTCTAACTACGTCCTCCCACAACTCATTCTCCCTCAGCACAAGTAAAATCTGGGCTTTCCATGAGACAAAGTTTGTTGCCCCATCCAACCTATCCTCAGATCTCAACCCCACGGAATTCATTTTCTCAAAGAACAAGTTTCAGCAAAATGTACTACTGTCACAAATGTTTTTCTGAATTCTGGAAATGACTGTTTCACTGCTGAAATTTAATTTTCTGCCACAACCCACTCTTATACCATGTAGATTTTTCTTAATTTTTCAGCCACCGGTTTCAAGTAAAAATTTGTCACGGTTTATTTCAATCTTAGAAAGTTAACTTGCTGGAAATAAACATAAATTTACTAACTTAAAACACTGCTATAAATTAAATCTTTCACAGGCAGAAAGTAAATATTCAGCACTTCATTCACACACACAGTACTCATAATTTTTAGCCAAACGGCCCTGGAAAACCCCACTAGGGGAAAACCAGTCAGAGAGAGAGAGAGAGAGAGAGAGTTTTTATTAATCTTTAGGATGAAAAATCAGACATTAATTTTTACAGTAAAAAATCCAACTTATCTCCACCCAGAAATTGGACCAGCAGACTGTCTCAGTTTTTGTGCCTTTTCTGCCTCGATTTATGTGCAAACCTCCTCGGTAAACGTGCCGAAAATATCAGCAAAAACCAGCCCTCAAAAACTGTGCCAAACTGTCCAAAATCCGTATTGTACAGGCATCAATTAATGCTACTGTACGGCTCCTTGAATTTTGTGCCAAAATTAAATACAGCTGTCTTGAAACTCGTGCCTAAAACTTCCCTCGAAATTCATGCCCAACTCTGCCTCGAAAAACGTGTTGAGTCCGTAATGTATGGTCTGCAATAAATGCAACCGTACAGCTCCTTGATTTCTGTGTCAAATAAATGTGGTGTGTACACTGTCTCAAAATTTGTGCCCAACAATAAATGTGGTCGTATTCCTCCTCAAAAACTGTGCCCTGCAATAAATGTCTTGGAAATCATTCCCTCTGAAAATCTCTTCCAGCTCTGTCTCGAAAATCGTGCCCTTCTCTTTTCTTCAGCTCTCTCTCGTTTTCTTCAAACTCTCAACTCAAGAATGAAATCATGTTTTGCCTTTTGCTTTCTTTTTTCTTCTCAACCCTAGGTAGGTGAAGAGATCTTAATCCAATGGCTAAAATTGAATTAGATCAATGGTGGAAATTAAATGCACACTTTTTATTTTAAAAAATTAATTTCCCTCACCCACTTAAATTCATCAAAAAGTGACTTTAATGTTATAAAGTCACATTAAATGCTTTTTAAGTCATTTAATGCAAGTTCACTTTATTTCCCTTCACTAGGTGACTAAAAGGCTAAAGTCACCTAAGGGAACACTTCCCTAGGTACAAAACTAACAGTACCTTCTTGATGTACATTTGTATGATGTTGTTATGCACTTCCATGATCTATATTTTGTACTCATGATGTTTGGAAGGGTGAAATACCAGCAATGGGATCCTGGAGTTGCTTGGTTTCATCTCACTTGGAGTATCATTTTGGTTGTTGGTTTGACAAAGCAAACCAACCTTCAGTTATTTGAGTTCATATTTGTAGAGAAGTGTTCCAATTTCCTATGTGGGATACCTTTTGAGAGATGGATTCAATTTTCACATGCTTGGTTTTCATGGCATTCCATCATATATATTTCACACCATTCATGTATCAGGATCATATGGGACCTTGGGTACATTTTTGGTCTCATTGGTTTCAATTTTGGGGGCAACAAGCAGCATTGGAGATTTATTCACCACTTGAGAAGATGATTGTAATCATAGTAGTGCAACAAAAAGCATGGTGGTTCCTCTCTAAAATTTCCTTGGATTATTAAGAAACTTAAAGTTTGGTAACTCAACACCAACTTCAAAGAATTATACAGAAGCAAAAATAAGTGAAAGTTCAGAAAAGGTTTCCAAATATGGAGGTAAAGATTATTTGCACAAATTTGGTTTTTATGGATTTGGTTAATCCTTTTGGATTTATTGGTGATATTATCGGATATATCAATATGCACAATTCACATATCTTTACTTTTGGGAACACAAAACTGCAGTACATGAGTTCCACTACTCAAGTTGCAGCTAAAGAAAATCAATGAGCAGAACCATAAGAGAGCACTTGGTTCAATGGAAGGAGTACCAAATGAGGATGGAACTTGGGAATATAATTTTGTTTTCAGCATACAAACTTGGAATTTCTTGATAACAAGAAATCGTTATTGGGGAGGATTTGTCATGTCCCCAATTAAATAGTTTCCAAATAAGACTATTTGCAAATAATGTTTCACCAACCTTCTTGTTCCATAGATTCAGATGGGGACATAAATTTTGTAACAAGGGGATATGGGACACAAAAGGACATTATTTTACCATATTCACATTTAAATGGGTCACATAAATTATAACTGCTAAGAAAATAATGTGGCATGGGTTCATGAAGACACTTGGAAGCTTGTGAAGACTTTGGGTGACTAGATTCCCTGCACACTTGGCATGATATTCATCCAAATTCGAACACATGGATAATGTAAAATTATTGGATGGTAAGGTAGTGTAAAATATAATATAATGAGCCAAGTAATTCAAATTGGTAAAGGGGTTAACTCCCATGGAATATGAAGAGACTAGAAGACAAGGTGTGCCATTCAAATTAGGGAAAGAGTTGGAGCATGAAGAGGAAGACAAGTGTCATGAGAGTTACTAAACCACTAAGATGACTTGGAGGAATATCATGGAGGAAAATTATACCTTAGGAGGAATCATGAAGTTCATAAATTATTTCGTGAGGAAGGATAATATATTTTGATCACTTTTTAATTGGCCTTTGCCATTTTTGGAGAGCTTTTGCTTGTCCATTGAACGATGAGTGCACACTTACCCTGCTAGTGAACCAATTTCGAGGGAGTTGGATTCATTTCCAAGTTGGATTATGGAGAGGAAATTAAGAATATAATGGGATATTAATGAAGGATTTTTATTTACAGGTTGGAGTTCCTACAGTCGAATTCTCATCTATCTCCCCATTCTCCCATTCCTTCTTCACCATTTCCCCACACTCACAATTGATGTATCACTTGTTGGAGTGATTATTGTGCCTTACTGAGTATGGTTTATTCCAAAGATTTTATTTATGATGTATATATATATGTAATATCATTTTCATATGATATTTAACTCTAAATTTCAGAAATACATGTATGAAAGGCTCGCATTCCCCATGCTCTTGAAGAACTAGTTTTCATGGATTTGGCTTCAATGTTGAAGTAGCTTTATATCATATTGGTATGAGGACATTTATATGAGTTTTATGATAATGGGGAATAAATATATGATGTATGGATACGTAATATTATTTTTTCATGCTCTGTAAGTCGAAATATCAGATATACATGTATGAAAATATTGCATACTTATTCCCTTGTATCACTAGTCTTCATGGATTTGGCTTCAATATTGAAGTATTTTTATACCAGATTTGTATGAGGGATATTTTATGAGTTGGATGATGTTTTGAAATCCATATATGATGTATTACTCTGTAATTTAATTTCCATATCATCTTTGGTTCGAAATCCAATAAACTCATGTGTGAAAATCTTGCATTCCCATGCCATTGAATCACTAGTTTCCATGACTTTAGCTTCAATATTGAAGGAGTCTTGTATCATATTTGTATGAGGGATATTATCTGATTTTGATTATTTTGTGATAGAAATATATGATGTGTTACTGTGTAATTTCATGTCCCTATCATCTATGGGTCGAAATCTAAGAAATCCATGTGTGAGACTCTTCCAATTCCATGCTACTAATCCACTAGTTTTAATGTATTTGACTCCCATACTAAATGAGTTGTATACCAGACTTGCATGAAGGGATTTATATGGTGTTTAATACTTTTTTGGAATCAATTGGTATTCTTTATATGGTACCTATATGTCACATCCTGGTATGAACCTTTAACTCCACCTTTCATATGTCAAAATCGAGCTAGTTATGCAATTTCCCCATAAGCAAGTTCACTGAAAGTTACCCTACGAGTGTTGCAGACCATTATCCATTTTAAGAATTTAATAAACATTGATACTCATTCCATACTTTTTTCTTAAATTTTGGAGGGTCGTACTTGATTTGGAGAGCTAGTTTGGCCATCACCCTTGAGGGGATTTGAACACAATTTCCTAGTAATTTTGGTCTTTTTGTCATTAGCCCCAAACAAGTTTTTATAGGTCTAAAGTATAATAAAAAGTATCCACAAAAAACCTTGGGATTATTTAATACTCACCATACCATCTCCTTTCAAATTCGGGACCATTTCATGAAAGTTGGAACCCTCTAGAGTCATGACTAGTTAAGCTCGAATTTTGCCCAATTTGTGCATTTCTCCAAAATATCCAAAAAGGGACATTAAAGAAAAGTATTTAATACATTAGGTACATTTTGTAGCTTTTGAATGAGCTTCCACGATAATAGTTCATTCTTCCATTATTTGCTTTCTACTATCCAATTGGGTTGTATAATTGAAATAACACAAAGTAATACCTCAACATCCTCATATTTTATTGAGAGTGCATATTCTACCATATGTTGATTCCCTTTTTATACATGATTTCAAATCCATATCCTAACATCATGGTTACCCATTTTTTTTTCTCTTATGAGGATATTCTCTGTTCCAAGAAGTATTTAAGACTGTTATGATCTGCTTTGACCTTCAAGTGCCTACCCATTAGGTAAGGTTTCCATTCCTTAAGTGCATGTAGTATTTCCATTGTTTCCTTCTCATAAATGGGTTTGTGTAAGTTCTTTCCCTTGATTAGACGAATTTGAAAATCAAATGGCCTTCCTTCTTGCATTAGAACAACGTCGATGTCATTTCATAAAGCATCACATTCCACAATAAAGTTTTTTGTGAAGTGTGGTTGGTCAAGATAGGGGCTTTACACATTGCCTCTTTAAGTTTTTCAAAAGATTGAATTGCCTCAAGAGTCCAAGAGAATGAATCAATATTTAATAATGCAGTTATAGGTGATGTTATTCTTCCATAGTTCCAAACAAACTTGCGGTTGTACCATATCAAACCTAATAATCCTCTAATATTCTTCACGATTTTGGGAATTAACATGTCCATCATTGTTTTAAATGTTTTAGGGTGTACCTTGAAACCTTCATGAGATATAATATGACCCAAATACTCCTCATCTTTTACCCCAAAGAAACATTTGGAAGGTTTTGCATATAGTTTTTTCTCCTTTAGTAGTTGTAGCACCATGTCAACACGTTGAACATGTTCTTCCCAATACTTGTTAAAAATAGTATATCATCAAAAAATGCTAACACAAATTTCCTAAGGAAGGGATTGAAAATGGAATACATCAAACCTTGAAAGGTGCATTTGTAAGTCCAAAAGGCATGACCAAACATTCATAATGACCTCCATGAGTTTTGAATGTTATTTTTGTTATGTTGTATTCCTTCATTCTAATATAATGATACCCTGAACGAAGATCCAATTTTGTGAAGTAAACTGATCCATGTAGTTCATCCAGCAATTCATCAATGATAGGAAAGGTAAACTTATATTTAATGGTGGGCTTGTTGTGATCTCTATAATATGGGAACATATGCCATGAGCGCTCCTTATTGAGTACCATTACCACTGGTATAAAGTAAGAAATTTGGCTAGGCCTAATTATTCCAACCTCTAACAATTATTCAACCATATGCTCAATTTCACTCTTTTGGACATAGGGGTATCTGTAAGGTCTAATGTTAGGAGGAACAATTCCTAGAATCAAGTGGATAACATGATCAAAATCTCAAGTAGGTTGAAAACCATTTGGGATATCTTCAAATACCTTTTAATGCTTATTAATGACCCTTTTGAGATTTGCGAAAATAGGAGGCTTCGATGTTTGAACATATAGGGAGCATAATTATGCAATTACACCTTGATGTACCTTTTTCAAAAATTTTGCATACCATTAGAGATGATCACCTTTATTGGTTTCCATGTGATACCCATTAACTCAAATTCTTTTCCTTCCTAAGAAAATTTCATGGAGTTCTTGAAAATTAAAAGCCACAACTCCCAATAATTGTAACCATTGAACCCCTATGACAACATCAATGCCACCCATTGGGATATAAATCATTGGACTATTCAATGCATATTCCGCCATAGTAATATTTATATTATGGCATTTCCCTGAGTAATTGATAGTTCTTCTATCTACAATCATTACTTGAAACTCTCGTGCTGGATATATAAAGCAATTGAGAACTTTGGCTAATTTACAGTAATGAAATTATGAGTAATACCAGAAGCAATCAATAGTATTACCTTTTTCGTTTTGATATATCCTTCAATATTGAGAGTTTGAGTGCTAATTCCATCCATTGCATGACAAGAAATGGTGGGAGTAATCTATTCATGATTAATCTCTTCTATTTCTTCAGGTTTTGATGGTTCCTCTTCTTTTGCTTCTTACTCTTCATAATCTATGTAGAATCGTTTCTTCTCACCACACTTATATCCCTTACTATATTTGTTGTCACAATTAAACCATAGAACTTTTTCTCTTATTTCATCCATTTTTGAGGTGTCAACCTTGTAGGTTGAGGTGGGTTATAAAAAGGAACATTATTCTCTCTATTGGTGTTAGAGGTGGTCCTTTTAGTAGCCATCACCATGTTTTTACATTCAACATTACTTGCCAACATGAAATCCTTCTCTAAGGATGTTGTTTTAAAGAGACGCACCTCGTGTTGAATATTATCCTTCAACATTCCAATAAAGAGATCCAACAATTTCTCATCTGGTCTGCCCTCCACTCTAAGACTCAACTTTTAAAATTGTTGAATGTGTTCGATGATTGGACCCTTTTGCCTTAGATTTATCAATTAGGTAAGGAAGGAATTACTCTTAACATCATCAAGATCTGATATCAATTCTTATGGTAAAATGGACCGAAATATAATGGAGTTATGTTGTGTTCACAAATCCATTGGTACCACACAAACTACTCATATTCTAAATATAAATATGCAATAGTTTCCTTTGTAGATTTGGCACCTATTGTATATCAAGGAATTTCTCCATCTATAATATCCATGTTATGGGGTCCTTGCCATCAAACTTCCTCAAGTCAATATTGGAGATTTGGATACCCCTTGGGGACCATCCCTGATTACTACCATTATTAGAATCAAATCCTCTTGGAGTATGCTTATTAATGGAAGGTCAATCAACATGGAAACTATCTTTATCTTACTGAGTACCCCAGGACACATATTCACATTTAGGGTGATTTTCTTTTGGAATTTGTATGTGCTTAGCAATTCCTTCCATATTTTCATCCATCTTAGAATCCATGTATCCCATAAACTTACTCTCCATGTATCCCATAAACTTACTTTATTTTATGCAATACCTGAGAATCATATTAACATTATCCTAGATCTTCACTTGAAGTTATATTTAGGATAGTATTAAAATGTATGTAATCTCAAGGTTTGAAACAATTTAATGTTTGCATTTATGATAGTATTGCATTTAGGATGGTATTGGAATAGTATAATATTATAATGTTTAAAAAGTTTAATGTTTTAATAATTATAATGTTTTAATAGTTATAATGTTTTAATAATTTAAATAGTAAAAATGTTTTTAAAAAATAAGGTTTTTAAAAAATAAGGTTTTTAAAATATCATTGAAAATATAGTCCATTTATGGAATAGTATAATATTATAATGTTTTAAAAATTTTAATGTTTTAATAATTTAAATAGTAAAAATGTTTTTAAATCACGTTTTCCCAAATATATTTTAAATAATTTTTTTTAATTATAATTACAAATATAGTCAAATTGAAAAGTGTCATATTTAAAAATATATTAAATTTCATTAACATGTACAATGGGTTTTTTTCCTTGCATAGGTTTCAATGTATGGTCTATTAATATTAATGCATAAATTTCAGTGTAGATTTCATAGTTGTGTAAATTTCAGTGTAGTTGTTAATGCATGAATGCATAAATTTCAGTGTAGATTTCATGGATGCATAAATTTTGGTGTAGATTTCATGTATGCATAAATTTCAGTGTATATGCTAATGCAACATTTTTTATACAGGGTCTGGACTAAAAATGGAATATGTGCATGCGAAAGATGCTATGAGACAAACAAGAGAAGAACAAAAAAATGAAATGCAAAATGGAAGAGAACATATCAAGGAAGAAAATCTAATGAAATGACAACTAAATAAGGAAAAGAAGAAAAGAAATGAAAAGAAGATCAACAAATATAATATTGAAAAATAAATTTAGACGAAATGACAGCAGAAGAACGAGAAGAAGAAAAGAAATAAAATGCAGATCGACAAAAATAATATCGAAAAAGAAAGTTAGACTAATTGACAACAAAAGAGCGAGAAGAACAAAGAAAACAAAACGTTGACCGACAAAGAGCATGTCGAGAAAGAAAGTTGAAGCAATTGGAAGAAAAAATAAATCAAATTATAAAACAACAAAGAAATCAAAATGTATAACAACAAATACAATATTCAACTAATATACTCATAGAACCAACTATAGGATATGCTCAACGTGTAATGGTCACAGAGCGACATGATGCTGACATGGTCCAATTTCAAGCAACTCCAATTACTAATATGGTCTGAGTTATAGTTGTTTCAATTACTAATATGGTCCAATTTCTAGCAGTTCCAATTTTAGATTTAGTTTCTTTAGAGTTCTTAGTCAAATAAGTTGATTTTGTGTCAATTTACTTCATGTCTGAATCTGCGGCCAGAAATTCCATGATGTTTCCCTAGTTCTCTCACAAATGTGATGAAAATATGTTGGGATGCAAATCTTGATAAGAGACCAGAAATAGATGAGATGGTTAAAATGTTAGAGAATATAGATACCAATAAATGTGGAGGAATGATCCCTCTTGATCAAACTCGGGCTTGTTTCTTCTTTTTCAAGCACCGTGGTCCTTAACTTATCTTCTTAGAAACAGGTTATAAAGGCTCGGTATGACATTTACAACCAATATATGGTATGGCATTTACAACAATATCTTGATTTAAATATTTGGGAGTTCTACGATTTCAACCTCCCTTCCCATATGATCGATATGAGAAGATGTCAAAAATACCATGTGTGAAGATAAGAAAAGATGAAGAAGATAGATTGAGAATGATATCTATGTTTTCAACTTAACTTATTCCTTACAATATGATCATCATCAAATATATATAATTACATAATGATGATCAAACTCCATTTTTGTGTCACTGCCCACGACTGGAACCAACCTAGATCCAAATCCTAGGCTTTATCAAGCGTCGAGAGGGATCAAATCTCTCGATGTGCAAACCTCTTTTCATGTATTGCACTGAAGGAGCTATTCAGGAAGAGTTTCGCACCTCAATATATTTGATCCCTCTCGGAGCTTGATAGATACTAGGATTTCGATCTAGGCTGGTAGTCCCTTAAATCAAATCTTCCAACTTGGACATTCAAAAATATAGGTGTTCACTTGCATGCTCCAAATATAATTATTTTTCTTAGAACACCTCTTTGAGACTAGTTTTTGGACTAGTCAAAAACCCTAAATTCCTTTGGGTATAACTCTAAACTTGTATTGATTCATATGAAAATTGTACCAAAAATATATCGACTTGTTTTCTACTCCACCTCTAAGTTTCACTATATGAAACATCCCAACAAACAAAATTTATAGAAAAAATGCCACAATCACTTGTTTTGGAAGCATCTAAGCTCTAATACCAAATGTTCAGCAGCAAATTCCCCAAAGGAGTGTTGGTATTAAGTTAGTATTGAGAAGGGGGGTGAATCAGTAATTATTATTCAACTATGATATATTTTCATCAAATAAAAACTTATTTAGCAGGAATAAAAACAACCACAATGATGCACACATATTTGAAATATAATCGCATATCTATAAGTATATCTGGAATTACATCAGTGGAAGATAACAATCTTCAAACATGAGCACCAACTCATTTCAGGTGTTGACTTAATCCCAAGTATAATGTGTGGGATGCTAGCACCAACCTGCAACAACCTGTATCTGTGCGAGCACCAACTCATGATATTTAGGAACCAACCTGAAAAGATATCAGTATGTCTGTGTAAACTACGACTTGCGGCTTCAAGCTTTGACCTATGGAAAATTGTGCTCTCCAGTTGTGGAAGCACCAGCTTCCGTTTGTTCTCCAACACCGACTAGAAGGAGGCTATGAACCCCTAAGTTTGATATGTGTTGATATAAAGGATGTTGGTACACCCTGATTATATTTTCCAGCAGCAATTGGGAGGAGGATGCACACACCTACTCTGTTCCTCGTCCGACCTCCTTGATATGAAATATGTTTGTATAGAAAAACTATGAAAATATTGAAATATCTTATCTTCACAATTTGCAATAGTTGTCCCTTCCTTGATCTGTGGCTGCGTATTTGCATATATATAGCTAGTTTCCTATAATCACAATGTGTGAAGGTATGTATGATTTGTGTTCTACATCTTAATAGTATTCAGTATTAGACACACTTGTTGTTTTATGATCTGCAATTTTACTGAGAAAGAACTTGGCACATTTGTTGGCGCGATCCACCAACACAGCCTCGTCGACAAGGGTTCCCACTCTGTCGACGCCCTGCAGCGCGATCTCCTTGAGCACTAGCCCAAATAGGTTTTACCCTGCTCGACAACATCTATGAGGCAGACAAGGTCTCACTTGAGGCATTCAAGGCAGAGCTGTCAGAATCGAGTTTCCAACAGTGGGGAAGGAGGACATGGGGATCCGACCGAAGAAAACCATGACTTATGCGATCACCCTATCTTATCGCAACATTAATTAT
Organism: Pseudotsuga menziesii; assembly: GCA_001517045.1. Classification (NCBI taxonomy): domain Eukaryota; kingdom Viridiplantae; phylum Streptophyta; class Pinopsida; order Pinales; family Pinaceae; genus Pseudotsuga; species Pseudotsuga menziesii. The sequence continues at coordinate 552,925 of LPNX010566435.1, read as the reverse complement.
GAAACATCATATCACATTGAACAATTGCAGATATTTAACATATCGCATTAATATAGCAAGGAGAAACTAAGTCGCATCATTCTATCATAAGCAAAATCATAGCATCATAATAGATCTACATACATTGCATTACATCATCATAACAAAAAGCAGTACTCTCGCATCATATCAGAAATCATATAGAGATTGAACCATATTCAGCACATCTTATATTAACCTTGTGCGAACATACCACATTACATCATCCTTCTCCAAAACCGGAGAGTTCATCAAAAGAGACCCAGACAGAATCATAGTGATGACAGAGCAATCCCTAGTACTCAGAGCGACAGTCACAATGCCAAAATCATGTCTCTCTATCATTACAAAAATGGATCTATAAATAGGCTTACATCTTCGCCTCAAGAGTCCACTGTTAACTAATTTCTAACCACTACTGACCTATTACAACAAAACTAGGTCCACATATATATAAAATATTCAAAAAGTGGTTACTTCTCCGCTTATCGCGCAAAACGGCCCTTGTGCGGTGCCATGTGAGCTTGCTCAGCTACCGCGACGCTGCGCAACTCACTCGCCCCAACCCCTTGCCAACAGGCCCCCAACACAATTTTGTGGCTCGCCCTCGAGCCATGTCAAATTGACAAGGTGTATGCAACAGTATTATCCTTAAAATCCACAAATTGTTGGGCAACTTCCTGAACTTGGAGCTACACGTTAGCAACGATATTCTAACAATTCCTCACCATTTTCTGGACCGAGTGCTCCTCATTCACCTTGTTGTCGACCATTTGTCGACTCTCCTGAACATCCTGAAGTGTGGCAACAGCTTTAACAGCCAATTGGACGCCAATATATTGGAATTCATCAAGCTCCTCGTGGCGCTTTTGCTGGCACTCTTGGGCATGGGCAGCTCGCTACTGGAGATATTTCAGTTCGGTGGCCTGGGTGATTTACACCATTAGCAGCATGGCCTTAAGTGCTGACTTCAAAATTGTCAATTGACCCTCTGCTTCCTGCACCTGCATAGTGAGCTAGTCCAGCTGCTCATCCTAAACAATACTCTGCCAAAACTGCATGGTTTCCTCCATAATAGATTTGGCCTCTTGCTCCATGTAGCCAAACTGAGTAGCAATTTCCTGCAGTGAGGCCTTACGCTCTACAACCTACTCCAGTGGGGTCGTGGGCTACACTTGAGCCTGAAGTAGCAAGTTATGGTCCTAAAGTTGAATCAAAGTCTGCCCCAATCACTGGGCCTTCGCAACTGGGGTGAGCTCGGTGGGTGTGTCAACCATGTCCTGACAAGCCGCAGAGATAACCTGCTCCAATTCACTCTACCGTGCACACAGCTACTCTTGCTCCACAATCAGGCGATCTTGCACCTTCTTGAGATTCGTAATCTCTGCAGCAACTTTTCGTTGCATCTCAGCCTGTGTCACCTTGAGCATGTTGATTTCTTGCAATTTTTCTTCGGCCAACTGCACATGGACCTGATGCAGCTCCGTGGCATCCTTCTTCAGTTGCTCAGTAGAATACCGGGCTTCAATATATCCTGCTGTCAATGCCTACTATCGGGTCGCCAACTCCAGTGCGGCACCATTCTACAACTCAACCAATTCTGTAGTGGACATCTTGTTTAGGTCCAGATTCATGCTTTGGATTGTATGTAACTGCTGAGAACCTTCTATATTGCCCGCATTGATCGCAGTAGGGGGAACTTGCACGTTCCGAACCTGGGGCTCAGTGCTGATCGATGGGCTATCTTGCAATAGAGGTTTTGCTAATGGTTTCTTGGAAACAATATCAAAAATAAATTCAAGCTTAGTTCTTACCATACCAAATTCTGCCTGGTTGGACTTGCAGATTGTCGTAGTCACAGCTATGGATGAATCTGTGTCGACCTTGATAAGCTGCTGCAATTGATCTTCTAAGCCAGATTTAGTACTGTTGCCAGCCTCGTACTCCTGTCACCATTTGGTCCGTGGATGACTCGTTGTCAGAGTCATGGGTGCTTAATTTCGGTGAAGTAGGGTCTTCAGGGGATTTCAGGGGTATCTCCTTATCTAACTCCACTTGGCTTACTGGGACACACCAATCGCCCAACCAGTCTTACACAATCGCATCCAAATCTTCCGTGGTGATCTTGTAAGGCAATGGCAGCCATTGCTTATCGAAATCCCTCCTAGCCTGAATATGAATGGAGTGGGGGCCAACAACAAACTGAATAATCCTCTGGTACTTGTATTAATCTTACACAGTGATCTAGGGACTAAACACAAGTCTCATCAAATATTAATAACAATAAGTCATGAAAATGGTGTAATTGTGCTACAAAATGAGTAGCAGCTTTGTATATTCACACAAAGAATGAGTAATACAATACAAGATCATGCTGCAAGCATGAATGACAAAGCAATTTGAATTCCCAAGGAGGTCATTCGAATTGAATGAGTGAGTCTAGCTTAACTGAATGTAAGCCATAGTCAACACTCCAGTTAACCACTGATCAAAACCCTAATTGACTCAACTGAGCCCTAACTGAAGTCAAAGTGCAATAAATGATTGAGTCCAACTGAAAGTAGGTCAGACACATGTCACAGCAAGCCAACCAACAAGTGGTAGTGCTTCAATGACTCCAATTAACCCTAATGAGGTTAACTGAAGTGTAACTGAACATCAGAAGTGGTTGGAGGCGCCTCTATTAACTCCAATTCATTAAATAATCAATAAATAATCAATTTAATGATGGAGGGCACCTTCATTGCTCTGTTTAACTTATTGTAACCATCAGTTAGCAATATGGGGCATTAATGACACTCAGATCACCCCCGGAGTGCTCCAGTTAGCCTCCCCGAATGTAGGAGAAGGCTAAGTTAGCCTCCTTGACTGAAGGTAGGCATGGGTGTGATCTACTTGATGTCATATAGTGCTCCTCTGATGTCAATTAAGTCAATAAAACTTAGGATAGTGGTTTAACTAGGCCAAATTGACCAAATTGAGTGTGTATGGTGTTAAATGTCTCCAACACCCCCGCTTAAGCTATAATTAGGAGGAGTTACAAAACATAAAATGCATAAAAATGCTAGGGCCATGACAACTAAGGCCATAGGTCACCCTATACAATGTTGAAACTGAAACAATGCTCAAAAACAAACTAAGTGAGGAAAAGAGGGAAAACCCAGTGGGAAAAACCCCCCCTCAAGCTGAACACTGAAAGTAGTTTGGCCACCCTAATGAACTCACCCCCAATAGTGAATGGAGGTAAGTGAACTTATTTTCTAAAAATCCCTTGGTGAATATGTCTGCAATATGCTCATCAGTCGGGCAGTATTGCAGAATGATGGTCCTGTCATGCACTAGCTCCTTGATATAGTGCATGTGGACCTCTACATGCTTGGTCCTCTGCCTGGTAACTGGATCTGTGGATATATTAATAGCACTTTGATTATCACAAAAGAGGACAGTGGACAAAGTACTACCAAGATCAAACTCTGAAAGAATGCCTTGCAACCAAACTGCTTGGATGCAAGCATTCACCTCTCCTCGATACTCGGCCTCTGCTGAAGATAATGCTATGGCAGCCTGATTTTTTCTAGACCAGAAAATGGGGCCACCACCAAACATGAATACATATCCAGAAGTATACTTCCAATCAATAGAATCACCCGCCCGATTGGAATCTCTGTATCCAACCAGCTCTAGCTCAAATTCTGCAGCATAATGAACGTTGTAGGTCCTGGTTCCCTGAATATACTGGAGGATCCTCTTGGCTGCCTTCCAATGAATATCATGAGGCTGCTACATGTATCTTGATACAGAATTCATAGCATAACATATATCATGCCAAGAATGTGTCAAGTACAACAAGCTACCAATGAGTTGTCGATAGATAGTGCAGTCCATGGGAGGTGTGCTTTTTCCTTCTTCGAGGTCGATCCCTGAAAGGAAATGGAATGGTGTAGGCCTACATTCAGCCATGTTAAACTTGACTAACAGTTCTGACATGTATTTGTACTGAGTGACCATTATTCCACCAGAATTTTGCTCAATTTCGAGCCCCAAAAATTGTTTTAGGAGCCCCAAATCACTCATTTCAAAGGCATTGTGGAGAGCAGTTTTGATGGCTGAAATAGAAGCAACTATGCTGCCTGTGATCAGTAAGTCATCAGAATATAGAAAAATAATAATCAAATGATCATCAGACTATTGTAAATACACATTTGGATCTGATCTACACCTTTGGAAGTTTTGCAAGAGAAGGCATCCATCTTGGAATACCACTCTCTTGGGGCCTGTTTTAACCCATATAGTGACTTCTTTAGCTTGAAAACCAAAGATGGATCAGAGATGTGTCCCTTAGGCTGATTCATGTATATCCCTTCATGAATATATCCATGCATAAATTCTGACTTAACATCCATATGATGCACTTCCCAGTGCTTAGATGCCGAAATTGCCAAAACTAAGCGGATGGAGTCCATTTTTGCAACCGGTGCAAAGGTCTCATGGTAGTCCACACCTTGGACCTGAGAGAAAAATTTTGCCACCAGCCTTGCCTTATATTTTTAGGTGCTTCCATTAGCAGCAAACTTGGTCTGAAACACCCACTTGCATTGAACCAATTTCCTTCCCGGAGGAAGAGAAACTAGCTCCCAAGTAGCCTTTTTCTGAAGAGAATTCATCTCTTCATCTATGGAAACTTGCCATCTCGGATCCTTCCAAGCATGGTAGTAGGATTTTGGGTCTGAAATAATCATAAAATAGCAAGTTTCAGACAGCAAATTATCAGGACAAGAGAGCACAATACCTACTCTTTGGAAATCAGACCGGGTTCTCCTTGGATCATCTGGATTTCCAATGTTATCTCCTGCAGAGGAGAGTGTCTGTCGGGCCCATGTGGGAAGATGATTTTGTACTTCAGGTTCTGATTCAGCATCTGATGTTTGCTGTACACTGATATCAAAAATCATAGGATCCAAATCAGGGTCATCACCCCCAATTTCATCATCCAAATATTCAGTAGAATAGGAAGGAAAATCAGCAGTTTTCTCCTGCACTAGTTCCACCTCCTGAAGAGGCTCATTGAACTTGACACTCCTTTCAATGATTATCTGTTTTGTTTTGATATCCAACAGCTTAAAACCTTTTGATTCATCAGGATACCCAATAAACATACATTCGATGCTTTGAGGTTGCAAAGCTATCAAGTGGAATCTGGGCCCATGCAGTGGACCCAAACACCCGTAGGTTCGACACATCCGGCTTGTGTCTGAAGTATGCTTCGAAAGGGGTCTTCCCTTTCATGGATGAGTGTGGAAATATATTATGAATGTATGCTGCAGCATTCATGGCTTCAGCCCACAAATTTGTAGCCAACTTCTTTGATTCCAACATACAGGTGGTCATCTCCTTGAGAGACCGATTCTTCCTTTCTGCTACTTCGTTCTGCTGGGGAGTGTAGGGAATTGAATGTTGGACCTGAATACCACTTTGGTAGAATAAGTGCAGCAACTCATTACTGACATAATCCCTGCCATTATCAAATCTCAAGATCTTGATCATAAGCCCAGAGGCATTCTCGATCAAGGCCTTCAGTTCAGAGAATTTTTCACATACTTCAGACTTCTTTTTGAGAAAGAAGAGCCATGTGTACCTTGAAAAATCATCAATAAAAGTCAGAAGATACCTTGATCCATTCATGGATGTGACAGGAATCGGACCACTGATATCAGAATGTCTCAGCCCCAATATGCATCAATGTTATCGGAACCGGACCGGTTTTGAAAAAACCGGCTGATTGGACCGGTTTACATGAAAGATCGGCTCGAATCGCAAGCTTGAACCGTTTTTTACTGGTTCTGGTCTGAACTGCCCGGTCTCATCCCTGAGCCGCTCGGTCTCATCCTTGAACCTCCCGGTCTCATCCCTAAATGGCCTAGTTTCATGCTGAACCAACCAAATTGCACCAAACCGGTGGTTCCCTACAAAACCGGCCGGTTCCGACGTGAAACTCCAAATGCAAAAAATACGTGATTTTTTTTGTATTTTAAATGGAACTTTTAAATTTTATTTTTTAATTATGCACCTGTCGGCCTTTTGGATGATTAACGATCCATTCAACATTGGAGGGCTATAAATGGAATCCCACCCTCCGTAACAATCATGGATTTTTGAATCATTCGTGGAAGCATTTTCAGTTTATCGTGGAAGAGTTTCAGTTTTATCGTTTGCAGCTTGCTTGTGGATGCTAAATACGGACTCGGGAGTGTGCACTGTGCAGGCAGTGGGAGTTATAACTTTGCAGCTTGCTGGTTGATGTGAAATCGTGACTCGGGAGTCTTGACGACCGAGTCTTATGCATAGGCAAGAGTATCTACACCTGCCTTCAACGAACTGCAGTAGGGTATCATTCATAAATCGGAACATGGCTTCGGGTGTAATCGAAACATGGCTATCGGGATTGAGTGGTAACAACAATAAAGAAGCCTCGTCTTAACCTGGGTTTTTTTCTATCAAGCCTTGGTATCAGCTTTGGAGAGGTTTTTTTCTCTATCAAGCGTTTTCTTGATCAAACATATTTATATGTAGCATTCTAGGCTGTATATCACGGTTATCACCTCGTAGCGCTTTATGGTGGAAGAAATAAGTGACATCAATCCTGATTCCTAAATATCATGGCTAGGCATGAAAGGTCGAAATTATGAACTATGTTGCTCCCAAGAAAGTCCACTGCAGTCTGCAATCATCTGATTTCAAGATAACTGTGTAGAACAGTGAACTTTCTTTGTTGTTGAATTTTTTAATTTGTGTTGTACTGTACATTTGAAATGTTATTGAGTCATTGACTGAAGATAGTCACGTAGTGCTTAGTAGCTTACTCTTACAGGGTAGTGCTAGAGCCTAGTATTACTACTTACTTACTGCTTACTCTTACTGTCTTATAGGGTCCTTGAATATTTATCTTTCAAGGTGGAAGTTGGAAGTTTGGAATTAGAAGGCTGATTTAAGGAGGTTTTAAAATTTAGACATGCAATTGATGGCTGAATTTTGGGCTGTTTGAAACTTTGAAGGCTGATTTTTGGGTTTAGTTTTATGATCTTGGGAGCTGCTCTTTTTGGATTCTTGTGGAGGTATGTACATTGTAAACTTCCAGTATGTACTATGTACAATAAAATCTTAGTTAATATTCTTTGTTGTTTTTTCAAAAAAATTGCTGGGGTTTTATTTGCAGATTCTTTTTTGTTGGTGCAATGGCTCTTAAAGACAAGAAGGATACTGCCTAGAATCATTTCCAATTCAAGTTGATGGAAAAATGGTGTGCAATTATTGTCAAAAGGAAGTTGGTGGGGGAGGGATTCATAGAATTAAACAACACCTAGCACATGCAAAAGGGAATGTAAGAGCATTCCCAAAAGTCCCTGATGATCTAAAAGCTGAGATGGTAGCTCATCTTGAAGCCTACCAAGCAGATAAAGCCAAGAATAAAAAGATGCAAAAAGAGATAGGAAAAGGTGCATTAGGAATAGGGAGTGATCCTCAAGATAGAATCCCTAGTTTTGAAGAATCATGCACTTTTCCTATTGATCCTTATACAAATCCCATCCAAAAGAAACATAATAGGGAAGAAGAATTTGTTGGTGGCTTTGGAAATGGACCTAGTAGTACATCCAATGTGAAGAGGGCCCGTATTAATCTTGAGTCATTCTTTGTACCCCGCACCATTCCTGGTGCTCAACCCACCATTAATGCTGAATGTAAGAAGATGGAAAAGGATGCTGCTTGGGAATGCATTGCTAGGTGGTGGTATGATGCTGACATACCATTCAATGCAACTAATTCTATGTATTATCAGCCTATGATAGATGCTATAGCTTCTTGTGGTCCAGGCTTCAAAGGTCGTAGTTTTCATGATATTAGAGGGCCACTTTTACAAAATGAGGTTCAAAGAATAGATGAATATCTCATAGAGTTCAAGGATTCTTGGAGTAAAACTGGGTGTACAATCATGTCCGATGGATGGACTAATACAAGATCTCGAACCATTCTCAACTTCCTAATTGCTTGCCCAAAAGGAACTATGTTTCTTAAATCAGTGGATGCATCTGATCAAGTCAAGGATGCACAATTATTATTCTGTCTCTTGGATGAAGTAGTTGAGGAAGTGGGAGTGCAAAATGTTGTCCAAGTCATCACAGACAATGCATCAAACTATGTTGCAGCTGGAAAATTGTTAGAGGAAAAACACCCCACTATTTGGTGGACTCCATGTGCAGCCCATTGTTTGGACCTCATGCTTGAGGATATTGGAAAAATTGAGTGGGTGAAGAAGTGTGTGGAACAAGCTAAATGCATAACTAGATACATCTACAACCACACATGGTTGTTGAACCCTATGAGGAAAAACAAGGGTGGGAAAGAGCTTGTTAGGTCAGTTATTACACGATTTGCAACGAATTTTCTTACGTTGCAATCCTTGATTCAACAAAAGGACAACTTGAGGAATATGTTCTCTTGTGACGAGTGGAATGCATCTCAGTGGAGCAAAAGGCTTGAAAGCAAAGACATAGCTGACAAAGTATTTGAAAAAACATTCTAGAAAAAGGCAGAGGAGATAGTACTATTCAGTGAGCCACTTGTGAAAGTGCTACGAATGGTGGATGGTGATAAACCCGCCATGGGTTTTATCTATGAGGCCATGGATCAGGCCAAAGAGGCAATAAAGGAAGCATATGGAGATAAGAGACAAAAGTATCTTCCTTTGTGGAGAATCATTGATGAAATATGGAACAGGCAACTCCATCGACCTTTACATGCAGCGGGCTATTACTTGAACCCAAGGTAAGTAATATTGTAATAGTAAATACAAATTTCAAAGTTTTTAGTTATATCATTCATTGTTTAAAGTTTAAACTTTAAATTAAAATTTCAACTCTCAAATCCTCAATCTCATTTGGTTAAGTTTCTTTGTCTTTTAAAGGTACCATTACACAAAAGATTTTGAAGCAGATGGGGAGGTAAAAGAAGGATTATACAAATGCATTGAGCGAACGATCCCCGATCCTAAGATACAAGATGAGATACATAGTAAGCTCCTTCATTTCAATGAGGGCATTGGTACTTTTGGCATGGCTATGGCTGTTCGAGGTAGAGTAAAGGATCCACCTGGTAAGTAATTTGAATGTTTTAATTTTTTTTAATTATATTATTCATGGAAAAATATGAGTCAGTTTCTTATTATTATTACTGAAGATTCTTTGTATTTAATTCATATTACAGCGTATTGATGGGGAAAATTTGGTAGCATGTGCCCTGATTTGCAAAAGTTTGCGATTCGAATCTTGAGCAAGACATGCAGTGCTTCTGGGTGTGAACGCAATTGGAGTGTTTTTGAGCGTATGCACACCAAGAAGTGAAACTGTTTAGAATAAAAATGGTTGAATGATATGGTCTATGTTCAATACAACCTTAGATTGAGGCGCAACCAGTTGCTGAGCAAGACCCCTGGATCACAAACCAGAGTGTTGGAGGATGTTGATCCCTCATTAGATTGGGTTGTGGAGAGTCAGCCAGCAGCATTTGACAATGAAGACCTATCTTGGATGGACCTGGACCCCCTTCCACAAAAAGAGGATGTGGACATTGATGTTGCAGTTGGACCGGTGCCTTCAGGCTCAGGGGAATCAAGCCATGCTCCTGTTGAGGATGTAGATGATGACTCCGAGTTTGATCATGAGGACTTAAATATTTCTAATATATGATTAAAATCATTAGATTGTATATTCTAGAGTCTATACTATAGTCATATGCTTATATTTTGACTTTAGAGGCCATTTATAGCCTCTGTGTGGATGTACTTTTCATCAGATATGTATTTACACTCGGTGCTATTGTTGTTTTCTACACTCTTACTTGCTATATACATGAGAAACTTTGAATATTTGTGTATAATTATTTGAATTAACCTGGATGCACATGAATATATATATATATTGAAAATGTGAATATTTAATGTATTTTTGCTTAACCGGTTTTTTGATCCAGTTTTTTTTCGATTTTTGTCTGGTTCCGGTTCGGTTCTGGTTCTCGAGGTAGGCCAGTTCAACCACCGGTCCAGTTATGATAACATTGATATGCATGTAGCTCGGTTTTCCTTCCCCCGATCGTACTTGTGCTCAGGGTGTTTTCCAACCATACAACCCTTGCAAATTCCAGTAGTTGCCTTGATGACCAGGAGGCCTTCAACCCATGGAGTTTTTTTGTAATTGTTGCAAATATTTGAAATTTAGATGGCCAAACCTTTCATGCCAAAGCCTACTAACTTCATTTCCATGAGTTAGAAGTGCGGTGGGCTTTGCATCCACCACAAAGTGGGAGAACTCATAGGCTTTTGCATGATGGTTTGCAAGGCATTTAGCAATGAGTTTCCCAAATGCAAGATCTGTTATCTCAACATCATTTGGGCTGAAAGATACTCTCTTAGGCACTCTTGTATGTGTCATCTGATAGACACTAAGGATATTTGATGCCAGATACGGTACATACAAAACATTTGAAAAATAGCCATTTTCAAGATCAATTGTACCTTGTCCTTCTAAAATGATGGTGGAGTCATCTCCCATGTGGATGGGGATGGATTTGCCGGTCTCCAAGGATGAAAAGGATTCTCTTTTAGACATCACGTGGTTCAAAGCTCTAGAATCATTCAAGATTGCTTTGGACTTCGAAGTGCTTGCCATGAGGGCATGATCTTTTTCATGCTATGGTTCCCTATCTTGCTGATCTCTCCTCCGAAAGCTTTCTAGAAGATTGATGTGATTTCTATCAAGGAGATAGGTAGCTTCATCAAGCTTCTTCTTCATGCAGGCATGTTCAGGGTGGAATCCCTTCCCGCAGTATGAACACTTGACTTTTTCCTTTCCATGATGCCCTTTTCCTTTGTTCTTCTTTGAGTCGAAAGACTCATCATGCTGCTGGTTTTCAACTTTAGGCTTAGGAGCGTCGAATTTAGTTTTTGGGTTCTTCTGCTACTTTCCTTTACCCTTCAGATCTTTGGGCCCTGAGACATGGAGGGATTGATCACGGGAGGGTCTGATGATCCCGATCTGGACAACATTATCATGTTCACTTGTTAGGGACTCAATGAAGGCATTGAGTGTAGGCATCTTCCATCCACGGGTTGTGAGCTTCCCCGCACGAAATGTAGAGACAAAAACTGAATAATCAGCTCCAAGTTTGGAGAGTATGGTGAGGATGAGCTGATCATCCTCTTTCTCCACTTTGCATTGCTTCAATAGTAGGACAATGTGCTTGAACTTTGTGAAAAAGTCATTCAAGGTCTCGAAATTGGAAGGTTGGAGAGACATCAATTCATTTTTCGAGCTGGTAAACTCTCAAATCCTCCTGATTTCCATACAAAGCTTCCAGTTTGTCCCAAATTTCCTTTGGATTCTTCAATCCCAAAAGATGGAAAAGAATATCCCAGGAAACAGAGAGGCACAAGAATCCGAATGCTTCATCCTTCTTGTTCAAGAATCTAGATTTCTCTATTGCAGAACCAGGCTCTTCTTTAGTGTCCATGGTGACCCTATAGAGTCCTTTGGAGCAAAGCTGGATCTCCATGTCTCCTTTCCATGAGTGGAAATTGAATGGAGTCAAAAGATCTACAAAAGAAGCCATCTGAATCTGCTGGAGCGAATGCTTTCACCTGTCAAAAACCTAAAAATCAGAACAAAAATGGCAATGTAAGGTCGAACAGCCTGCACATTTTAGGATTTCATCACACCCAGCATAGTCAATCAAGCAAGCTTGATCAACAAGTTCTTTACTTGGGGTATTAAGTGGTAAGCCTTGGCTTCTGGTGCAGTGTTGGATTTTTGAGCTATTGCTCAATTTTCATGCAAGATCTGTCAAAAACCTTGTTTTTGAGAGATCTAAGCTTCGTCTCGCCATGAGCTCTGATACCATATTAATCTTACATAGTGATCTAGGGACTAAACATAAGTCTCATCAAACATTAATAACAATAAGTCATGAAAATGGTGTAATTGTGCTAAAAAATGAGTAGCATCTCTGTATATTCACACAAAGAATGAGTAATACAATACAAGATCATGCTGCAAGCATGAATGACAAAGCAATTTGAATTCCCAAGGAGGTCATTCAAATTGAATGAGTGAGTCTAGCTTAACTGAATGTAATCCATAGTCAACACTCCAGTTAACCACTGATCAAAACCCTAATTGACTCAACTGAGCCCTAACTGAAGTCGGAGTGCAATAAATGACTGAGTCTAACTAAAAGTAGGTCAGACACATGTCACAGCAAGCCAAGCAACAAGTGGTAGTGCTTCAATGACTCCAATGAACCCTGATGAGGTTAACTAAAGTGTAACTAAACATCAGAAGTGGTTGGAGGTGCCTCTATTGAATCCAGTTCATTAAATAGTCATTAAATAATAAATTTAATGATGGAGGGTGCCTTCACTGCTCTGTTTAACTAATTGTAACCATTAGTTAGCAATATGGGGCATTAATGACACTCAGATCGCCCCCAGAGTGCTCCAGTTAGCCTCCTTGACTGAAGGTAGGCATGGGTGTGATCTAGCTGATGTCATCTAGTGCTCCTCTGATGTTAATTAAGTCAATAAAAATTAGGATAGTGGTTTAACTAGGACAAATTGACCAAATTGAGTGTGTATGGTGGTAATTGTCTCCAACAAATTAGCCACATTGTAGGGAGAGATCCTTGGAACCGCTACAAGGGCCGCCTACAGGGCCTCCCAATAGATCCAAAAATGAATCACGCAATCTGTTTGACGACTGGGTTCTTCGACCCACCACAACTTTTGATAGTGGGCACCGCGAAAAACCTTGGTTGCCTCAACTGTCATTGGATGGTAGTCCTCTAGCTCCATCCAAGCAACCAGGGCGATGGGAATCAAAATCCAACTATAAGAGAAAGGCCGCCCGCTCTGAGCAGCGAGCGCATCGTCGAGCAACTGATTTAACAGAAATAAAGAACAATTCATCTGAACTCCTTCTACACATTTCTAAGCACATGTGACAACTCTCGAATTGCATTGCATCGGTCGATTGTCGTGAACAAATTTACTAGCCAGAATTGTGGCACCAATTCGCACTATCTGCGATTTGATACTATCGATACGATAGGAACGACCATCCTGTTGTAACCCGAAGCGCTCCTTCAGCTGCTTCACAAGCCTTTTTTCCGTATCTCACCCATGAATATATTGCGCTGGGTCCTCCCCAGCCTTAGACAACTCAGTAATACTGGCAATCAAGTCGACAATAACAGGGATCGACATAGCCAGCTAGAGCATCCCTCCATGGAAGCATGCCAACAATTTCTTTACACATGCATGCACTTCATTTAATCGGCCAAAGTGGGGCATATTGATGAGTCCCAGCAATCCATATTTCTCTAAGCCACTGGCCCATGGCTTCAGAATTCGTTGAATGGGCCCACCAGGCGCTATCATGACAGACTCGTAGGGCTTGTCCCGGACATATTTTAGCAACAGCAATTCATGATCATCGAACTTGATCCGAATCAACGCAGGGATGATATCTACGGAGCATTTCATCCCTTCTGGAAGCGGTGGAAACTTGGGTGGGTACTTCTAGTTCTTTGACAGCTGTCATGGCTTAGCGCCTAGACGCATGGGAGAAATGTATACCAAAATATCATTCACTGAGACACCTCAGGGCACCGTAGACTCTACCGCTCCTAAGGTTGATGTCCCCATTTGCGCAGTGCCTTCTCCCTGCATTCGTACAGAGGTGCGAGTTTGCCGCTTCTTAGGGGGTATCGGACTGGGTCGCTGAGCCTGTCGTTTCTAATTTGGGACAGACGATAAACCCACTGGCATACTCATAACTTCCTCTTCCACAACTGTGGGCCGAACAAGGGACTCGTATTCACTTGAAATTTCAATGGCGTCAAGGCTGCTCAGCATCCCTTACCCCAAAGAACCAGAAGATACGCTTTAACAACACAAACTATGCTCAACACTTAGCTCAATACTCTATACCAAATTCACCTTCACCTTCGGCTCTCACAATTGAACAATGCCAACCAACGCCTCCCGTTCGATGTTTTATAATCACTTCAAATTCCAAATCCATCATTACCAAATCTAACTGCACCATTATTTCCAAATTAGGTATTAATGACGTTGAATCCACCGATGATCTTATGCAGCTAACAATCGGATCCCCCATTAATGTGGGTCACTTCAACAAGCTCCACCAGCCAACTGGTTTAACTACCTGCATTTATTACCTGAGTTGACCATCCCACAATGCGGCGACTATCACGAATGGTCGACCAAATACTGCTAACGACTGTATCTTCTTTGCACAGCCTCGCTCCGAGGCTCACCTCTTTATGTTGAACTTAGAAATGCTTTTTTTTTCACTTCAGGTGGTGCGCATCATCAGCCCCGTTCTATAGGGCTTCAAGCGAATACCATTAATGATTTTTGGCAACATGACACCATCTAATTGCTACAACTGCACAGTGTATCCAGAAGTAATATATTGAACAAGATAGGGACCTAGCCAGTGCATTTGTAACTTTCCTGAATGCTTGATAAACTTACTATCATATAATAGTACCAAATCACCTACCACGAACTGTTTGTGCTTAATGTGGTGACCATGCCATGCCTTCTATCAATCTTTCACAACCTGTTGCTGGAATCCTGTGATGAAGTGGTCCTCGTCGAGCTGAAGTAGCTGCATAACACGTTCTTCTAATGCCTCTGCATCCGCCATGCTTGTTGCCACAACAATACGCAAGCTGGGAACAATGTACTCCATCGGCATGACTGCCTCTTTCCCATAAACCAACTTAAACGATGTGTGACTTGTGATTCGTTTGCAGGTAGTGCGATAGGCCCATAAAACTGTAGGAATTTTCAAATCCCAGTCATCGCAGTTGGTGTTACATACCTTGGTCAGTGCTATCTCCAAAATTTTGTTGAAGGCCTCAATAGTGCCATTGGCCTATGGATGGTAGGGAGTACTCCACTTAAGTTGTACCTAAATCTCCTCGATTAGTGCTTTTATCATTTGATTGACAAAGTGACTACCTTGGTCGCTCATCAGAATGCGCAAACACCCGAAGCGCATCACAATGTTCTCAAAAATAAACCGTGTTGTTGTCACGACGGTGCAATCAAGGACTGGTGCAACCTCTTCCCATTGAGTTAGGTAGTCAGTTGCAGTGATAATATAATGGGCACCAGTGTGCTTACCTGGCGGATTGATGGGACCTGCAAAGTTGACGTCCCATTTATCAAATGGCTACAAACTCACTTGCGGTACCAGCGGCATCTCATCTCTCTGTGATGGTTTACCAACCCGTTGGCATACATCACAACTCCTAGCATAGTATGTGGCATTGTTATGCAACGTGGGCCACCAAAGCCCAGCATGCAGCACCTTTCAGGAAATGGCACGGCCTCCATAGTGACCTCCCGCAACACATGCGTGCACTTCCTCTAGAATAGGACCCTGCTCATGCGGTAAGACGCATCGTCGCAGTATCTCATCCAGTCCAAGTTTATAGAGTTGTCCTACAATGAGTGAAAAATTAGAAGCCTTGATAACCAGTTGCTTCTTCTCGCTAATCGACATGTCTGCAGGGGTGAGGCCAGTAGATAAAAAATGAACAATAGGGCCATAGTAATCGTCTACGATTTCAACTCAGAATAATTGTGCATCAGGAAGCCCATCCTCAATATTAGTGGGTTCTTCACCATTCTCAATACATGATAGATGATCGGGGCCAGCATTCAATCGTTCTGGCTTGACCACTATTTCAAAATCAAATTCTTGGAACAAAAGCAGCCAGCTGCAGATTCTCCCCCCCAACATAGGCTTATTTACTAGGTATTGCAAAGTTGAATGATCAGTGAACATCTTAAAGTGTCCACCCAACAAATAGTGCCTAAACTTTTGGATAGCATACACCATCGCCATGCCTTCCCTTTCAGGTGTGGTGTAATTTTGTTCAGCAAATGATAACTTTCTACTGGCATATGTTATGGGATGATCCAAGTTGCCTTCCCTTGGTTGCGCAAGAACAACCCCCATCCCAGTAGAAGAGGCATCAACATGCACATGGAATTCCTTATTCTAGTTAGGAAAAACCAGTATGGGTGCAGAAGCCATCTTAGCCTTCAAAGTGTCGAAGCTGCCTTGACATTCCTAAGTCCATTCAAATGTAGCATCTTTCTTTAGCAGTGTCTCCATAGGAGCAGTAATCGCAGCATATCCCCTGATAAACTTGTGATAGTAGCCTATGTGGCCTAGTGTTGCTCGGAGCATTTTTACATTCATCGATGGTGGTAAACTAAGGATCAGCACAATATTTGTCGGATCTACCAACAGACCTTATTTGCAGACGATGTGCCCAAGTAATATACCAAAGGGTGCACAGAAAATACATTTCTTGGAATTCAATGCAATCTGATGCTATCGACACCATTCCAACATTAATCACAGGTTGTCCAAGTGGTCTTTAGCCAAACCATAGATGGTCCAGTCATCCATATAGACCTGTAGGAACTTCTAAATAAAATCCTTAAAAACTGTGATAACAACACAGGAAAATACAGTGGGGGCATTTTTCAACCCAAATGGCATGACCATATACTAGAAACAGCCCCATTCGGTTCCGAATGTAGTCTTATGGCGATCCTCCTTTGCGATTCGTATTTGGTGGTAGCCTGAAAAACCATCTGTGAAGGAATATACCTCTTGGCCACCTACACCTTCCAGGACTTCATCTATTAAAGGGGTTGGGAATGGATCATGCATACATGCATCATTCATTTTTTCATAGATCGACACAGATGCGTATTTCTCCAGTCTTCTTATATTGGAAAACCATTGGGCTTATCCACTCTAATTCTTCTACCAGCTCGATAATCCCAGCATCAAGCATCCGATCAAGCTCAGTTTTCACTTGATCCTTATATCACGAGTTCAGTCTATACAGCCTCTGGTGGACTAGTTTTGCATCCGGTTTGAGTGGAATCTTCATTCCTCCTAAATCGTCAAGGATCCCCTTCATCCCAGAAAACCATGTGGGGAACAGATCTTGGAACTCATGCAGGAGATCCATGATTTTTGCTATCATTTCTTCACCCCAATAGTCCCCAAAATTGGCAAATTTTTGGTTTTCTGCCATCCCAATGTCAACTTTTCTAATGCGCAGCGGTTGGTTCATCGATTCCATCGGTATGTCGGGAGCTGCGACACCGCGACTTCCCTCAGACTCTAGGATATTAACATTGCACAGCTTTTCGTCATCTTTAGGTTCCCCGTACAAATTGTAGCACATCATCATGGATTGGACGAAGCAATTTGCATGCGGATCAACCGGATATGCGATAGGGGTGACTTTTAGTACTATGTCACGGATAAGGTGTAAAGCATTACATACCTCAGCATCAACGTCCTGGAAGTTAAATGTCTGCATGAAGCGACTTGAAAAATCCTCCCACATGGTAATGGTTCTGCGCAACCCTACTGCTACATACCAGGATCATGACATTAATTCGAGAGTATGAACAAAAGCGTGAACCCACTCATCTCTGGGTCGCGATGTCCATAACGTCTGACATTCGATCAAGTGAATGGTGGGTTCATTATGTCCATCATATCTCCCAGCATGGTAAACTTCTATATCACCAAAACAGACCATCATCAATCTCCAGCACTACTCCAAGTCGTGGATCGTTCGTTTGTGTGTCGCCCACCAATGGGCCAAGGTAGCTTTTAGTGCTACATCAAGAGCCAATATCCTTTGTGGTTCCAACACTTTCTTTTCAAATTCTTGAAAGAACTTATAGAGTCCTAGAAGTCCTTCATAAATGGGAAACTTGACCATCTCAGTTGCAACATGTCGGAGAAACTGCATAATTAACCCACACTTCTTGAATAATACCTCATGCAACCGATTATGCCAATTTTCTAGAGCATCCTCGGAATCTGAAGATGTGAAACTTTCACTGCACCATCCAAGTTCGCCTTCAACAGTGGGATGGATGTAGTCCTCAGAAATGTTGTATTCCTGATCCCAGCTTCTCTCGACTTCATCCTTCACAGGTTCAATATAGCGTCATCCTTCCTGGGGGTCCATAGGAGCAATGACCCTAACATCCTGGTTCTCAAACATCATGACTCGGTTTTTGAAATTGATAACTTCCATGTTGTCATTAGCCCACCCAATTCCTAGTAGCACTAGATAGGAACCACCATCTTCTACAACTTTTATCACATCAAAGTCAACACATGTTCGCATACCTTCAATGTCGACAACTAAACTTGAAACCCGACCAATGGGTTGAGCCTTCGCCTGATTTGCTAATTGTAGCTGCACCGGTGACCATCCTATCGTTGGCTTCCCCATTGATTGCCAAGTTTGGTTTGTCAAAATGTTGACATCAGATCCAAGGTCCAGAATAACCAATTCAAACTCATAATCCGTAATCTAGATATTCATCCTCATTTCCTTGCCTGTCTTTCTTTTTTGCAAAGAATTTACAGCAGAATCCTTCATAGTTTTCTTTGGAAGGTGCATCAATGTCTCAAGCTCAATAAGGGAATCCAAGTCCCTTTCCAACGACAGACAAATTTCAAAAAACTTACGCAAAGTGCAGTGATGCCACGATGCCACCTACTTCTACATATGGGTCAAAAGCGAAAGGCATGTCAATAATTGGTAGCTTACCCGGATTCCTTCCAATCGCCTGCTTCGCTTCAAAGAAAGTGTCTTTTTCTGTTGCAATATCAAATGCAACCTTTTTCTTGCCAGCAAGCCGAATAGGTTTTCGTGGTCCATCATCACCAGTTGTCGCTCTGGCGTGAGTGACAATCCCGACATCAGCATCCTTCATCCTAGGCTCCACATGGATTGCTGCAACTATCGATCCTTGATGCAAGTTCTGGGCTTGAGCTCCTAGATGATTCGTAGCTTGATTCATTGGTATATTCTGAGCCTGGGGTTGATTTGGATTCTGATTCTACAGTGAGATCTAACCTTGCAGGGTTGGATGATTCTGCACCTAGAACGAAGGTTGATTCTGATTCTAAGTGTTCTGCAACTAGGGAATATGTCTAGCCTACCATTTTCTGATCAACTAAGGACAATTTTTGATGTTATGATCACTGGATGCACAGTAAGTACATTGCACATGAGGACATACTTTCTAATAGTTCCTGAATATTCCACATGTATAACACTGGATGGATTCCTGACCTCAGCCACTTCCTCAACCAAAGCCTCCACCGCGGCCCCTAAAGCCTCCACAGAATCCTCCTCGAGTTCCTCCCTATTGGAACTATGGTTAAGCTTCCTACTGCTGAGGAATTTGTTGTTGAACATATTGCGCAGCCTATGGCTGACTATATTGTGGTCACTGCAGCTAGCTATACTGTGGTTATACAACTATTTGCGGGTGTGGCGCAAACTACGATTAAGCTACGGACTATGGCTGAGGTTGTGCAGGGACGAACTGTAATGGAGGCGGTGATGTGTATGGTACTTGTGCTGCTGGTTGTGCTACTTGCATCAGTGCGCTGTCTGAAGTTCCTCCCTTTTCACAAATTATGAATCATATGTCCTTTCTTGGAGCAAATCATAAGCGTAGAAGTTCGTGTCGTCATGTCCAACTAACCAACAGAATGTACAGTACAAGTTCTCTGCTTTGGTAACCATCTTTTGCATGTAATCACAGTTCTCATGTCGATTCCCATAGACCTGGCAGATACGACACCAAGGTGCACCAACACTGCTCAACGGATTAGGGGCTCCTGATATCAAATAATTTCAAAATGTCGAACATGTATCCTTGGTATGCCCACCTACATGGAGCCGAGTACACCAAAGATCATCATGATCCTCCTTGGCCTTCTTGATGTCTTGCAACCGCAGCGTTAGATTGGCCAACTGCACCTAAATCTGATTCATCCCAATAGCGGTTTCTCCTACTAGTGATGCTTCTAGTTTCATCGCAGTCTCTAGAGCCTCGCTCTATTTTGCGATATTTTGCTGCATTAATGGTTGCCAAATATGTGGGACAAGCACTACAATGAACCATTCTTTGTGTTCAACATCGCTCATCTGAAAACTGACCCGAGCCATCAATGTCTTAAATCGCTGATCAAAATCCCAAATGGGTTCATTGGGGAATTGTTTGATCTCTTTCAGTTCAGTAATGTACTGAGCTTCGGACTTTGGCTTCTTAAATTCCTCAAATAGCCCTAACCTTATCTCATCCAATGTTTTTGCAGTACCTTCTTGAGGTGCTCGGCCCCTCAGAGTGGTGGCCAGCTGAATTTTCTTGACATCATCATCGGTGGTTTGTCAAGCAGTCCAAATAGGTTCACATAATAACCAGTATTGTTCTGGATCATCAGTGCCATTTCCATTGAATATTGGCAACTTCATCTCAGCGCCCGCCATCCTGGGCCTTCTTCCTCCTGCTGGTGCTCTATTACTAGACGGTTGTTGACACATCGGGCAAGTCGACGTAGAATGCGCGCTCCTTCCTTGTGGTGGAGTAGTGCGCGGAGGGGTAGGCACGCTACCACTGGGGTTCGGTCCTGTCATTCTTCCAGGTGTAGCCTAGGCTTATATATCCTCGTCGTCATAGAAATTTCACTTCATCCCATGTGTTTTTTATTCATGGTATCGCACTTCAACTTCAACAGGGCCTTCTCCCATCCTCTGCCTCTTTTCTCGAAACCTTGCTCCTCCCCTTGTACAACCACTTGTTTCTTCAATGACCTTTATATTCTCACCAAAACTCATGCCCATCTACCCCTTAATTCCTTATGCATTTCCCCAATTTTTGGTCGCAGTGCCTACATCCCCCACACACCAAAGGTCCACTACTCTTGGTCCATCTTCAAGATACCATTTTCATAGACTAGTTGCTTAATTGATAGCTATAGTGACAATAAGAACCGGCCACGACGTCCACTGAAAAATTCCCTTTCTGCTTTGCTGAAAGATTTATTAGTATCAACAGCAAATTCAGTGATGTATCCTTCTAAGATACTATCCAACCATACCTCAACTACCCATGACGCCTTGTTGTTAGTTTCCTGTAGCGCTTGGGTTAATTCTTGGGTCCAGGATGTCAGCTCTCCTCCTTGGAAATTTGTCTGTCGCTTAGCAAATTTGGTCAACCATTCATGCAAGAGTACTGGAAATTCACAAAAGTACCACTCATGAGGACCATCATGGATATATCTAGCCATCCATTGACTTGTTGATAATTTCGAGCTCTGGTTTTCAGTTTCAGCAAACTCCCACAACTTCTGATCAAACCAATCCTCGATCTTTAATTGATCGGATGCCAAAACATATCCCCCTCCTAATTGCAACTTGGTCCCAGCAATGGAACCATTTGTTGGCAC
The DNA here is from genome assembly GCA_001517045.1 of Pseudotsuga menziesii. Classification (NCBI taxonomy): domain Eukaryota; kingdom Viridiplantae; phylum Streptophyta; class Pinopsida; order Pinales; family Pinaceae; genus Pseudotsuga; species Pseudotsuga menziesii. Next base: position 531,470 of record LPNX010566435.1, on the reverse strand, counting down.
GATCCACCAACACAACCTCGTCGACAGGGGTTCCCGCTCTGTCGAAGCCCTGCAGCGCGATCTCCCTGAGCACCGACCCGAATAGGTTTTACCCTGCCCGGTAAAGTCTGCGAAGAAGACGAGGTCTCACCCGAGGCGTTCAAGGGAGAGCTATTAGAACCGAGTTTCCAACAGTGGGGAAAGAGGACATGGGGATTCAACCTGAGAAAACCATGACTTATGTGATCACCCTATCTTATTGCAACATCAATTATGAAACATCATACCGCATTCAACAATTCCAGAGATTTAACAGATCGCATTAAAAAAGCAAGGAGAAACTAAGTCGCATCATTGTATCATAAGTAGAATCATAGCATCACAACAGATCTACATGCATTGCATTGCATCATCATAACAAAAATTAGTACTGTTGCATCATCCCAGAAATCAGATAGAGATTGAACCATATTCAACACATCTTATATTAACCTTGCGTGAACCTACCACATTACATCATCCTTCTCCAAAACTGGAGAGTTCATCAAAAGAGACCCAGACAAAATCACAGTGATGACAGAGAAATCCTTAGTACTCAGAGCGACAGTCACAATGCCAAAATCATGTCTCTCTATCATTACAAAAATGGATCTATAAATAGGCTTACGCCTTCGCCTCAAGAGTCCACTATTAACTAATTTCTAACCGCTACTGACCTATTACAACAAAATTAGGTCCACATATATATAAAATATTCAAAAAGTGGTCACTTCTCCACTTATCGCACAAAACATCCCTTGCATGGTGCCGCGTGAGCTTGAGCAACTACTGTAATGCTACGCAACTCACTCGCCCCAACCCCTTGCCAACAACATTTAGAATTATCTTCACTATACGCAACTTCTCTTTTTTATTCAAATTTGCATTTGGACTTCCATGTTTCTGCGTCTACATATTTTTGAATGTATATTTGTGTATGCGACACATAGAGAAATATTCAAAACATAATGTGTGATAATACTACGATTTGTGTCTTTTGAGACCTTTCTATAAATCAACAATCCATGTCTTTTCTACAAAAGAGAGATCTACGTCTTTCCAGCTCAGTCACTTCAACTATGTTGTGGTATGTTTCTTTTACTAAGTAGAAACATCACACATAAAAAAATACAAGTATCTATTTGGCGCACCTATTTCATGGTAATATATGTCTTATCTATGCACTGCATCTCCTCTGCATTAATATATTTACTATGATCAATGATCCATTGATACCCCAAAAGTATTCTGAAGCTTTTCTTAAACAATTATCTTCAGATCTTCATCTTTCACCATATTACTTCAATTCATTCATCTCTAGCTTATTTATATTCTTCTTGACTCTAGAGATGTGTCCACTTGGTGAATTCCTTTAACTTTGGATGACACCCCACTAGATTGCATTTTCTGCACATTAGTATTTGCATCGATATGCCACTTGTCGTAATTCAATTCTTTGTAGTGTATGATTCACATGTACTAACATCCTTGTGGGAATTTTTCACACATTAGTTTAATACTTGTATTGCTTACCATATTCCTTGTGATACTTTTGCACACAATAAGTAGTATTTGTGCATTTGTGTTATTTTCAATATTATTCTAAGTGTGTGATTATGTGTGCATTTGCAACCAATGTCATGGTGGGATTTTGCACCTTATGTGACTTCCACATTCTTTTATATTTTTTTTTTATTATGGCAATGTGTTAGGAAATATTCATGTTCTTTGATCCTATTTTTCCCACACATTTGTCCTCTTATCCTTGATCCTTTGATCTCAACACCAACACATATGACCTTTGATATTCAAATTCTGGTGTTTGATCTTTTGACATGAATGGAAATATATTACCTCAGATGTTTGACTCTTTGAAAAACCCCCCCTCAAGCTGAACACTGAAAGTAGTCTAGTCACCCTAATGAACTCACCCCCAATAGTGAATGGAGGTAAGTGAACTTCTTTTCTAAAAATCCCTTGGTGAAGATGTCTGCAATATGCTCATCAGTAGGGGCAGTATTGCAGAATGATGGTCCTGTCATGCACTAGATCCCTGATATAGTGCATGTGGACCTCTACATGCTTGGTCCTCTGCCTGGTAACTGGATCTATGGATATCTTAATAGCACTTTGATTGTCACAAAAGAGGACAGTGGACAAAGTACTACAAAGATCAAACTCTGAAAGAATGCCTTGCAACCAAACTGCTTGGATGCAAGTATTCACCTCTCCTCGATACTCGGCCTTTGCTGAAGATAATGCTATGGCAGCCTGCTTTTTGCTAGACCAGAAAATGGGGCCACCGCCAAACATGAATACATATCCAGAAGTAGACTTCCAATCAATAGAATCACCCGCCCGATTGGAATTTGTGCATCCAACCAGCTCTAGCTCAGATTCTGCAGCATAATGAATGCTGTAGGTCCTCGTTCCCTGAATATACTGGAGGATCCTCTTGGCTGCCTTCCAATGAATATGATGAGACTGCTGCATGTATCTTGATACAACATTCACAGCATAACAAATATTAGACAAAGAATGTGTCAAGTACAACAAGCTACCAATGAGTTGTCGATAGATAGTGCAGTCCATGGGAGGTGTGCTTTTTCCTTCTTCGAGGTCGATCCCTGAAAGGAAAGGGAATGGTGTAGGCCTACATTCAGCCATGTTAAAATTTACTAATAGGTCTGACATGTATTTTTACTAAGTGACCATTATCCCATCAGAATTTTGCTCAATTTCGAGCCCCAAAAATTGTTTTAGGAGCCCCAAATCACTCATTTCAAAGGCATTGTGGAGAGCAGTTTTGATGGCTGAAATAGAAGCAACTATGCTACCTGTGATCAGTAAGTCATCAGAATATAGAAAAATAATAATCAAATGATCATTAGACTACTGTAAATACACATTTGGATCTGATCTACACCTTTGGAAGTTTTGCGAGAGAAGGCATCCATCTTGGAATACCACTCTCTTGGGGCCTATTTTAACCCATATAGTGACTTCTTTAGCTTGCAAACCAAAGATGGATCAGAGATGTGTCCCTTAGGCTGATTCATGTATATCTCCTCATGAATATATACATGCATAAAGGCTGACTTAACATCCATATGACGCACTTCCCAGTGCTTAGATGCCGAAATTGCCAAAACTAAGCGGATGGAGTCCATTTTTGCAACCGGTGCAAAGGTCTCATGGTAGTCCACACCTTGGACCTGAGAGAAACCTTTTGCCACCAGCATTTCCTTATATTTTTAGGTGCTTCCATTAGCAGCAACCTTGGTCTGAAACACCCACTTGCATTGAACCAATTTCCTTCCCGGAGGAAGAGAAACTAGCTCTCAAGTAGCGTTTTTCTGAAGAGAATTCATCTCTTCATCTATGGAAAATTTCCATCTCGGATCCTTCCAAGCATGGTAGTAGAATTTTGGGTCTGAACTAATCATAAAATAGCAAGTTTCAGACAGAAAATTATTAGGACAAGAGAGCACAATACCTACTCTTTGGAAATCAGACTGGGTTCTCCTTGGATCATCCGGATTTCCAATGTTATCTCCTGTGGAGGAGAGTGTCTGTCGAGACCATGTGGGAAGATGATTTTGTACTTCAGGTTCTGATTCAGAATCTGATGTTTGCTGTACACTGATATCAAAAATCAGAGGATCCAAATCAGGGTCATCACCCCCAATTTCATCATCCAAATATTCAATAGAATAGGAAGGAAAATCAGCAGTTTTCTCCTGCACTAGTTCCACCTCCTGAAGAGGCTCATTGAACTTGACACTCCTTTCGATAATGATATGTTTTTTTTTGATATCCAACAGCTTAAAACCTTTTGATTCATCAAGATACCCAATAAACATACATTCGATGCTTTGAGGTTGCAAAGCCCTTCTTTTATCAAGTGGAATCTGGGCCCATGCAGTGGACCCAAACACCCGTAGGTTCGACACATCCGGCTTGTGTCCCAAGTATGCTATGAAAGGGGTCTTCCCTTTCACGGATGAGTGTGGCACCCTGTTACAAATGTATGCTTCAGCATGCATGGCTTCAGCCCACAAATTTGTAGCCAACTTCTTTGATTCCAACATACAGGTGGCCATCTCCTTGAGAGACCGATTCTTCCTTTCTGCTACTTCGTTTTGCCGGGGAGTGTAGGGAATTGAATGTTGAACCTAAATACCGCTTTGGTAGCATAAGTGCAGCAACTCATTACTGGCATAATCCCTACCATTATCAGATCTCAAGATCTTGATCTTAATCCCAGAGGCATTCTCGATCAAGGCCTTCAGTTCAGAGAATTTTTCACATACTTTAGACTTCTTTTTGAGAAAGAAGACCCATGTGTACCTTGAAAAATCATCAATAAAAGTCAGAAGATACCTTGATCCATTCATGGATGTGACAGGAATCAGACCACTGATATCAGAATGTATCAGCCCCAATATGCATCAATGTTATCGGAACCGGACCGGTTTTGAAAAAACCGGTCAATTGGACCAGTTTACATGAAAGACCGGCTCGAATTGCAAGCTTGAACCGTTTTTTACCGATTCTGGTCTGAACCGCCCGGTATCATGCCTGAATGGCCCGGTCTCATCCCTGAACCGCCCGGTTTCATGTTGAACTGACCAAATTGCACCAAACCGTCGGTTCCCTACAGAACCGGCCGGTTCCGACGTGAAACTCCAAATGCAAAAAATACGTGATTTTTTTTGTATTTTAAATGGAACTTTTAAATTTTATTTTTTAATTATGCACCTGTCGGCCTTTTGGACGATTAACGGTCCATTCAACATTGGAGGGCTATAAATGGAAGCCCACCCTCCGTAACAATCATGGATTTTTGAATCATTCGTGGAAGCGTTTTCAGTTTATCGTGGAAGAGTTTCAGTTTTATCGTTTGCAGCTTGCTTGTGGACGCTAAATACGGACTCGAGAGTGTGCACTATGCAGGTAGCGGGAGTTATAACTTTGCATCTTGCTGGTTGATGCGAAATCATGACTCGGGAGTCTTGACAACTGAGTCTTATGCAATGGCAAGAGTATCTACACTTGCCTTCAACGAACTGCAGTAGGGTATCATTCAGAAATCGGAACATGGCTTCGGGTGTAATCAAAACATGGCTATCGAGATTGAGTGGTAACAACAATAAAGAAGCCTCATCTTAACCTAGGTTTTTTTCTATCAAGCCTTGGTATCAGCTTTGGAGAGGTTTTTTTCTCTATCAAGCGTTTTCTTGATCAAACATATTTATATGTAGCATTCTGGGTTGTATATCACAGTTATCACCTCATAGCGCTTTACGGTGGAAGAAATAAGTGACATCAATCCTAATTCCTAAATATCATGGCTAGGCATGAAAGGTCAAAATTATGAACTATGTTGCTCCCAAGAAAGTCCACTGCAGTCTGCAATCATCTGATTTCAAGATAACTGTGTAGAACAGTGAACTTGCTTTGTTGGTAAATGTTGAATTTTTTAATTTGTGTTGTACTGTACATATGAAATGATATTGAGTCATTGACTGAAGGTAGTCACGTAGTGCTTAGTAGCTTACTCCTACAGGGTAGTGCTAGAGCCTAGTACTACTACTTACTGCTTACTCTTACTATCTTAGAGGGTCCTTGAATATTTATCTTTCAAGGTGGAAGTTGGAAGTTTGGAATTAGAAGGCTGATTTAAGACGGTTTTAAAATTTAGACATGCAATTGATGGCTGAATTTTGGGCTGTTTGAAACTTTGAAGGCTGATTTTTGGGTTTAGTTTTATGATCTTGGGAGCTGCTCTTTTTGGCTTCTTGTGGAGGTATGTACATTGAAGACTTCCAGTATGTACTATGTACAATAAAATCTCAGTTAATATTCTTTGTTGTTTTTTCAAAAAAATTGCTAGGGTAAATAAGAATTGCTAGGGTTTTATTTGCAAATTCTTTTTTGTTGGTGCAATGGCTCTTAAAGACAAGAAGGATCCTGCCTGGAATCATTTCCAATTGGTTGATGGAAAAATGGTGTGCAATTATTGTCAAAATGAAGCTGGTGGGGGAGGGATTCATAGAATTAAACAACACCTAGCACATGCAAAAGGGAATGTAAGAGCATGGCCAAAAGTCCCTGATGATCTAAAAGCTGAGATGGTAGCTCATCTTGAAGCCTACCAAGCAGATAAAGCCAAGAATAAAAATATGCAAAAAGAGATAGGAAAAGGTGCATTAGGAATAGGGAGTGATCCTCAAGATAGAATCCCTAGTTTTGAAGAATCATGCACTTTTCCTATTGATCCTTATACAAATCCCATCCAAAAGAAACATAATAGGGAAGAAGAACTTGTTGGTGGCTTTGGAAGTGGACCTAGTAGTACATCCAATGTGAAGAGGGCCCATAGTAATCTTGAGTCATTCTTTGTACCCCGCACCATTCCTGGTGCTCAACCCACCATTGATGCTGAATGGAAGAAGATGGAAAAGGATGCTGCTTGGGAATGCATTGGTAGGTGGTGGTATGATGCTGACATACCATTCAATGCAACTAATTCTGTGTATTATCAGTCTATGATAGATGCTATAGCTTCATGTGGTCCGGGCTTCAAAGGCCCTAGTTTTCAGGATATTAGAGGGCCACTTTTACAAAATGAGGTTCAAAGAATAGATGAATACCTCATAGAGTTCAAGGAGTCTTGGAGTAAAACCGCGTGTACAATCATGTCCGATGGATGGACTAATACAAGATCTCGAACCATTCTCAACTTCCTAATTGCTTGCCCAAAAGGAACTATGTTTCTTAAATCAGTGGATGCATCTTATCAAGTCAAGGATGCACAATTATTATTCCGTCTCTTGGATGAAGTAGTTGAGGAAGTGGGAGTGCAAAATGTTGTCCAAGTCATCACAGACAATGCATCAAACTATGTTGCAGCTAGAAAATTGTTAGAGGAAAAACACCCCACTATTTGGTGGACTCCATGTGCAGCCTATTGTTTGGACCTCATGCTTGAGGATATTGGAAAAATTGAGTGGGTGAAGAAGTGTGTGGAACAAGCTAAATGCATAACTAGATACATCTACAACCACACATGGCTGTTGAACCCTATGAGGAAAAACAAGGGTGGGAAAGAGCTTGTTAGGTCAGTTATTACACGATTTGCAACGAATTTTCTTACGTTGCAATCCTTGATTCAACAAAAGGACAACTTGAGGAAGATTTTCTCTTGTGACGAGTGGAATGCATCTCAGTGGAGCAAAAGGCTTGAAAGCAAAGACATAGTTGACAAAGTATTTGAAAAAAAATTTTGGTAAAAGGTAGAGGAGATAGTACTATTCAGTGAGCCACTTGTGAAAGTGCTATGAATGGTGGATGGTGATAAACCCGCCATGGGTTTTATCTATGAGGCCATGGATCAGGCCAAAGAGGCAATAAAGGAAGCATATGGAGATAAGAGACAAAAATATCTTCCTTTGTGGAGAATCATTGATGAAAGATGGAACAGACAACTCCATCGACCTTTACATGCAGCAGGCTATTACTTGAACCCAAGGTAAGTAATACTGTAATAGTAAATACAAATTTCAAAGTTTTTAGTTATATCATTCATTGTTTAAACTTTAAACTTTAAATTAAAATTTCAGCTCTCAAATTCTCAATCTCATTTGGTTAAGTTTCTTTGTCTTTTAAAGGTACCATTACACAAAATATTTTGAAGCAGATGGGGAGGTAAAAGAAGGATTATACAAATGCATTGAGCGAACGATCCCCGGTCCTAAGATACAAGATGAGATACACAGTAAGCTCCTTCATTTCAATGAGGGCATTGGTACTTTTGGCATGGCTATGGCTGTTCGAGGTAGAGTAAAGGATCCACCTGGTAAGTAATTTGAATGTTTTAATTTTTTTTAATTATATTATTCATGGCAAAATATGAGTCAGTTTCTTATTATTATTACTGAAGCTTCTTTGTCTTTAATTCATATTACAGCGTATTGATGGGGACAATTTGGTAGCATGTGCCCTGATTTGCAAAAGTTTTCGTTTCGAATCTTGAGCAAGACATGCAGTGCTTCTGGGTGTGAACGCAATTGGAGTGTTTTTGAGCATATGCACACCAAGAAGTGAAACCGTTTAGAACAAAAATGGTTGAATGATATGGTCTATGTTCAATACAACCTTAGATTGAGGTGCAACCAGTTGCTGAGCAAGACCCCTGGATCACAAACCATAGTGTTGGAGGATGTTGATCCCTCATCAGATTGGGTTGTGGAGAGTCAGCCAGCAACATTTGACAATGAAGACCTATCTTGGATGGACCTGGACCCCCTTCCACAATAAGAGGATGTGGACATTGATGTTGCAGTTGGATCGGTTCCTTCAGGCCCAGGGGAATCAATCCATGCTCCTGTTGAGGATGTAGATGATGACTCTGAGTCTGATCATGAGGACTTAAATATTTCTAATATATGATTAAAATCATTAGATTGTAGATTCTAGAGTCTATACTATAGTCATATGCTTATATTTTTACTTTAGAGGCCATTTATAGCCTCTGTGTGGATGTACTTTTCATCAGATATGTATTTACACTCGGTGATATTGTTGTTTTCTACACTCTTACTTGCTATATACATGAGAAACTTTGAATATTTGTGTATAATTGTTTGAATTGACATGGATGCACATGAATATATCTATATATATATATATATATATATATATATATATTGAAAATGTGAATATTTAATGTATTTTTGCTTAACTGGTTTTTTGATCCAGTTTTTTTCAGTTTTTGTCTGGTTCCGGTTCGGTTCTGGTTCTCGGGGTAGGCCAGTTCAACCACTGGTCCAGTTCTGATAACATTGATATGAATGTAGCTCAGTTTGCCTTCCCTCGATCGTACTTGTGCTCAGGGTGTTTTCCAACCACACAACCCTTGCAAATTCCAGTAGTTGCCTTGATGACCAGGAGGCCTTCAACCATGAAGTTTTTTTGTAATTGCTGCAAATATTTGAAATTTAGATGGCCAAACCTTTCATGCCAAAGCCTACTAACTTCATTTAGATGAGTTAGAAGTGCAGTGGCCTTTGCATCCGCTACAAAGTGGGAGAACTCATAGGCTTTTGCATGATGGTTTGCAAGGCCTTTAGCAATGAGTTTCCCAGATGCAAGCTCTGTTATCTCAACATCATTTGGGCTGAAAGATACTCTCTTAGGCACTCCTGTATGTGTCATCTGATAGACACTAAGGAGATTTGATGCCAGATACGGTACATACCAAACATTTGAAAAATAGCCATTTTCAAGATCAACAATACCTTGTCCTTCTAAAATGATGGTGGAGTCATCTCCCATGTGGATGGGGATGGATTTTCTGGTCTCCAAGGATGAAGAGGATTATGTTTTAGCCATCATGTGGTTCAAAGCTCCAGAATCAATCAAGATTGCTTTGGACTTCGAAGTGCTTGCCATGAGGGCATGACCTTTTTCATGCTATGGTTCTCGATCTTGCTGATCTCTCCTCTGAAAGCTTTCTAGAAGATTGATGTGATTTCTATCAAGGAGATAGGTAGCTTCATCAAGCTTCTTCTTCATGTAGGCAAGTTCAGGGTGGAATCCCTTCCCCCAGTATGAACACTTGACTTTTTCCTTTCCATGATGCCCTTTTCCTTTGTTCTTCTTTGAGTCAAAAGAATCATCATGCTGCTGGTTTTCAACTTTAGGCTTAGGAGCGTCGAATTTAGTTTTTGGGTTCTTCTGCTACTTTCCTTTACCCTTCAGATATTTGGGCCCTGAGACATGGAGGGCTTGATCATGAGAGGATCTGATGATCCCGATCTGGACAAGATTATCATGTTCACTTGTTAGGGACTCAATGAAGGCATTGAGTGTAGGCATCTTCCATCCAGGGGTTGTGAGCTTCCCCACACGAAATGTAGAGACAAAAACTGAATAATCAACTCCAAGTTTGGAGAGTATGGCGAGGATGAGCTGATCATCCTCTTTCTCCACTTTGCATTTCTTCAATAGTAGGACAATGTGCTTGAACTTTGTGAAAAAGTCATTCAAGGTCTCAAAATTGGAAGGTTGGAGAGACATCAATTCATTTTTCGAGCTGGTAAACTCTCAAATCCTCCTAATTTCCATACAGAGCTTCCAATTTGTCCCAAATTTCCTTTGGAGTCTTCAATCCTGAAAGATGGAAAAGAATATCCCGGGAAACAGTGAGGCACAAGAATCTGAATGCTTCATCCTTCTTGTTCAAGAATCTAGATTTCTCTATTGCAGAACCAGGCTCTTCTTCAGTGTCCACGGTGACCCTATAGAGTCCTCTGGAGCAAAGCTGGATCTCCATGTCTCCTTTCCATGAGTGGAAATTGAATGGAGTCAAAATATCTACGGAAGAAGCCATCTAAATCTGCTGGAGCGAATGCTTTCACCTGTCAAAAACCTAAAAATCAGAACAAAAATGGCAATGTAAGGTCGAACAGCCTGCACATTTTAGGCTTTCATCACACCCAGCATAGTCAATCAAGCAAGCTTGATCAACAAGTTCTTTACTTGGGGTATTAAGTGGTAAGCCTTGGCTTCTAGTGCAGTGTTGAATTTTTGAGCTATTGCTCAATTTTCATGCAAGATCTGTCAAAAACCTTGTTTTTGAGAGATCTGAGCTTCATCTCACCATGAGCTTTGATACCATATTAATCTTACATAGTGATCTAGGGACTAAACACAAGTCTCATCAAACATTAATAACAATAAGTCATGAAAATGGTGTAATTGTGCTACAAAATGAGTAGCAGCTCTGTATATTCACACAAAGAATGAGTAATACAATACAAGATCATGCTACAAGCATGAATGACAAAGCAATTTGAATTCCCAAGGAGGTCATTCAAATTGAATGAGTGATTCTAGCTTAACTGAATGTAATGCATAGTCAACACTCCAGTTAACCATTGATCAAAACCCTAATTGACTCAACTGAGCCCTAACTGAAGTCGGAGTGCAATAAATGACTGAGTCTAACTGAAGTCGGAGTGCAATAAATGACTGAGTCTAACTGAAAGTAGGTCAGACACATGTCACAGCAAGCCAAGCAACAAGTGGTAGTGCTTCAATGACTCCAATGAACCCCGATGAGGTTAACTGAAGTGTAACTGAACATCAGAAGTGGTTGGAGGTGCCTCTATTGAATCCAGTTCATTAAATAATCAATAAATAATCAATTTAATGATGGAGGGTGCCTTCACTGCTCTGTTTAACTGATTGTAACCATCAGTTAGCAATATGAAGCATTAATGACACTCAGATCACCCCCAGAGTGCTCCAGTTAGCCTCCCTGAATATAGGAGAAGGCTAAGTTAGCCTCCTTGACTGAAGGTAGGCATGGGTGTGATCTAGCTGATGTCATCTAGTGCTCCTCTGATGTCAATTAAGTCAATAAAACTTAGGATAGTGGTTTAACTAGGCCAAATTGACCAAATTGAGTGTGTATGGTGGTAATTGTCTCCAACAACTTAGCCACAGTGTAGGGAGAGATCCTTGGAACTGCTATAAGGGCCGCCTACAGGGCCTCCCAATAGATCCAAAAATGAATCACGCAATTTGTTTGACGACTGGGTTCTTCAACCCACCACAATTTTTGATAGCGGGCACCATGAAAAACCTTGGTTTCCTCAACTGTCATTGGATGGTAGTCCTCTAGCTCCATCCAAGCAACTAGGGCGATGGGAATCAAAAGCCAACTATAAGAGAAAGGGCACCCACTCTGAGCAGCGAGCGCATCGTCGAGCAACTGATTTAACAAAAATAAAGAACAATTCATCTGAACTCCTTCTGGACATTTCTAAGCACATGCGACAACTCTCGAATTGCATTGCATCGGTCGATTGTCATGAACAACTTTACTAGCGATAATTGTGGCACCAATTCGCACTATCTGCGATTTGATACTATCGATACGATAGGAACGACCATCCTGTTCTAACCCAAAGCGCTCCTTCAGCTACTTCACAATCCTTTTGTCCGTATCTCACCCACGAATATATTGCATTGGGTCCTCCCCAGCCTTAGACAACCCAGTAATACTGGCAATCAAGTCGACAGTAATAGGGATCGACATAGCCAGCCAGAGCATCCCTCCATGGAAGCATGCCAACAATTTCTTTACACATGCATGCACTTCATTTAACCAACCAAAGTGGGGCATATTGATGAGTCCCAGCAATCCATATTTCTCTAAGCCACTGGCCCATGGCTTCATAATTTGTTGAATGGGCCCACCAGGCGCTATCATGACAGACTCATAGGGCTTGTCCCAGAAATATTTTAGCAACAGCAATTCATGATCATCGAACTTAATCTGAATCAACGCAGGGATGATATCTACGAAGCATTTCATCCCTTCTGGAAGCGGTGGAAACTTGGGTGGGTACTTCTAGTTCTTTGACAGCTGTCATGGCTTAGCACCTAGACGCGTGGGAGCAATGTATACCAAAATATCATTCACTGAGACACCTCAAGTCATCGCAGACTCTACCACTCCTGAGGTCGATGGCCCCATCTGGGTAGTGCCGTCTCCCTGCATTCGCACAAAGGTGCGAGTTTTCTGCTTCTTAGCGGGTATCGGACCGTGTCGCTGAGCCTGTCGTTTCTACTTTGGGACAGATGACAAACCCACTGGAATACTCATAACTTCCTCTTCCACAACTGTGGGCCGAACAAGGGACTCGTATTCACTTGAAATTTCAATGGCGTTAAGGTCACTCAGCATCCCTTACCCCAGAGAACTAGAAGATACGCTTTAACAACACAAACTATGCTCAACACTTAGCTCAATACTCTATACCAAATTCACCTTCACCTTCGGCTCTCACAATTGAACAATGCCAACCAACGCCTCCTGTTCGGTGTTTTATAATCACTTCAAATTCCAAATCCATCATCACCAAATCTAACTGCACCATTATTTCCAAATTAGGTATTAATGACGCTGAATCCACCCATGATCTTATGTAGCTAACAACCGGATCCCCCATTAATGTGGGTCACTTCAACAAGCTCCACCAGCCAACTGGTTTAACTACCTGCATTTATTACCTGAGTTGACCATCCCGCAGTGTGGCGACTATCGTGAATGGTCGACCAAATACTGCTAACGACTGTATCTTCTTTGTGTAGCCTCTCTCCGAGGCTCACCTCTTTATGTTGAACTTAGAAATGTTTTTTTTTTTCACTTCAAGTGGTGTGCATCATCAACCCCATTCTATAGGGCTTCAAGCGAATACCATTAATGATTTTTGGCAACATGACACCATCTAATTGCTACAACTGCACAGTGCATCCAGAAGTAATAGATTGAACAAGATAGGGACCTAGCCAGTGCATTTGTAACTTTCCTAAATGCTTGATAAACTTATTGTCATATAATATTACCAAATCGCCTACTACGAACTATTTTTGCTTAATGTGGTGACCATGCCGTGCCTTCTATCAATATTTCACAACCTGTTGCTGGAATCCTGTGATGAAGTGGTCCTCGTCAAGCTAAAGAAGCTGCGTAACACGTTCTTCTAATGCCTCTACATCCGCCATGCTTGTTGCCGCAACAATACGCAAGTTGGGAACAATGTACTCCATCGGCATGACTGCCTCTTTCCCATAAACCAACTTAAATGATGTGTGACCTGTGATTTGTTTGCAGGTAGTACGATAGGCCCATAAAACTGTAGGAATTTTCAAATCCCAGTCATCGCGGTTAGTGTTACATGCCTTGGTCAGTGTTGTCTCCAAAATTTTGTTGAAGGCCTCAATAGTGTCATTGGCCTATGGATGGTAGGGAGTACTCCACTTAAGTTGTACCAAAAGCTCCTCGGTTAGTGCTTTTATCATTTGATTGACAAAGTGACTACCTTGGTCGCTCATCAGAATGCGCAAACACCCAAAGTGCATCACAATGTTCTCAAAAATAAACCATGTTGTTGTCACGACGGTGCAATCAAGGACTGGTGCAGCCTCTACCCACCGAGTTAGGTATTCAGTTGCAGTGATAATATAATGGGCACTAGTGTGCTTACCTGGCGGATTGATGGGACCTACAAAGTTGACGTCCCATTTATCAAATGGCTACAAACTCACCTACGGTACCAGTGGCATCTCATCTCTCTGTGATGGTTTACCAACCCATTGGGCATACATCACAACTCTTGGCATAGTATGTGGCATTTTTATGCAACGTGGGCCACCAAATCCCAACACGCAGCACCTTTCAGGCAATGGCACGGCCTTCGCAGTGACCTCCCGCAACACCTGCGTGCACTTACTCTAGAATAGGACCCTGCTCATGAGGTAAGACGCATCGTCACAGTATCTCATTTGGTCCAAGTTTATAGAGTTGTCCTATAATGAGTGAAAAATTAGAATCCTTGATAACCAGCTGCTTCTTCTCGCTAATCGACATGTCTGCAGGGGTAAGGCCAGTAGATAAAAACTGAACAATAGGGCCATAGTAATCGTCTACGATTTCAACTCAGAATAATTGTGCATCAGGAAGCCCGTCCTCAATATTAGTGGGTTCTTCACCATTCTCAATACATGATAGATGATCGGGGCCAGCGTTCAATTGTCCTGGCTTGACCACTATTTCAAAATCAAATTCTTGGAACAAAAGCAGCCAGCTGCAGATTCTCCCCCCCAACATAGGCTTATTTACTAGGTATTGCAAAGCTGAATGATCAGTGAACATCTTAAAGTGTCCACCCAACAAATAGTGCCTAAAATTTTGGATAGCATACACCATCGCCAGGCCTTCCCTTTCAGGTGTGGTGTAATTTCGTTCAGTAAATGATAACTTTCTACCAGCATATGTTATGGGATGATCCAAGTTGCCTTCCCTTGGTTGTGCAAGAACAACCCCCAGCCCAGTAGAAGAGGCGTCAACATGCACATGGAATTCCTTATTCTAGTTAGGAAAAACCAGTATGGGTGCAGAAGCCATCTTGGCCTTCAAAGTGTCAAAGCTGCCTTGACATTCCTGAGTCCATTCAAATGCAGCATCTTTCTTTAGCAGTTTCTCCATAGGATCAGTAATCGCAGCATATCCCCTGATAAACTTGTGATAGTAGCATGTGTGGCCTAGTGTTGCTCGGAGCATTTTTACATTCATTGATGGTGGTAAACTAAGGATCAGCACAATATTTGTCGGATCTACCAACAGACCTTCTTTGCAGACGATGTGCCCAAGTAATATACCAAAGGGTGCATAGAAAATACATTTCTTGGAATTCAATGCAGTCTGATGCTATCGACACCATTCCAACATTAATCACAGGTTGTCCAAGTGATATTTAGCCAAACCATAGACGGTCCAGTCATCCATATAGACCTGTAGGAACTTCTGAATAAAATCCTTAAAAACTGTGATAACAACACAGGAAAATACGGCGGGGGCATTTTTCAGCCCAAATGGCATGACCCTATACTGGAAACAGCCCCATTCGGTTCCGAATGTAGTCTTATGGCGATCCTCCTTCGCGATTCGGATTTGGTGGTAGCCTAAAAAACCATCTGTGAAGGAATATACCTCTTGGCCACCTACACCTTCCAGGACTTCATCTGTTAAAGGGGTTGGGAACGAATCATGCATACATGCATCATTCAATTTTTCGTAGATCGACACAGATGTGTATTTCTCCAGTCTTCTTATCTTGGACAACCATTGGGCTTATCCACTCTAATTCTTCTACCGGCTCGATAATCCCAACATCAAGCATCCGATCAAGCTCAGTTTTCACTTGATCCTTATATCGCGAGTTCAGTCTATGCAGCCTCTGGCGAACTGGTTTTGCATCCGGTTTGAGTGGAATCTTCATTCCTCCTAAATCGCCAAGGATCCCCTTCATCTCAAAAAACCATGTGGGGAACATATCTTGGAACTCATGCAGGATATCCATGATTTTTGCTATCGTTTCTTCACCCCAATAGTCCCCAACATTGGAAAATTTTGGGTTTTCTGCCATCCCAATGTAAACTTTTCTAATGCGCGGCGGTTGGTTCATCGATTCCATCGGTATGTTGGGAGCTGCGACACCGCGAATTCCCTCATACTCTGGGATATTAACATTACACAACTTGTCGTCATCTTTAGGTTCCCCGTACAAATTGTAGCACATCATCATGGATTGGACGAAGCAATTTGCATGCGGATCAACCGGATATGCGATAGGGGTGACTTTTAGTACTATGTCACGGATAAGGTGTAAAGCATTACATACCTCAGCATCAACGTCCTGGAAGTTAAACATCTGCATGAAGCGACTTGAAAACTCCTCGCACATGGTAATGGTTCTGTGCAACCCTACTGCTACATACCAGGATCATGGCATTTATTCGAGAGTATGAACAAAAGCGTGAACCCACTCATCTCTGGGTCACGATGTCCATAACGTCTGACATTCGATCAAGTGAATGGTGGGTTCATTGTGTCCATCATATCTCCCAGCATGGTAAACTTCTATATCACCAAAACAGACCATCATCAATCTCCAGCACTACTCCAAGTTGCGGATCGTTCGTTTGTGTGTCTCCCACCAATGGGCCGGGGTAGCTTTTAGTGCTACATCAAGAGACAATATCCTTTGTGGTTCCAACACTTTGTTTTCAAATTCTTGAAAGAACTTACACATTCCTAGAAGTCCTTCATAAATGGGAAACTCAACCATCTCAATTGCAACATGTCGAAGAAACTGCATCATTAACCCACACTTCTTGAATAATACCTCATGCAACCGGTTCTGCCAATTTTCTAGAGCATCCTCGGAATCTGAAGATGCGAAACTTGCACTGCGCCATCCAAGTTCGCCGTCAATAGTGGGATGGATGTAGTCCTCAGAAATGTTGTATGCCTGATCCCAGCTTCTCTCGACTTCATCCTTCATAGGTTCAATATAGCGTCGTCCTTCCTAGGGGTCCATAGGAGCAATGACTCTAACATCCTGGTTCTCAAACGTCATGACTCAGTTTTTGAAATTGATAACTTCCATGTCGTCATTAGCCCACCCAATTCCTAGTAGCACTGGATAGGAACCACCATCTTCTACAACTTTTATCACATCAAAGTCAGCACATGTTCACATACCTTCAATGTCGACAACTAAACTTGAAACCTGACCAATGGGTTGAACCTTCGCCTGATTTGCTAATTGTAGCTGCACTGGTGACCATCCTATCGTTGGCTTCCCCATTGATTGCCAAGTTTGGTTTGTCAAAATGTTGACATCAAATCCAAGGTCCAAAATAACCAATTCAAACTCATAATCCGTAATCTGGATATTCATCCTCATTTCCTTGCCTGTCTTTCTTTTTTGCAAAGAATTTACAGCAGAATCCTTCATAGTTTTCTTTGGAAGGTGCATCAATGTCTCAAGCTCGATAAGGGAATCCAAGTCCCTTTCCAACGACAGACAAATTTCAAAAAACTTACGCAAATTGCCGTGATGCCACGATGGTCCTACTTCTACAGATGGGTCAAAAGCGAAAGGCATGTCAATAATTGGCATCTTACCCGGATTCCTTCCAATCGCCTGCTTCGCTTCAAAGAAAGTGTCTTTTTCTATTGCAATATCAAATGCAACCTTTTTCTTGCCAGCAAGTCGAATAGGTTTTCGTGGTCCATCATCACCAGTTGTCGCTCCGGTGCGAGTGACAATCCCGACATCGGCATCCTTCATCCTAGGCTCCACATGGATTACTGCAACTGTCGATCCTTGATGCAAGTTCTGGGCTTGAGCTCCTAGCTGATTCTTAGCTTGATTCATTGGTATATTCTGAGCCTGGGGTTGATTTGGAATCTGATTCTACGGTGAGATCTAACCTTGCAGGGTTGGATGATTCTGCACCTGGAATGAAGGTTGATTCTGATTCTAAGTGTTCTGCAACTGGGGAATATGGCCAGCCTGCCATTTTGTGATCAACTGAGGAGAATTTTTGACGTTATGATCACTGGATGCACAGTAAGTACATTGCACATGAGGACATTCTCTCTAATAGTTCTTGAATATTCCACATGTATAACACTGGATGGATTCCCGACCTCGGCCACTTCCTCAACCAAAGCCTCCACCGCGGCCCCTAAAGCCTCCACGGAATCCTCCTCAAGTTCCTCCCTATTGAACTGCGGTTGAGCTTGCTACTGCTAAGGAAGTTGTTGTTGAACATATTGTGCAGCCTATGGCTGACTATATTGTGGTCACTGCACCTAGCTATACTATGGTTATACAACTATTTGCAGGTGTGGCGCAAACTACGACTGAGCTACGAACTGTGGCTGAGGTTGCGCAGGGACGAACTATAATGGAGGCGGTGATGTGTATGGTACTTGTGCTGCTGGTTGTGCTACTTGCATCGGTGCGCTGTCTGAAGTTCCTCCCTTTTCACAAATTATGAATCATATGTCCTTTCTTGGAGAAAATCATAAGCGCAGAAGTTCGTGTCGTCATGTCCAACTAACCAACAGAATGTATAGTATAAGTTCTCTACTTTGGTAACCATCTTTTGCATGTAATCACAGTTCTCATGTCGATTCCCATAGACCTGGCAGATATGACACCAAGGTGCACTAGCACTGCTCAACGGATTAGGGGCTCCTGATATCAAATAATTTTGAAATGTCGAACATGTATCCTTGCTATTCCCTCCTACATGGAGCCGAGTACACCAAAGATCATCATGATCATCCTTGGCCTTCTTGATGTCTTACAGCTACAGCGTTAGATTGGCGAGCTGCACCTTAATCTGATTCATCCCAATAGCGGTTTCTCCTACTAGTGATGCTTCTGGTTTCATCGCAGTCTCCAGAGCCTCGCTCTGTGGGACAAGTGCTGCAATGAACCATTCTTTGTGTTCAACATCGCTCATCTAAAAACTGGCCCGAGCCATCAATGTCTTAAATCGCTGATCAAAATCCCAAATGGGTTCATTGGGGAATTGTTTGATCTCTTTCAGTTCAGTAATGTACTGAGCTTCGGACTTCGGCTTCTTAAATTCCTCAAATAGCCCTAACCTTATCTCATCCAATGTTTTTGCAGTACCTTCTTGAGGTACTCGTGTGAATCTCATAAACCATTCCAATGCACGGCCCCTAAGAGTGGTGGCCAGCTGACTTTTCTTGACATCATCATCGGTGGTTTGTCAAGCAGTCCAGATAGGTTCACATAAAAACTAGTACTGTTCTGGATCATCGGTGCCATTTCCATTGAATATTGGCAACTTCATCTCAGCGCCCGCCATCCTGGGCCTTCTTCCTCCTGCTGGTGCTCTATTACTAGACTGTTGTTGACACATCGGGCAAGTCGACGTAGAATGCATGCTCCTTCCTTGTGGTGGAGTAGTGCGCGGAGGTGTAGGCATGCTACCACTGGGGTTCGGTCCTGTCGTTCTTCCAGGTGTAGCCTAGGCTTATATATCCTCGTCGTCATAGAAAGTTCGCTTCATCTCATGTGTTTTTTCTTCATGGTATCGCACTTCAACTTCAACAGGGCCTTCTCCCGTCCTTTACCTCTTTTCTCGAAACCTTGCTCCTCCCCTTGTACAAACACTTGTTTCTTCAATGACCTTTATATTCTCACCAGAACTCATGCCCATCTA
Source organism: Pseudotsuga menziesii (assembly GCA_001517045.1). Classification (NCBI taxonomy): domain Eukaryota; kingdom Viridiplantae; phylum Streptophyta; class Pinopsida; order Pinales; family Pinaceae; genus Pseudotsuga; species Pseudotsuga menziesii. The sequence goes on along the minus strand of LPNX010566435.1, from coordinate 511,823 downwards.
CCCCTTATTTCCTTATGCATTTCCCCCATTTTTGGTCACAGTGCCTACATCCCCCACACACCAAAGGTCCACTACTCTTGGTCCATCTTCAAGATACCCTTTTCATAGACTAGTTGCTTAATTGATAGCTATAGCAACAATAAGAACCGGCCACGACGTCCACTAAAAAATTCCCTTTATGCTTTGTTGAAAGATTTATTAGTATCAACAACAAATTCAGTGATGTATCCTTCTAAGATACTATCCACCATACCTCAACTACCCGTGACGCCTTGTTGTTAGTTTCCTGTAGCGCTTGGGTTAATTCTCGGGTCCAGGATGTCATCTCTCCTCCTTGGAAATTTGTCTGTCGCTTAGCAAATTTGGTCAACCATTCATGCAAGAGTACTAGAAATTCACAAAAGTACCACTCATGAGGACCATCATGGATATATCTATCCATCCATTGACTTGTTGATAATTTCGGGCTCTGGTTTTCAATTTCAGCAAACTCCCACAACTTCTGATCAAACCAATCCTCGATCTCTAATTGATCGGATGCCAAAACATATCCCCCTCCTAATTGCAACTCGGTCCCAGCAATGGAACCATTTGTTGGCACGATCCACCAACACAACCTCGTCGACAGGGGTTCCCACTCTGTCGAAGCCCTGCATCGCGATCTCCCTGAGCACCGACCCGAACAGGTTTTACCCTGCCCGGTAAAGTCTGCGAAGAAGACGAGGTCTCACCCGAGGCGTTCAAGGGAGAGCTGTTAGAACCGAGTTTTCGACAGTGGGGAAGGAGGACATGGGGATTCAACCTGAGAAAACCATGACTTATGTGATCACCCTATCTTATCGCAACATTAATTATGAAACATCATACCGCATTCAACAATTCCAGAGATTTAACAGATCGCATTAAAAAAGCAAGGAGAAACTAAGTCGCATCATTGTATCATAAGTAGAATCATAGCATCACAACATATATACATGCATTGCATTGCATCATCATAACAAAAATTAGTACTGCTGCATCATCCCAGAAATCAGATAGAGATTGAACCATATTCAACACATCTTATATTAACCTTGCGCAAACCTACCACATTACATCATCCTTCTCCAAAACTGGAGAGTTCATCAAAAGAGACCCAGACAAAATCACAGTGATGACAGAGAAATCCTTAGTACTCAGAGCGATAGTCACAATGCCAAAATAATGTCTCTCTATCATTACAAAAATGGATCTATAAATAGGCTTACGCCTTCGCCTCAATAGTCCACTATTAACTAATTTCTAACCGCTACGTCTGACCTATTACAACAAAATTAGGTCCACATATATATAAAATATTAAAAAAGTGGTCACTTCTCCACTTATCGCACTAGACATCCCTTGCATGGTGCCGTGTGAGCTTGCGCAGCTACTGCGATGCTACGCAACTCACTCGCCCCAACCCCTTGCCAACAACATTTAGAATTATCTTCACCATACGCAACTTCTCTTTTTTATTCAAATTTGCATCTGGACTTCCATGTTTCTGCATCTAGATATTTTTGAATGTATATTTGTGTATGCGACACATAGAGAAATATTCAAAACATAATGTGTGATAATACTACGATTTGTGTCTTTTGAGACCTTTCTATAAATCAACAATCTATGTCTTTTCTACAAAAGAGAGATCTACGTCTTTCCAGCTCAGTCACTTCAACTATGTTGTGGTATGTTTCTTTTACTAAGTAGAAACATCACACATAAAAAATACAAGTATCTATTTGGCGCACCTATTTCATGGTAATATATGTCTTATCTATGCACTGCATCTCCTCTGCATTAATATATTTACTATGATCAACGATCCATTTATACCCCAAAAGTATTATGAAGCTTTTCTTAAACAATTATCTTCGGATCTTCATCTTTCACCATATTACTTCAATTCATTCATCTCTAGCTTATTTATATTCTTCTTGACTCTAGAGATGTGTCCATTTGGTGAATTCCTTTAACTTTGGATGACACCCCACTGGATTGCATTTTCTACACATTAGTATTTGCATCGATATGCCACTTGTCGTAATTCAATTCTTTGTAGTGTATGATTCACATGTACTAACATCCTTGTGGGAATTTTTCACACATTAGTTTAATACTTGCATTGCTTACCATATTCCTTGTGATACTCTTGCACACAATAAGTAGTATTCGTGCATTTGTGTTATTTTCAATATTATTCTAAGTGTGTGATTATGTGTGCATTTGCAACCAATGTCATGGTGGGATTTTGCACCTTATGTGACTTCCACATTCTTTTATATTTTTTTTTCAATATGGAAACGTGTTAGAAAATATTCATGTTCTTTGATCCTATTTTTCCCACACATTTGTCTTCTTATCCTTGATCCTTTGATCTCAACACCAACACATATGACCTTTGATATTCGAATTCTGGTGTTTGATCTTTTGACATGAATGGAAATATATTACCTCAGATGTTTGACTCTTTGAAATCAATGACAAGTGACCTTTTCTTTTTGACGTCAATGACAACACATGGTCAACAATCTCCCCTTTTGGCATTGATTTCAACACACATAGGCTCCCTCTATTAATGCTCCCCATTTCATTGGGACAATTCTTCCTTTCTCAACTTCTCTCCCCCTTTGACACTGATGGAAAAGGGACCTTATGCTCTCTTATCTCCCCCTGAATTTCTGCTCACTTCTTCAAAGATGCCAGGTCACAGAGTCACATTGTCTACTTCTAATTAAATGTATATTGATAGTAATATTTTCTCGAGCTTCAGACACATGGTGTTTTATTTCCTTCAGTAAATTTTCCTATAATCACACATATCCTCAATATTTCACTTGTTTGGTTAAAGTTGATGTGCCTAATAATTTGTCCACGTGGTGTGTCTGAACTAGATATTTTACTCTGATATCATTCTTCCAAACTGCCTTTTTTCATTCATCGTCCTATGCATTAAATTTGAATTTAACACAATATGCCTTGGAATGTACGATGCATGAACCTATCAACTTTGATGTCCCTTCAATTTATTTCCAAGCGCATGAGGAGTTATTTTCAAATTCTATACTTTGGCGATGTTTTACTCTGTTCACCACCATGGATCATACTCTGTCGAGGTTATTCTTATATATACATCCTGCTTTGTCATTCATCAGAATCCATTTATCATCGTGTCTTATTTTTAGCGATTCAATTACTCCCTTGATAGCCTCTATATGATATTTCAATCTCAATAGATTGATCTGGGACAATTATGGATGGACATAAGTATTTGGAAAAAACAGGTAAAGGAGTCCAATTTAATGCCATGGTGCCAACAGTCATGCATCAATCGAACTAATTCAGAGACACTGTACAATTTGAGTGGGCGAGTGAGTATTTTGGAGCAGCAACAGTAACATACATTCAATATTTTGAGTCATTCCAGGTTTGAGTCTTATTCATTGACTTCGACATTGGATCTTCTTCCCACGTTGCATTCATTTGACCCTACAGAGTTGGTTCCTATGGACTTGGATCTGTATCTTTCACCTCTTCCTCTTGACTGAAATGAAGAAGTTTACCTCAAGATGCCTCTGTGATCCATCTTTTGTCATCTTTAGTTTTTATGTACTTCAATTTTGTCCTTAACACCCACTTGTGGCCTGGTGTAATGCGAGCTTGAAGCTTTGTAATCATATTTTAATATAATACAAAAGGTATTTTCACGCAGTCATTGTGTTTTACTTTATACTTTTACTTCCTTATGGTTTTATGTATGGCTAAAAATAAACAGCAACAGTTCTTCAAATAAATTTAATGAACTCCTACTTACTTTATCAATCCTTGAGTGCTTGATGTACCTATCTCTGTACTCAAGAATTCTTATAAATCCCTTCTAGATTAGCCATGTATGAAATAATCACTTGTTGTTGATACTTTGTTGTTTGGGTCTTCACCATTTGAATATTCCTGAGATACCCTCCTGGCCCATATATTCTTATTAGGTTGAGGATTTTGACGCATCCCTAAGACACATTTCTTTTCCATGCTTCCTGAAGCACACCAGTTTTTTGCTCCTGGGGCGGACAATTTTCAGCAAATTTGTGCCAACAAATTTTCTTCGGTGTTGGACCTTAAATAAGAATTGTGAAAATTGTGGCCATATTTATCACATACATAACACTTTATGGTGTGATAATACTTCGCTATATGCCTGAAAATATTACACCTCCATCATCTGATAGCATCGGCGTACTTAAGTTTCTTATTGTTTATAGGTAGTCCAAGTTTTATGCGAAAAATACTTTGTAGAGTGCAATCAGGTTTTCCTTTGTCGCACATGTTTTCACTGGCTTTCACAAAACCAATACTGGTGTTATTGTCTGAATATCACTTACAACTCAGAATTTCATCCAGTGTAATCGAGTTGTTATTGAACTTATTTCAAGTTTCTGCGTCAATAAATATACCTTGTTTTACTTAAATTGTGATAACTGCCTCCAAGTGTAACGCATCTATTTCTCTTAGTGCAATTTTCTTCTATAATTTTTCATTTGTTTATTCTGACTCCCTCTAGGACTTCTTAAGTGCACTCTCATTTTCTTCTAGCTTCTTAATTTGTTGTTTTGCACAAATTAATTCTTCTTCTTTGACTACCATTTGTTTCTTCAGGTTTTCAAGCATATACTCTGTTCGCTTGGTTTGTTCTTATGTTGTTTCAATATGTTCCTTGAACGCTTTGTTATCTTTTCTTTAATTCTTCAAATCGTCTAGAGAACTAACCAGTTCACCTTCCTAGTCGACACCAAGATTTTCCTCATCCTCGTATTTTGAACTTTATTTAGAGCATCTAAGCTTTTCATAGTTTTACAATGATAGTGCACCTTCATCAGAGGAGTGTTTCTTGTCGACAATTTTCTTCAACTTAAATAGCTATTTTGAGCTACTTGATTTCTTCTTCTTATCGGATTTAGGAGAAATCAAGTAAATTCCATTGTATGTTCATTCCTTTTCAACTTTAGATGAACTAATCATAGCTCCTTTGGTTGATGATTTTTCTCCTGTTGTATTCACATCCTGAATCAGGCCATGAACAACAATTCTCTTGGACTACCATAATAATCTTCTTCATATGACACATTGTTCTCCTTGGTATACAGGATTTTCTTTTGCTGTAGAAATCTCTTCTTGCTCACAACTGTGTTTTGTTGATGTTTTCCTTTTCTCTCGTGATACTCAGACTCTTCCTTGCTTTCACTTTCTCAGTTTTCTTCATAAGTACATTTGGAAGAAAAATGTCCAATTATACCACATTTAAAATATTTAAAAGGTGGTTTTCTTCTTTACTTACCTTGTCCCCTTTTTATTCTTCTCACGAATTTGGCCTCTTCTTCGTCTGATACGTCAATTATACTTCTATGCTCATTTTTGTTGGTCTTAGGTTTTCCTATTGCTTTGAATGCAACTTCTTTTCCTGATACACTCTCAGTTTTTTTTTCTCATTCGTATGATGGGAGAATTACATATAGTCCATCCTTGGTCATGTCGTCCAAGTCACTTCTATTTTTAAATCTGACACTTTGAGATTGAATTGTGCAGGAAGAGCTCTCATAATCTTTTGTACATCTGACTTCTCTTTAATTGTATCTCCAAGTCTAGTTATGGAATTCACTATCTCATCTACTCTTAGAATATATGAGGAAACATATTATTCCTCCTTCATTTTGGGAGTCTCGAACTGTACAGAGAGTGTTTGTAGTTTGGCCTTTCTGACTTTGTCATCACCTTGGTGAAATCAGCATCAGCTAACCCGCACAATATGGTGTTCTCTTCTTGTGCATTCTATTCATCTTGTTTTATATTTTCTAGATCAATTGTTGTTGTTTTTTAGGTCACATGCTCTTCATTTTCTTCTTACTCATTTGTTTTTTTCATAAATTTATAGATAGACTTCCATTCTGATTTTTCAGAAAGTAGAGTTTGAACCATCAAATCTTGTAGCCCTGTTGGTAGACAAACCTTCCTGCTTATCCATAACTATGCTAGATATTATATTCCAGATGTTAGTTTGTTATTGAAGACACCCAATCTGATACCAATTGTTGGCATTAAGTTATTACCGATAGGGGTGAATCAGTAATTGTGCAAATATGTATTTATTCAACTATGACATATTTTCGTCAAATAAAAACCTCTTGAACAGGATTAAAACCAACCACAATGACAAACAAATATTTCAAATATAATTGTATATCTATAAATACATGTGTAATTGCATCAGTGGGAGATAATAATCTCCAAACATGAGCACTAAATCATTTTAGATGTTGACATTATCCCAACTACAATCTGTGAGATGTTGGCATCAACCTTCAAAAACCTCCATTTGCACGAGAACCAACTCATGATATTTAGGAACAAACTTGAATAGATATCAGTTTGTCTATGCAAAATGTGACTTACGGCTTCAAGATTAGACACGTGGAAAACTATATTGTCCAGTTGTGGAAGCACCAACTTTTGTTTGTTCTCAAGTACCAACTGGAAGGAGGCTATGACCCCTTGAGTTTTATCTGCGTCAACAGAAATTATGCTGCTATGCCCTGATTATATTTTCTAGCACCAACTAGAAGGATGTTGCAGCCCCCTTCTCCTTGCCCCGTCCAACCTCCCTTATATGAAATACGTTTATATACAAAAAATACAAACATACCTTATCTTCACGATCCACAACTATTTTTTCCTTCCTTGATATGTGTATAGGTATATGTGTTTGAATAGTCAGTTTCCCAAAATCACAATGTGCCAAAATATGTATGATTTGCGTTCTATGTTTGACTAGTCTTCAGCCTTTGTTACAACTGGTGTTCTACAATCTGGGTTTTTATTAAGCAATAACTTCACACATTCAATATTATCTTCACCATACACAACCACTCTTTATTATTCATTAATGTTTCTAGACTTCCACGTCTCTACATCTAGATATCTATGAATGTATATCCACATCTGCATCACACAGAGTAGTTGTCAAAACATAATATGTGATAATACTACGATCTACATCTTTTGAGACCTTCCTATAAATCAGCAATCTATGTATTTTCTGCAAAATAGAGATCTGTGTATTTCCAGCTCAGTGACTTCAACTATGTTGTGGTCTGCATCTTTTTGTTAGTAGGAACGTCACACATCAAAAAATACAAGTATTTGTTTGGCGCATTTCTTTTTTGTTCATCTATGTTTGGTGCACTTCTTTTTTGTTCATCTGTGTTTAGCGCGTTTATTTTTTGTTCATCTTTGTCTTATCTGCGCACTTCGACTCCACTGCATTAAGATATCCACCGCGATCAATGAGCCATTGATACCCCAAAAATATTCCGAAGATTTTCTTAAACATTTATCTTCAGATCTTCATCTTTCACCAGCTTGCTTCACCTTAGTCATCTCTAGCTTATTTATATTTTTCTTGAATCAAGAGATGTGTCCACTTGGTGAACTCCTTTGACTTTGGATGACACCCCACTGGATTTTGTTTTCAATGCGTTAGTATTTGCGTCGGTATGTCGCTTTCCGTAATTCAATTGTGTAGTGTATGGCACACATGTGACAACATCCTTATTGGACTTTTTCAAACATTGGTTTGATACTTGTACTACTTACCATATTCCGTGTGGGACTTTTGCACACAATAAGTAGTATTTGTGCATTTGTGATATTTTCAATATTCTTCTAAGTGTGTGATTATGTGCGCATTTGAAACCAATTTCATGGTGGGATTTTGCACCTTGTGTGACTTCCACATTCTTTTATATATTTTTTCAAGCTAGCAATGTGAGAGAAATTCTTCATGTTCTTTGATCCTTTTCCAACACATCTATCTTTTGATCTTTGATCCTTTTATCTCAACACCAACACATCTGACCTTTGATATTTGACTTCTGATCTTTGAACTTTTGAAATTAATGGTAATATATTTGAATTCTGATATTTGATTCTTTGACATTAATCACAAGTGATATTTTCTATTTTTCCATCAATGACAACACATATTCAACAAACATGAGTAAAATTGAACCCAAAATCCAACAACACATTTGCCTGAATTTTGACAACACTCCATCTAACATCAGACAAAGTAGTTTTTTCTTTAAATGTTGGTAAAACTTCATCGAATATCTGATAGATACAAAAATCCATTGTAAATACCACAACCACTCGTCACATAACCAACACGTAAGGACCAAAGACCCACGACAAAAATTTGATGATCTGTCATCAAATTTTCAACCCATTTGTGGTTGATTAACTGACACGTTATTCCTCCCAGGTTTTCGAATAACAAACATGTAAATAACATTGATCCACGATAAAAATACAATTATTTGTCATCGAATTTATGACCCATACTTGGTCGATTAACCGACAACTTATTCCTCCCAAGTTGACGAATAACCAACATGTATGCGTCAGAAATTCGATGACAGATTCGACAACCTTTGTCGTCGGAGGTATAGCATCCTCATTCGATTATTTTTGGGTGTCCGTCAAATCTCCAATAAAACCCTAGAAAAATATATGATTCCTTTATTGTTTGTTGTATAGCAACCTTGTTGGATATAGTATATGTGTTCATCACAAAAGCGACAATATTGAGTAATTTTAAAAAAAATCAATTCCCATCTTGAAATGTGAGAAAGTAGAAATGATTTCATTATTTCAACTAGATTTGGATCGGATGGTTAGGAAGGATAAATGTTATCCTCCTCACTTGGGTTCAAATTTCACTTGTGACATGTTTCATTATTCGTGATGCAATTCTAACTGAGGTTATCAGCCATGAGAAATATCTCACTCTTGCTTATCAAAATTCGAGGGTAAGGATTCTATTTATTGTATGTTGACTAAATATGTTATGTATACCTATAGATTCTAACAACAAGGCCGTCAAAGTGGTTGACTGATTCATGAAGAGAGCATTCCTAGGAAATTTTGGTTGGAATATATTGTATTCCTTGGAAATCAATAATGTCTTTGTATTATGTCAGAAGTTTTCCTCAATATTATGTAAAAGAGTAATACATTATATCCCATCTTTATTATGGTAAAGTAAACTCTCAATATCCATTGTTATATAAAGATGTGTTATTTTGGAGAATTATATTATCCCACATGCAAAATTTGAGAGTAATTCATCCACATCTCTGGGTATATAATAAGGTCAAAGGATTCTCTTTATATATCATATATCATATATCGTCATATGATCTCATGATACATATTGAATGTTTCAAAGACATATCGTATTGGGACTAGTGCTCTCTTTGTAAGATTGATGGAGATTTCTGGAGATAATAGAAGACAACCTTCCAATGGACATAGCCCAATTGGGTGAACCACATATATCTGGTGTACTCTTTCCTCTTTTATCTTTATGTTTATTATGTTTGATATGTTGTTGGTTTCTTATATAGATATCTAGTGTAGTTGATCTAATATTCTAACATTGTATCTAGAGTGTAGGTTACTATGATCTAGTATCTTCTTTGAATTTAACCAACAATTATTATTTTCATATTTGTTATCTGGTCACTCACTTGATTTTGCATGTTTTATTTCTCATATAGTAGCCATTAGGATTCTCTTTAGATATGGAAATTATTCTATTTTTTTGTAGATTTGTTTTCTAATCTGGTATCCATTAAGCTTCTCTTCAAATTTGGGCATGATTCTACTTGTTTGATATATTTTTTTCAAACCCTAACCCTCTGTTGTGTATATTTTTGCATAAATGTTTCAAGGGTTTCTTTACTGTTTTTATGTAGATCTATATGAAAATTCCATTCTCCTCAAGGAGATCTATCTTCTTATTATTCAAATATATTTTTTTGGATCTAGTATTTCTTTTGCAGGAAAAATTGAGGTCGCAACTTTCAAATCCAAATATGAAACTTTTGGTGCAGAATCTGAAGAAACTAGTTATAAATCTAAGTTCTTCATGAAAAAATACGTCATTTAAAAAAAATGTCTAATTTCATGTTTGTAAAGAGAAGATATTGCTGATTTAAAATCAGCAATTTTTCGGAATTTTCCGTACAGATGGAAATTGTCCAGAGCTTGTATATTTTGATAGTGTATCCAAATTTGTATTCGGTTTGCGTGGTTGGATGCATAATGACCATGTCATTTCCAAAAATTGGCTATAATGGAAATTTTGAGTCATATTGATCGTGTTATGGTCATTCCAAATTTTCAGCTCGAGTCCCATGATCTACATTAAAAATAATATAAAAACTGGCAAGATCTTTTCAGTTTACTCATTATTTTCCTAGCTTGTCTATCTTTTGTGTTACGGTTTGTATTTCATGTCAAAATGTCTATCATTACGACTTCAGAAGTAGCTTATGTTTCTGAACTTGTTGGTCCAAACTATCTTGCATGCAGGAAAATAAAAATGATTGATGTTCTCAAGAGTAAGAATCTATGGAGTTTGGTTAATGTTGAACACAAGAACCCTGTAGATGCTCAAGCTGTGATTAAATGGGAAGAAAAGCGTGATCAAGCAAGAGGGCTCATTGGTCAAATGGTTTCAGATAGTCTTCAGGTAAGTATTGAGGTAGAAGACAACCCGACTAAGGTATGGAAAATAATTTCTTCTTATTTTGATAAATATGATGATGTTTTCGCTTATTACCTTGAAAAGAAGATTCATGAGATAGATCCTACTAATTTTCAAAGAGTAGAATTATATATTGCTGAATTGAAAACTTTAAATGAAAAGATAAATAATTGTGGTAAAGATTACAAGACGATGGGCACTACTCTTATCATTCTTATAGAACAAAAATTGTCATCTTATTTTGACATGTTCATCCAAACTAGGAATAGGGCTCTTGAATTGTCTCAAAGTACCACGAAGCCTACTTTTGATGATTTTTGTAAACGGTTGATAAATGAGAAAAAAATGTTGATTATTTCAGGACAAGTCTCACCTAATAAGGATCTTACGACACATAATAAGCATCCTAAGAAAATATTTAATGATGCTAAAGGTTCTAGTTCGCACACTTCTAATCCTACTAATAAATTTGGTCATGCTTCTAATGCACATCATGAAAATAGTAAGAAGAAGAATGTGTACGATCATTGTAAGCATTGTGGTAAAACTAACCATCTTGAAAAATAATTGCTTTAAAGAGAAACATTTAAATTCTAAGGCTAAAAACAAAGGTTCGGATGAATCACAAGTAGCTTTGTGTGCATCTATTATTTTGTCTAGTAGTTCTTCTTCTAATGTGGAACGGATAATGGATTTTGGTGCTTCTAAACATATGACTAGTAATGCATATTTATTTACATCTTATGACAATAACAAGCACTCATCTCAGAAATTTTCTATTGGTGATGGTAAACAACTTTCTGTAATTGGTTCTGGTAATGTTAATGTTGCTAGTGGTCAATTGGAAGATGTTTTTCATGTTCAAAACATGCCCATCAACTTGCTTTCTATTTATCGTGCATGTCAAAAAGGTTATAAATTTGAAACTTGGCTTGATAAATATGTTCTTAAAGGTATCAATCGAAATTACAAAGTAGTTTCTTCTAGTCGTGTTGATCATATAAATCGTTTATATCAGTTTCTTGGTTTTAACTCAACTAAGAGACAACCCTTTTATTCATATGTTTTTTATGCTAATGAACCAAGTCAATTGTGGCATGAAATATTAGGTCACTTGAATTATGGTAAAATGCAATTGTTAACTAAAATAGTACATGGATTGCCTATATTTCTTCTACTACTGGTGTTTGTGAAGGATGTGTTCTTGGTAAACATCATAGAGAAATGTTTGATAAAGGTAAATATTGGCGTGCTAAAGAACCTTTGCAATTAATTTATAGTGACATTTGTGGTCCTCTTGAAGTTCCCTCTATGTCTCATGCAGTTTACTTTCTTAATTGTATTAAATACTAGTAGAAAATCTTGGGTTTATTTTTTGAAAAATAAAAGTGAAACATTTGTGAAATTTCAAGAATTTAAATCCATGGTTGAGAATGAATCTAGTAAAAGTATTAGAACTTTGAGATCTGATAATGGGGGGGAGTTTGTTAAGAAATAATTTCAGGCATATTCATGTAAACATGGAATTCAAGATCAAAATATTGTTCCTTATACACCTCAACAAAACGATGTTGCTGAAAGGAAAAACATAGCTTTAGTTGAAATGTCTAGATTTATGCTATATTCTAAAGGATTGCATAATAAATTTTGGGATGAAGCCATATGTTGTGCTAACTTTATTTTAAATCAAGTTCCAACAAAATTTGTTAAGCATGTTACCCATGAGGAAAAATGGAACGGAAAAAAATGGATATTAGTAATTTTAAGGTGTTTGGTTGTGAACTCATTCCTGAAAGAACCCAAGTCTCACAAGTGTATATTCAGTGATTATGATGAGAATTCTAAGGCTTACATGTTGTTAGATCCTTCTAATCAAAGTGTCATAATCAGAAGATATATTCAATTTCATGAAGTCTCTCCATCACCTGAGTCTGTAGAACCTCATATTACCCTGAATTTTCCAATATCAACTATTACTCCTATCTTTGTTACTCCTTCCAGTTTTGTACCTATTTTTTTATATCTTAGTTCATCCTCTTCTTCAAGTATTACACCTGAATCTAATGAAGCTCCTGAAGTAACTTATGTTGATTCTCATCTTCCTGTTTGGGACCAAAAAACTCATGAATCATCAGGTAGTGAGGTCGGTAATCCTTCTAATACTCATAGAACTAGATCTAAATTTTCTCTTATGACCAAAGTTTTGGCTATAGATGATCCTAATTTGTATGCTCAAGATAAGGGTAACCTCAATGGTAACAAGCTATGTATGCAGAGTATGAATCTCTTTTGAGAAACAAGACTTGATCCTTTGTTCCTCTTCCTTTAGGAAAGAATTTAGTTGGTTGTAAATGGGTTTATAAAACTAAGTTCACTGCAGATGGACAGACTGAAAAATATAAAGCTATATTAGTTGCAAAAGGTTTTAGTCAACTTGAAGGAATTGATTATAATGAAACTTTTTCTCTTGTTGCTAAAATGAACACAATAAGAACCATTTTATCTATGGTTGCATCTTATAAATGGGAATTACACCAAATGATGTTAAAAGTGTTTTTTTAAATGGTGATCTTAATGAATACATTTATATGCAACAACCTCCTAATTTTATTCATGTTAAATCATCAAGTTTAGTATGCAAATTACACAAGTCTCTATGTCTCAAACAAGCACCTAGGGATTGGTATGATAAAATTGATGCATATTTCTCGACTAAAGGTTTTAAGCGATGTATATCTGATCCAAATATGTATGTGAAGAACTTTGGTGATAATTTCCTCATTATTGTTTTATATATGGATGATTTTATTATCACTAAAAGACAACTTGTTTAAATTCAAAATATGAAAAGTGATCTTCAAAATCATTTTGAGATGACGGATCTTGGTATATTGCACTACTTCTTGGGTCTTCAGATCTAGCATATGGAAGATGGTATTTTTCTCTCTTAGCCTAAGTATGCGAAATATTTAGTTTTCATATGAGTGATAGTAAACCTGCTCCTACGCCATTTTATTCCAGTGTAAAGTTAATTATTGAGTGTACCACTCCTCTTGTTGATGCTACTCTTTATCATCAACTCGTAGGCAGTTTGATATATTTAACTCACAACAGACCAGATCTCCCTTTTTATGTCAGTATGGTTTCACGATTGATGCAAAAACCTAGTGAAATTCATTGCCAGGAATCCAAGATAATTTTGAGATATTTATAGGGAACATTACATTATGGCGTATTTTATTCGAGAAGTGCTATAATTTCACTATTATACAAATTCTGATTAGGGAGGTCACAATTCTGATTGACGGTCAACTCCTGGTTATAGATTTCAACTTGGTTCAGGTCTGATTTCTTGGTCCAACAAGAAGGTGAAGACTCTTTCTTTATCTTCATATGAATCAAAGTATAGAGAAGCCAAAGAAGCATCTAAAGAAGCAGTTTGGTTATGACATTTTCTTATCGAACTAGGTGTAGTTCTGAAATTGTCCACTATGTTGAAATGCGACAATTAGGGTGTAATTGATCTTGCTTATAATCTAGTATATCACTCTAATACGGAGCATCTCGACCTTGATGCCCATTATATTTGAGGTCTTGTGGCAGATGGTATTCTTTCTCTGGAGTATCATCCTACCGAGCAACAAGTCATTGATATCTTCACCAAGTCCTTGACATAAGCAAAGTATGTTCATCTCCATTCTTTTCTTGGGATGAGGGAATTTTTCATCAAAGGGGAGCAATAATGATTCCTTCCTACCTAAGTGTTAGGGTGGGCTCTTCTCCCAGACATTATTAAGGGGGAGTTTTGGAATATATTATATTCCTTGGAAGGTAATAATTTCTTTGTATTATTTCTAAAGTTGTCCACAATCTTATGTAAAAGAGTAATACATTTTATCCCATATTTATTATGGTAAAGTATACTCTTGATATCCATTAATGTGATATAAATAGATGTTATTTTGGAGAATTGAATTATCCCACATGCAGTATGTGAGAGTAATTCCTCCAAATCTCTAGGTATATAATAGGGTCAAGGGAGTCTCTTTAGATATCATATATCATCATATCATCTCATGGTACATCTTGAATGTTCTGGAAACTTATCTTGTATATCGTATTGGGACTATTGTTCTCTTTGTAAGATTGAAGGAGATTTCTGGAGATAATAGAAGACAACCTTCTAGTTGACGTAGACCAATTGGGTGAACCATGTATATGTGGTGTACTCTTCCCTCTTTTCTCTTTCAGTTTCTTATGTTTGATATATTGTTGGTTTCTTAGATAGATATCTAGTCACTAGTAGAAAATGATAAATTAATGACTAAAATCAGGCTATAAACGACTATTTTTGAGTCGGCAACTAATAGTAGCTAATTTACACTATCTTATAGCTAGTCGTATTTCACTAGTCATTAATAGCTTGAATTAGTAGTCATTGATTTAGTCATTGATAGAAAATGCTTTAGTCATTGATAGTCAATGATTTAGTCATTATTTTAGTCATTGATAGTTAATGATTCAGTCATTGATTTAGTCACAGATTTAGTCATTAATTTAGTCACAGATTTAGTTCACGGATTTAGTCATTGAGTTAGTCATTGATTTAGTCGTTGATTTAGTCACTAATTGCAACAATTAATGACCAAATATACGACTAAATAAACTACTAGATGTTAACATATTAATAACTAAGCTAAATATGACTAAGATACGGGAAATTAGCTACTAATAGTCGTATATATGCAAATTTAGTTGTTTTTGTAATCACAAATTTATGATAGGGCATGGAGGAATCGAACCACCAACCTCCTGCCTATAATTAGGCAGGCGCTCTACCATTGACCTAGCACCCTTTAAGAAGTTGTTATTGATTGATAATGATGATATTCAAACAAATTTATGATAGATAGCAATCTACAAACTACATAATTATTACTATTACAACTTACCAGTAACTAGTATTTATGATAAACTAATTCATGAGAGCTATGTACAATTTTCCCTGTAACTAAAATTAGCATAAGGAAAAATGTAATGCATTTCATTGTATTGTGTAAATTATTGAAACAATGAAATAAATAAAATTAGCACAAGAAAAATTGCAATGCTTTTTCATTGTATTGTGTAAATTATTGAAACAATGAAATAAAGAGAAACATGTGTTTTAGCTTATTGAAATAATGAAATAAAGAGAAGCATGTGCTTTAAACATTTTAAGGAACTCTTGTAAACTTATATATAATTAAAAATATAACAATCACATAAATAAAATACTGATAAAAAGAGAGATTTTTTTACAACATAGTACTATATTAAAAGTACCAAAAAAATGAATATAAATTATACATATAATACCATGAAATGTAGTTTTATCATTCAATGTCATTAAAGAATTTTACATAAATAAGATGATGCATAGGAATTCCAATGGAATATACAAAATAGAAAAAAATTATAGGTTGTCCATCAAGTGGATCATCATCATCAAAACATATCTTAAATGCATTTTAAGTGTTTGATGAATATCCTAAAGTTGGATCTATGTACATTGAATGTTCTACATATTACAACATTGATGTGTCAAAAGAGAAGATATTGAGGAAACCTTCTATGAAGAGGAGGTGAATCTAAATATCCATGCAAGGGAGCTGAGAGAAAATAATGAGTAGTAGGTATTTGATGTTCTAGTAGAGTTGGAAAATGATGATAATGCAGCAATCATCTATTGTGCATCCGTGTATGTAGAGTCCTTGGAGGACATACCCATGAGGACAAGAGTTTAATGAACACTTTTCTTGTTTATGAATGTGTGGATTAGGGGAAGGAAGAAGCAACCCCATTGAGGCTATAAGTAAAAGGAGAACAACATTAAGATTGCTATAGATTTTAAAGAAAGTTTTGAAGGAGAGGGAAATTATGTAAGTGTGGTAAAAGAGGAAGAGGTTATAGCCCATAGGTAGGTTGTAGAAGATAAAAAAAGGTTAATATAACAACCATTTATAGCAACTGCTCCGTTAGGATCCCTTCCTGTAACTCCATTAGATGCACATTTCGACGGATTACTAATAGTCATCAGGGCCAACAAATATCTGCAACTATATACATCCCCTAGGTAATTAAATGATTGCTTTCAACTTATATACTTCTATAATAACCCTGCTTTTGAGGTAAATTTCAGCAATAATACAAGGGAATGAACCTTCAATTACACCCAATAAAACTAGGACATTGCAACAAGAAACACTAAAACAAGGGGATGAACCTTCAATTACCCCAAATAAAAATTGGACATTGCAACAGGAAACACTAAAATAACATCAAACGCTTTTTATGTACTCCATAAAGAACCCCATCAAACAAATTTTTTCTGTAGAATTCACCTCATCTTCAAAAAGATATCCATCAGTTACAAAAAACCCATCACTGTCATCAGCTTCCTCAGATTTAAACTTATCTGTGTCAACCTCATTCTTTTCTTCGTCATCATCCTTGTCACAGTGTTGCAACTGCAACGTTTTTCCCAAATTTTTGAAAAATTTTGGACCCTCCTTTTCATTTTATCTTGCCTAGATTAATTTGGTTTCCTAAACTCTGTTTTTTTCCCTCTGCTACAAATTTGGATTTTCTTGAGTTTGAATTGAGGTCAATTGTTTCTGTCATTTAGGAAGTTGGATGATCTAAATCTGCCTTTGTCTAGCCAAAGCTTTTGATTATGGAGTTTGTTTATTTTGCTCTGTCGATGATTTTGTTTTAGCACTATCGAAAGTCAGTTGAAGTTTGAATTGGAGCTTTAGTTATCTATGCAGCCGCTGTTTCGGAGGACAAATAGAGAACGGGCTAAACAGTTCTTACTTTCATCGATGCGTGGTTTTATTGGTTCAAACCTTTCGCTTTGCGATGATATATTTTTGTTTTCACTATCAGAATTCTTTTGAACAGTGAATCGAGGCCATAGTTCTTTACGCAGCCGCCGTTGCAGAAGCCAACTAATGAACGTCCCGATCGAAAGTCATGTTTTTCACCAATGGGTTTTTATCTCCTTGGTTTATTTTTCAAAAAAAACTTTTACTTTTGACTTTCGGCGTTTTTGTTTTATCACTATTGGAGCATTAGTATTCTAAGTCGTCGTCGTTTCGGAGGGCAGATGGCAAACGTTGCGAAGAATTAGTTCTTATCCTTGCTGATTCCATGGTTTATTTCTTTTCATTATTTTTGTTTCTTCGCTATCGGAACGCTTTATGACTTTGATCAGAAGCCGTAGTCTGATTATCTTCTGTCGTTGCGGATTTCTAGTGAACTATTCTGCCGACACATTATGGTTAGTCCTCCCGCTCGCTGATGCCGATGTTTTTAGTGGGTAGTGTTTCGATCTCCGATGCATGTGCAACAGCTTTTAGTGTTTTATTTCACTGACGTTTTATTTTGCCGCGGAAGCCGTAGTCTATATGGTTTCTACCGTTGTGGCAGCTTAGTGAACTAACCATCCGACATATAGTGCTTCCGCCCGTCGATGAGAGTTTTTTTTTCGCCTGATGCTTAGTAGTTCTGCTCGCCGAGAAGTTTTTTCCTGCCTTTTTGTGTGCTTTTACTCTATTTTGATGATGGCAAAGTTTTTCCGTGGGTTTTGGTCGAGTCTAAGTTTCTCCGAGATGAAGAGCACAAGTTAGGGTTCAGATTTGGCGATTACATTGTTATGATTCATGCTTTCATGATTTTGAGTTAGTCCAGATGTGGCCTAGATTGAAGTAAAGAATATTTTTATTGAGCTTGTGATTTTAGTTTGGACAATGGATTTAGCAGATTTCAAGACACAAACTCGCAGGATTTCTTTGTTTTGTCATTTTTTCATGCATTAACACTGTATATAGTTTATTTTACAGAATGCATATGGAGGAGGTAAACAGACTGGTACAGTTTTTGTTATGTTTATGATAGGGTGATTGCTGCTGCAAAGAAGATATGTCTAAAAGACAAATCAGAAGAGGGATGGCTGAAGGAGACAACAAGGAAGGAAGAGGTTGAAGAATGAAGAAGCAGAGATAGAGAAAAGAAGAAGAAAGTGAAGGTCTGAGATCAACAGGATCTAAAAAAGACCAACGGATTATTGATCATAATCAATAACAGGAGAGGCCCAGGCTTGGGAAAATTTCATCAGCAACCAAGTTGGTCTCTCTTTATAAAAGCGCTATTAAATTTTAATTTAATATAACGTATTGAACGGCACTCACTAAAAGACAAATTTGTGAGATTAAACAGTTTGGGGGGAGCCCAAAGGTCACAAGGGGCAGCCCAAAGGTTTTGTTGTTTTGTATAAATATAGGAGAGTTAGATGTAATAAGGGACTTTTTCCTAGATAGATTTGTGAGAGTATGTTGTAAGAAGAACTATTTCCTTTTGCAATAAAGAATTACAAGTTTCCTATTGGAGAAAGCTTGGTGGAAGATTTCAAATGTTGTGCTATGGATTTGTTGAATGTGAACTATTTTGTTTTCAGCTTTGTGTCCATTAACTGTGAGATCGTTCTAAATCTTTGAACCTATGTTCTTGTTATGAATGCGCTCTAGTTTATTCTATGAAATTTCCACTATGAGTAATGAAGACTTTTCATAAACAATGAGCTATCTTGTTGTTCATATATCTATTAATGTTCATGTGTTTTGAAATAAGTAACAGCTATCTGTGATTTTTCTTAATGCATGCACAGAAATACATTAATCATTGATAAATGATAATATTTCTCCCTAGGGATAGGTTAGATAGTTAGTTTTAGTTTCTTGCTGTGTATGATTTAGATGTGAGACAGTTAAGATGAGAGGTAAGAACCTGCGCATCACATTATGACCGCTCCCCGTATTATCTATCAATTTACATTCTTAGATAGGCACTTGCACAACATACTTAAACATAAAAAAACTAAAAATACACACGGTGGACCGGGCCGTAACCGGTAAAACCTTTAATTTTTTTACTTGACCTACGGTAGCCGAACCATAAACCGGATGGATTCCCCATACCAAACAGTAACGAGCTAGTTGGGAACATTTACTGGGGAGAATCCCTAACTATTGTTACCTGTGATTTTCCAGGCCTCAACACACAGTCAGAAAGGATTTCCCCAAGATCTTCCTGAAATTTTTAACAAAGTAAGAAAGTTAATAAAAATACTACAAATACTCTTACCAAAGATATTTAATGATGAGTACCTCTTCCCATTATTCATCACTATCATTCTCATAGTCCAAATAAGAGTCTTTCCTGAAAGGATTTCGAAGCCCAATTCCATCACTGCATAAAAAACAAGGAGTCAGAAACAAAACTTTCCCTCTTGCCTTCTGCAATATTAAGAATCCATGAGCTTCAACGTGTTTTAGATGTTCCTCATCATGGGCTATTAAAATTAAAACACAACCTATTGCTTTGATAATTAATAAACTTAAAATTATGCAAAGTATATTCACCTTTTCTTTGATAAGGTTCCATAATAATCAGGTCTATGGTTGTGATCAAACTGCAAAAGGTTTCTTCTCTTATTGTGAAACCTATTTTATTGTGAAGCCTATTTTAGCTTTAAATCAAGTGATAAACATTCTAAGAGCCAGGCAAATTCAGAAACTTATTGCTAATGGAGACTCGACAATTATCATTTGCAAAATTAGGGACTTGACTCCCTATGCACCGTAATGTCTTGCAAAAATGATCTCTCGACCTAGAATTCAAAGAATTGCAAGTATTTTGACTTGGGGAATTGCAAGTATTGCAAGTATTTAGCATTGAATCATTTACTATTTCAAAGGTACCATTTTGTATGGAGGAGTTATGCTTTGTGAATCATTATTCCTTGGCTATAAGGGCACCTAATAGTGGATTCAATAATTAAAGAGTCATGTTGCAAATATGAAGAGAAATACCCTGCTCCTACAACATTGTGTCTTTAGAGAAACCTTTAAAGGGTTGTATATTTGGCGTCTAGGTGATGATACTAGTTATTTGAAAGGCAGGACAACTGGTTAAGCATGAATTAAACTTGAAAAACTTGCAATCTATTAGGTATAACAAAATATATATCAGCTCTGTGTTGAGATGTACAGGATCTGAAACAGCTTCCATGATGATTGGACAATAGTTCACAGAGAGAAATAACCATTGATAAGAACTGAACTTTCTTTAGAATGTATGGTCACCTAAAATAAGGCTACACTAAAATTTAGATTCTAGTAAGCTTTTGAGATTGACTAAACCTATCGAAAAGGTTGGAGAGACTGGTATTCTACAGTGTTCTTATAATGCACAGTTACATAAAGGCATATTCTTATCAAGATTTATGACTTTCAAAATGAAGGAATTTACTTGACCATGAAAAGCACATTTATGATGAAGCAAAGGATAGAGAAAATCATGATGAGGTTCATATTCCCCATTTGAACTGCCTACAAGAAACTATTTCTTCGTAAGGGTAATAAATCATGTTTCCATCCTGTTTGAGTGGAATGTGAAAGTGCCCTGCCTAATTATCTGATTATGAATTAGTTTTAAGTTCCAATTCCCTTCAGGCCCTATGGCATGTTTACGCCTTCCACTCTGACTCCCCACGTGGGATGTGTTGCTTCTTCAATGGAATATAAGAGCCTCACTAAGACCTGGGTCTCATATTTTGGTGTGGAGTTATATTTACAAGTACAAAGTTCAAGGTTCATGAAGAATTGTTCAAAACCTACCATTAGTACAACATTATAACATAGGGTATGTTTCTGTGGGAGGATAGACGCAGGGCAGAGAAGACGGTAAGAGTAAGAGAGGGTCTTACCTCCCCAATTACGTTTTTTACTTGCCAAGTCGAAGAAGTTCAATGCAGAAGTCAACTTCGGCACTATGGACATCGAAGAACTCAGAGCAAGGGCTATGGCTTCCATGCCCAACAAGAAGAGAAAGAGAAAGCAGTCGCCGCCGCACCCACTCTCATTTGGGAAATTTATTTCCACAAATAATTTGTTCGACAGAAATGGTACACAAGTTCAAGTTTCTAGTGCACTATCAATTCCATTATGTGGTCGTAAGGAAAATGGTGTCTTCTTATCCAATTTACAAGATCTACATCCTTCTATTAGATCTCCTGCAACAGAAGAGAAAGATGGTAACCTTGTGATTATATTCTCTGATGGAGATAGTGACAGTGAGGGTGAAGAACAGAGCTGGAGAGTGGATCGAAGTGAGAAAGATGGATCATCAAGGGAAAATACAAGTGCGACTTCTGCAAGCCAATCACTTGTAGCTTCTTCACAGATGGCTACAACAACATCGCAACAAACCCAGGGATACGGAAGCAAATGGCTATGGTGCAGAAGCAGTTAGCTGCATTTCGTACAACCATGTCAAGTGCAGTGCAAGTCCGTGGGGTGACTTCTATGGGGTCTGGAGAGGGTCCACCTTGGCAGTCATCCTGTAATAAAAATCCTATTATTGGCCACAATAGTTCAATTGCCCAGAAACATGCTTTCAAGCCTAGCTCATCTGTAACTAAACCTAGTGGCACTGACTTGGAGAACTTGAGAAAGAAAATTGAAACAAAAGAGAATGAATTGAAGCTCCAGAGGCATATTCGATCAAGAAAGGGACAGGATACAAGATCAATTCCAAGTGGAACATTCCATACAGTTGGTATTGCAGATTCAACAACTATGAGTAGCGGGGGGAAAAATTATGTCAGTCCAACATTTTCTAAGTTAACAGAAGGTGCACCTGTTAAAGAAATTAATGAAGAAAAACATAAAATCCCAAATGTTATATTGCAAGAACTTGAACCCAGATTTAAGGTTAGTACGAGTAGTCTTCAACAACAAAGGTGGCAGATTCCAAATGTTGATATCGATCATAGTTGTACAAAGGATGGTTCCATAAATGGGGTTTTTACAAGGGAATCGCATGCTGCATGTTCCAAAAGATCAATTGCAAAAGTTAACCCTTCTGGGCAGAAACATCTAAAATATGTTGTGCGTATCAATGAAGAACACATAAGAACTACTGTTGCACTTCCTGATTCAATTCAGGAACATTGTACAAGGGTGGAAAATAATAGGAGCCTTGTTGAATTCAGCATGAGTATATGCCTGTAGAAATATTAATACCATACAACCCTTCAAAGCATGTAATTTATGAGGATTTTGATCATACAAATAACTATAATTCCTTAAAAGGGGAAGGAAGTAAGAAACGTAAGTTGGAGGATGTTAGTCCAGTAGGGGGTCAGTCTTTTTTTGGGGATGCATCTCAGGTGCATCAAAAATGTAGTTCAGTTGAAGGTTTTGAACAAAACGTTGATATTAGAAATTTGCAGGCCACGTCAGTAGAAAGTGAAGATTTTTGCTTGGGAAAAGCACGCATGCAATTTCAAGAGATTGGGAAATAGGATTTGAATAAAACAGTTAAGGTTGCACATATTGAAGATGGTCTTCACAATTCTAAGTCAGGTGTTGAGTGAACAGTTGGGAGTGACTTGATGGATGCTAAAGAATGCATGGACGGAACTGGTGCTCATCCATTCACTCAAGAGGTTAGCTTCAATATCTCTCATAGAATGCAGTTAACTCCCACAGAACATGTTTGTCAAAATAAAAATGTTGTGGAAACCTCTGCTGATGTTCCTAGTCAAATGGTATCTTAGCTAGGGATATTATGTTGATACAAGCAAGGAATTAGGGTTGGGGTTTTCCCTAAGAAGACAATGGAAGCTAGGATTTTGGAGAAACCATAGAGGAGCAAAGGGATCACTTGTTCCAATCCTATTTTTATCAAATTATAAGCATTTTTATTATCTTATTTGTTTTTTATTGATCCATGGGGAGTTACCCAATAAAACACCAAACCCATGATCACTTTAAGATGAGGAAAGAAAACCCAGCACAACTATTTCTGTTATGATCAAGTATTAGGAATGCCTTTACTAGAATAATCTCCACCACAATTGTTTTATGTTAAGATTGATCAAAATTAACATTTGTTGAAGCTTTCTTGAAGTTCCTATCCTAATTTTGATCATGTTCCCACCATTTAATATGAGTATCAGGAATGTAGCCATTCATCTAAATGTTTGGCTATTGCAACAATATGGAAAAGACAGGAACACCAGGATCGACGTAGTTTGGGAAAATATTAAGGAAAATGAGGAAATTAAACATAGAATTTGACAGATTTTGAACCAAACCATCAGTTACCTCTACATGCCGATGTCCTCTATTTTAATTTTCCATTATTTACTCTTCTAAACTACTCTTTGGGGTGGGGGAACATTAAATATTTAACCTAACTTAGATACAAATAATGCTACACATAGTGTTGGAACTTAAATACAAATACTGATACACATACTGTTGGAACTTAAATACAAATAATGCTACTACACATACTGCTGGAAATCACTACAGCAACATACAGTAAACACAATTCAATTTCTCGCAGCACAACATTCTAAAATAATACTGCAATTTCTAACACTCCCATCTATTAAAATAGTTTAAAACACAACTAGGAAGTTTTGAAAGAAGGATAAACATGGAAAGGTTTAAAATTAAACCAGTCTAACAGTGTTATGGAAAATGAAGAAACAGCTCCAATCATTTAAGAATTAAGTATAATGATTTGTGCTCTTGATGGAAATGCAGGACACATAAAAGAACAAAAGTTTGAATGAAAATATAACAAGTGCAGCATAATATAGACAAATAGAAAATCAAAAGGATTTGCAGAGACATACCTTTATCAGAAGTATTCAGTTTTGGCTTCCATTTTTCTTGCTGTTTGGACTTGTGTATTCCCGCTACAACATCATTCCCCTTCATTGCTTGATGTAATATGCTTGTGCTGCTTGAATTTTTTCTAGATACTGTTGACCTACATCATTTAAACTCTTGCTCTTGACAAAGCTCTGTTTACTCTTTTTTGCATGATTTCTCAATGTCAAAACTAAATATCCATTCAGTTGATGCTATGACCCATTTTGCTCCAAACCAAGCCAAGATTACTACATATCAGCACTATGTACATCCATCAATTACAGTTACCTAGGATATGTAAGAACAAAATTAGTCAAGCACATGCAAAAATATTATAAATGGACAAATAGAAGAAAAAAATGTGGTTTAGACCTTCCTTAATTTCTATACTCAGATATATAATACGATCACACTTTGTCTCTTAGGAGACAAGTCACTAACGAAACAATGGACATGCCTGAGCGAGAGAGAGATAGGTAGTTGTAGGGCAGAGTGAGACAAATACAGACCACAAGGTCATAGATCAATATTGTCAACCTCAAAACATATATAAAAAACAAAAAAATATATTTGCATTTGCAGCAGCTGTCAACCCAACAACTCTCCACCCACAAAACTCTAAATCCCTAATCGAGGTTCTACACCCAGCTTGATGAGATTCAAACCAGATTCAGTTAATTTTTTAGGCCTTTCTGGCCACAAACAACTGCACCTAACTGGACTAAATTTTTAATATCTACACTTATTGCCTCATGGCTTGGGGCTTGAGGTCCAAACTCCACTCAGCGCAGCTAGGATTTCTTATCTTAGCTTTTCCATACCTCGGATATTGTCATTGTCTGCTCTAGGAGGACATCATGGATAGTCCTAACTTGTGCCCATAACTGCCTCACATCCACAAAAATGGCCCAAATTGAATGCCGAGCCTGCTAGAAGGTGAAACACGCCCAATAATGTTCAAAACAATACCCATATTAGCTTAATTATTGTTGTAACGTGTTGTTATACGGCCCAAAACTGCCCAGATATGAGGTACATGGGTTGTTCATTTCCTTTCATTGTCCACAAGTGGCATGGATTTCCCAGAATTCGTTTTACAACTAAGAAAAAGACAACATCATACTTTAGACTTGCTCAAAAAACTCAGAAACCAACCCACAAACCCTCATGAAAAATTAAGTGAACGCCTTATGGGAAACAATGTGCATGATTCCTCAATGTCAAAACTAAATATCTATTCAGTTGATGCTATGACCCATTTAGGGCAGAGTGAGACAAATACAGTCCACAAGGTCACGGATCAATGCTATCAACCTCAAAAAATATATATATAAAACAAAAAAATCTATTTGCATTTGTAGTAGCTGTCAACCCAACTCTCGACCCAACAGCTCTCCACCCACAAAACTCAAAATATCAAAGAAAGACAGAAAAAGCATTACCACGGGGAGAACAGAATGATCCCAGATAGCTTATCCAGGAGACCTCTTAGGTGGAACAAACACACCCCAGGGGAATCAAAACAAGAATATATCCCTAGCTAATACAAGAGGACAGGATAAAGAGTCCCATACTCGAAAAGGGAAAAACATGAGTATGCCACAAATACTGAAAAAAAAACTCTTAAAAGAGTTGTATCAAGCCTTCCTCAAAAAAATTTCCTTCCCAGAGTTCTGAGAAGGAGAGAAGACCAGCCTTCATATCAAGTGCTTCCTTGGATAAGCAATCTGCACTCATATCGTGCTCCCTATAGACATGCCTAAATCCAAGGGATAAGAAATCATGTTTGATAGACAAGACCCACAAGACCCACACACAATACCCACAAGAAAATACCCACAAGACCGATGTGTACAATCAAGGTGGGGAAACAACCATTTTACCCACAAGACGAAGGGTAAATATTTTTATCTTCTCTCTCAAGGTATAGTCCATACGCTTTATGTACAGTAATTATAAGTTTTATCATCATCGTATAAGGAAGGTCATTTCTTTCAACTTAACACTCCCATAGGTCCCTATGTTAAAGTTGAAGCATCCAAGGACAAACAATAACAGCAGTAGTAATTACAAATCAATGAGTTCAAAAATACAATGAAAAAAAAATACATTTCAAGAGTTCAAAAATACAATGGAAAACCAATATTTATTAATGAAACCAAAATCTAATTAAATTGTGTACTTACATTCATTTCATTAACTTGAACATTGTCAAAAGGGAAACAAAATTGATAGATGAGACGTCAAGTGTGACTGCTTTCGTTGAGCAGTAGTAGAAAATGGCAATAGCAAAGTTTGGAAGAAAAATAAATTTCTGCATTGCCAAAAAATTTCCAAGGATTTTTCACAAGTGCTTTAAGAAAACAATCCTTGACAGAGTACAGTTGGGATGAATACTATGACATAATACTCAGCTGTATAGGATATAATAGCTACAACCACAAGTGAGGAAGCAAAAAACTCAGCTTTCTCAATAGCACCAAAATAATGTTTGTATTGACATGACAATGGAAAATGAGGATGTCAGGATGTTAGATTACACATTTTCTGTAATTACAGCACCATTTCTCCTTCCAGAACTGGTTGAAAGGGTAGCTAATATGTTCAACTATTTATTTTCACAAATGGTGGGCCCTCACACGGCCCTCAACAGAAAACTCTCACCCTCAAGGACACTAAAAAATATGAATTCAAACCAAAGAAACTGTTAAACAAGTACAGCATCAATAGTAGATACTCTAACTTCATCTCATGTTGATGAGGATGTGAAATAATCTAATTGCATTTCCATGAGACTTCTAGTTGTCATTGGAGGGTATGTGTGATGCCTTGAAAGGATGATGCTGAGATTGATTCCAGACTTGCAGTTGATGGGAGTATCGTAACTGCCTATAAACTAATTTAGGGCTTGTAAATGGGAGTATTGTAACTGCATATGGCTTGTAACTACCTATAAACTAATTTTGAAGTTAGAAGGACACTAAATATTGCAGCATTTTGCATATCCATTATGGCATTAACATTGTTTACAGAATGCCCCAATTGCCTTATTAGTTGTTTCTTTATAATGCCCTTTAGATAAAATTTCCTTCAAATGGACTTTCCAATCATCTAACTTGTGTTTCTATGGTAGACATGCATGTAGTTTTCTTCTTGTGTTTTTCAAATGTATGTACAACCTTTTTCAAATTCTTCTCATATCTAACAAAGATGCAAAGTAAATATAAATCAAAAAGAGATGTTTCCACCAATGAAAGGTCTACACCTCATTACCAACCACTATGAACTCCTAGAATCTTTCAACTAGTGTCATCTGAACAAATGAGACAATAACAAAGAAGTTGGAAGAGTGTCATGGAAGTGCAAAGAGGTAGTCGAGGTAGATGAAGTACCTATCCTATCATTTGAGGGAAATCTGTATGATAAGGGGATAATCAATATCTCTACTACAGTGATAAGGTGATTCTTTGGTAATCTAAGACCTGTTCCTGTCAGCATCCAATTGTGCTACGAGGTAAGCTATGTCATCTCAAAGCCCTTGAAAAGGAGCTATTAGATACTACATACTTTTGAGTATCAATAAATCTTGACTGTTTCTTTTTCCCTACCAAGGTGACAAGGTGGTGGTAGTTAAATCCGACAAGGTGGTGACAGTTAAAGTGATACAGTAGAACACATCAGCCATTGTACTATCATTAGTCAACAGGAAGTGTCTCCAGATGAAAATCTCTCTAACAAATAAGCTACACGTTTCAAATTCTCATATCTAAGGAAGGAATGTTGAAAGAAGCAATATCAAGTCTCTCTGATCTCATAATACACTAGACATCTGAAGATGAAGTTCTATGTTATCTCTACCTCCAAGCTCCAGCGAGAAAAGTTTGCATTT
This sequence comes from Pseudotsuga menziesii, assembly GCA_001517045.1. NCBI lineage: Eukaryota > Viridiplantae > Streptophyta > Pinopsida > Pinales > Pinaceae > Pseudotsuga > Pseudotsuga menziesii. The sequence continues at coordinate 483,544 of LPNX010566435.1, read as the reverse complement.
TCCTTGATCACAGCAAATTTATCACTCTGATTCCACTCTCAGCCAATTAATACAAACTCTCAGTTGTCCTAGCATGTAATTCAGACCATGATATCAATTGTTAGATGTACTTAAAAGTATAATACTCAAGCATTGGTCCAAAATACTCTAAAATGAATCATATTGTAGTTTTAATAATGGCATTACAGAGTAATACTTTGGATGAGATATCCTGAAGAACTACTGAAAGCATTTGCTCTCTAGTATTACTAGGAATACACATATTTTGACTAAGCATGGTTGGGTACATGTTGATGTCGTGACTTTTTCCTCAAGGAAATGTTAACTTTTCCACACAAGTGAATAATAATAAAATTGACCCTTATAGATTTACCAAATGTTATGCATCCCAGAGGTGGAGCAAGGTGAGAAGAGCTGAACTAATCTTCTAGGTGAGAGGAAAGACACCAAACCTTTTCTTGAGAATTTTAGATTGTATTCTCGACATATCATGCTCCAATTACAAATCCATCATGTTAAAGCATATGATTTATTGCAGACAGAATTCCCCGATTCTGCGTCCAACCTGAGTTTAGCACCCATCCCTTACTCCTTGCAAGCTTATTTAGATTTGTCTCCTTTCTTCACAAGATCCATGCTATGGAAAATTTAACAAAGTGGAAGAGATATCCCATACTAGGCGCTTCATTCCTCAGAGGACATTGCCTCTATGGATCTCCCAAACAAAATACAGTGTTGGTTCTTAAAGGCTTCTTCACTCCTTAAATCCATAGGAATATCTCTTCCACTCTGTTAAACCCTCTCCATACAATATGACCGCTAAAGTCTCAGAAGAAACCTATTAAAACCCATTAATGACCACTAAAGTCTCAGAAGAAACCTATTAAAACCCATTAATGGAAAGGAACAAGGTGCATATTGAACCCTCTCACATTTTACCCACTTACCCAGCTATTCATGATTCATTAGTTTATTTAAAATCCCTTCAAGAAACTCCTTTCGGTGCGAGATAACTTACTCCTAAAATATGTAACTTTGCTACTTATTTTATCATTAGAACTATTACTTCAAATATATGAAAATTTTAGTTAATTCCTATGCCCAATGGCTTCGTAAGAATGCATAGCTACAACCATCTCTGTATCAAAATGTCATGGGATTGCACCCCGAAGCTTTTAATTTAGAATTTCCTCTAGGAATAATCAATCCTATCATAAACGTCAAACAAATGAAACCACATATTGAGAGCAAGAATGAGAATTATTACGCCAGAGGAGATGAAATGGTGAAGTAATTCAAAGCACTGGATCCATAGTGTACAGACATCTGTCTTCCCTTTCCAAGGTCAGCTCGGTTTCCAAAACATTGATTTGCAAATTCTTGCAAGGTAAAACCTCGCCAAAAGAGTACTCCAGTCTCTCTATACTGCACACATAACAAAGCCTCAAAGTTATTTCATACTAATGAGATCCTATGCATACATTACAGAGACACATATGTAGAACCTTGAAGGTATTGCATACTAATGAAATCCTATGTATTGAGGACAAATATTCACCTCGGCAAATACACCATCCTCAATGCTCAAAGCTACAGCAAATCCAACGCCAATAGCCTACTCTCCGATGGAGATCAAATAAAACGAAATCCTGCCTTGTCTCTATGCTTCATAAAATATCGTATCCATAACTTGAACACTCACCATGTCATTGTATATTTTTAGTGCAAATTCTTTGTCAACCTGTTTATAGAAAACGAACCATTATGAACTGGACAACAACGAAGACCAAAGATATCAACAGCGAAATCATCATCGACAACCGTTTTCAACAACTAAGGGTGAGATAGATTTGTTATAGATTATAATGTTTCAGGGCAGCAAACCTCTTCTAGGTTAGTCTCTGAGATCTGGAGACCATGGTCGTTTAAAAATCTGTAACAAGAGGCTTCTTTGTACGATGTTTCTGCTAAAAACTCCACCTGGTATGCATATCTCACTTCCCTTGTTTCAGTATCATCAAACTAGCCGATAGCAACAAAAAAATGAAAGAAGTAACCATTAGAAACAAACAAACCAAGCATAGACATAAATATGTAGATCCACTAAAGCAAGCTCGGCTTTCAGGCCTATTCAATATAATATCTAGGAGAATAAATTGAAACAATAGCATACCTGTGTGTCATCCTCATCCGGCTGTCTAACTGTTCCTTTTAAGTTGGTTTCCCGGTGCAGTATATAATAGCCTGTGGTTGTTGGACATTGTGATAGCAAGCCACAGAGATAGGGATTCCCAGTTACCAGATGGCCTGGATATATCAGTAAGACCATGTTTAATAGAATCACAAACAGATGGCCTTGCTGCAACCTGCAAGTAGGTTGGCAGAACCCAGTTCAGCCGAGTAGAAGATATTCTTAGACATAACAGGGAATCTCTCATGGTGGAATAAATTCAAATTGAACTCCCATAAACTACAGAAGAAGGAGGCTTGTGAAGCTATTTCTATCATTGGAGGAGGGACCATTTTATAAGGTATGCCATGCCTTGTCATGCTTATGATACGTGCTTCACATTGCTACGTACCCTTGGAAGCATGTACATTGCTACATTTGGGCAGACATTATGGTGACAGGAAAGGCCGTGGAACAATGTACATTTGTTACATTTGGGAAAATAGTTAAGTGAAATCATGTGGGAAAGAGTCAATGGATCCTACTCCATGCCTAACACGACATCCATTTATTTACTGAAGGGTGCAGTTGAAACTTATTAATGGTAGGCATGGATGGCTTGTATTTTTCTTTGGTAGCCCATAACAATAGCACTGAGAGCTCTTTAATGGTAGACATGGCTGACATGGTTGGTAGCTATTTTTATTGGTAAACAATAAATATCTAACAGTGTAACATTTATGGTACATAGGTTTGTTTTGAACTGGACACAGATCCAATGCTTCTGATGTAACTTCTTTAATTTTTAAGTATGATCTAAAATATTTTGCCAGTAATGTGAATTCCCATGGGCCAGTCAAAATGAAATTTGAACAACAAAATTTGCAACATCGAAAATAACTTGAAATTGAACAATGTGAATGGTTTAGTGATTATCGTTCAACCTCTCCTCTGGAAGAGATATCCCATACTAGGCGCTTCATTCCTCAAAGGACATTTCCTCCATGGATCTCCCAAATAAAAGACAATGTTGGTTCTTGAAGGCTTCTTCACTCCTTCAAATCCATAGGCATTTCTATTGAGCATCTCACCGAATTGAGATACTCTTTGTATGCCCATCATCATCTTCTCTCTTCAAAAGGAAAATCAATAAGGCAACCAAAGAGGGCATATACAAACAATTTATTCATGGTACTTGTATACCCTCCTCATCCCTCTTGGCTCTAAGATGGACTTCTATCCTTAGAATTTTTTACAGCTAATAGGAAGCCTCATTATCCATCCCAATTAAATTCAAACACCGCTGATCGCATGCCCTCAAGTTCCTCCTCAACTATTGGATGGTTTGTTCTCAATGCTCATCAATTACACATAGAGTCCCATCACCGCATCCCATGAATGGGTAGGATATTTCAAAGATGTCACGTACATAAGGTCAAGATGTAGGATCACCTTTCAATGTCCCATAGTGATTCAGACAATATTTTACTCTATGTCAAGTTTCATGAGGATTTATAGCTACCTCTTTTCAACACAAAACCACATATGCTTGGCTTTCAATGACTCTTCCATTAAGTCAAGGAGAGGATAAATTTTATCTTCACCACATGTTTGAACTACAATGGTTCCATTCGGTACTTTATGGGTACTTTTTAGGATGTGCTCTTCGCACAGGACCTCATCTTCCTCACCAACATGCATGATAACCTCAAGACAACACTCCAACCTATCAAGAGGTATCACAAGGTCTCAATTTTTGGATGTGACACATAGATATCTAGAAAAGCTTGTGGTTTAAGAGATGTCATTTGCTTCATTCGAGACTCCAATCTAGGGTATCAATTTTGTCTTTTGATGTGCATTCCAAATTTATGTGGATTTGAATTCTAAGTCCCGAATTCCCCTCTTTGAAATGTCTTCATTATTGTATGCTACCTAATCCTCAAGATTCAAACTTCACTATGATGGTAAACCTTTCCTTGACCTATATCTAGTGATATTTTCTCTATGGGATATCATTTCTTTTAGAGATTTCAATGCCCTCACTGGCTCTATAGACATCAACCCATGATCAAATTAAGATGCACATTGCCTCCACAAGATAGACCTAATTGCTAGTTTACCTGGTTCCTCCAATTCTGTTCTCCATTTATTTTTTCCTTCCAGAATTTGAGTTGTTTGCTTGGCTTCTGCTAGAGGAAGTTTGCACTTGTGTGAAGGAGATCTTCATGCAAGGATGGTGAATTAATTATGAAGACATAAAGGAGACAAGGCACATTATTTAGATAGAGAAGAGAAGTCAGCCGCCAATGTAACTTGCAACGAGTATTACTAGTAAATATTGTTGTACTATAGTTGTTATTTTTGGTGTTTTGGATGAGTTAGAGATTGAAGTTTTGTTTTTATGTGGGCACATTGTGTGTTACATCAGTTGTTGCCATTCATTCAATATTAGTAGAGGGATTCTGCTAAAAAGTGAGATAAGGTAGTAGAGTTATTCCACTAGTGTGTGATGTTATAGTTTTTGAGTTAAAACTTCCATTAACCACCAATAGCATCCTCCGTGTTATCAACATTATCATCATCTTCAAAACTGCTTTCCGCCTGTGCAAACATCATCACAGGTAAAGTCCAATTTTCAGATGTGAGATTAAAAAAAATACACAAATCATTTTAAATGATTCACAAAACATACAAAATTCAACTATGATATAACATCTACTTACAGGCTTCTTCTTCTTTTACCTTATTCCAGTGAATGCAGAGTCAAGGCCATCAACAACTGCAGAATTGAATCAAAATAAAAATCAGTTGATATGCACCAAATACATTATATAATATGAAGATGATAGACGGGAATTTATATGATCATTTTGATTATCCAGTTGAGTGGGGTTAAGAACATGTGTTTCCTCCTAGGAGGTCACAAGTTCATATCTGGAGAAGGTAGGGTATGTACACCTCCATAGAATTTAGCAGTTAAATTGCTGCACAGAGAGGGTCCCTTGTCCCACAAAGAGGGTCTCATACACCAATTTGATCTCTGGCTTGGCCATGACCTTAAAAATTAAAATCATTTATTCAATGACCTAATGAGATTTTGGAAAATTTTGATCATTAGAAAGACATTTTAATATTCCCCGCCACTATGACCATATGGTGGTGGCCATTTACTTTTTCCATGTTTTCTCTGTGAAATTCTAATTGTATGTACTATTGTTACATTATATGAAATATAAAAAGAAATTTTACCTTTTCTTTAAATGATATTAACAATATTCCCTGATTATCATTGCTAGATGACTTACAAAAGCTATCACTTCTCTAAGATTGATATTATATTTTATCATACCTGAAATGTTTTCCATCTTCTCAGCCACTTTCTCTGTTGCTTCATCTGCAATATCTTGTACCAAAAATTTCTTCTTCTTCTTGGTAGGATCAAATGGAGCAAGCTGCAAAGCACAGGATCCCCATGAATATATAAGTCAAACTAATGGCAATAAAATATTTGAAATTTCCACTTGGATAGAACCAAAATGGCATTGCTTTTATTGAAGGATTTGATTCCAGCGACTAGAGTTATAAAGATATTTAATTAAGCAGTTTTATGTTAGAATAAAAACTTGATGAAACATACAAAACATAAAGCACACTTTCCTCCAGCACAAGTTAAGTCCTGCAGACATTCAATTTCCATTACACTCCACACAGTTCTAAGTATTGACCTTTACATGGTTTTCCATGTAATCTTTAAGTGAAAATAACAAGCATACTTCCAGTTTTCAAGATGCAACCAAACTGAAACCAACTGCTATTGTGAAAAACCGCTACATGCAGGAGGCTTAAGAATTTGAAGCATAGAGGCATAAGTATTTCTTCCACTTGCAGTAAACAGCAGCACAGTCCAGCTAGCAGCATAATTTTAAGGAGTTCAATTAATGTTAGCTAGGGAAACAGATTGAGGATTCAAACTACCAAAGGTACCTCAATATAATCTCTTCTTCAAAGAAAACCAGGTTAGTTGACTTCTCGTATTTTAAAATGATAAACCATGGGATGGGTTAGCCGACTTCTCATATTTTACAATGATAAACCCTGATTCCATCCCAGCGGCGAGATGAAATTTAACCTCTGCGCCAGCAAAAAGTAGTTTAGTGCAAAAAGGAATAAGCAACAACATGGAAAATTATTGGAGCAGCTATCGACCGCACAAGCATAGGCATGAGCACAAATAGGTTACCTGGTTCAGTTAATGATCCATATCTAGCCACAGTGGTTTCTGACCCAGTACAACCAAACGCATAGCTAGATCCATGTCCAGATTCTTGTGAGAGTAATCGGGATGTAGCAGTGAATTGTGATGTTGGTACTAACATGCCCTTGTTGCCTTTGCTGCTATTTATGAATCTAATTATCCTGCTGCTTGAGGTACCATAGAGATCTCTGCCTTTGCTAGTGGTTGTGCTCGGTCAACTGGCTCTGAGACTGGAGGATCTAGAACATCTGGGTTTAATATCTTCTTCCTTCGATAATGTGAGGAGGGATTTATAACAAATCTACCATCTGGATATGTAATTGAAGGATCTATAACTAGAAGGTATAAGTGGATATTGAATCTACACCGATGCTGCACTGGAAAGAAGCTACTACTAGATATACTACTCCTAGTACTGGTACTGGTGCTGGATCAAAGACAACTCGTGATGGGTAAACTACTGGAGATGGTGCCACCTCTCCCACTGCTTTTGGTGGTGCTTTTTTTAGTCTTTGCTGATGGTGCTTCTTCTTCTCCAACAAATCTACCATCTGGATATGTAATTGAAGGATCTATATCCCTTAGCTCCCCTTTGGATCCACACATTTGGCCTTAGGAGAAACAACCACCAAATAATATAGAACCCTAGAAAAAATATAATTTGGGCCTCTTCTCAACAAATGAACTCAGCTATTAGAGCACTCGACCCTCCTGAAATCATGTCCCTTATTTGCGATGAATTCAACCTTGAATAAATGCATCCCTTCCTCCAGTGATTTCCCTGGATGAGCTTGGTCTCTACCAAAACTGTGACCTGCTCCTATTCTTGTGGCCTTCTTTGGAGCTCACAATTTCCAATCCTAATTTCGGCCCTAACAATGTTGCTTCTTCTCCAACAAATCTACCATATGGATATGTAATTGAAGGATCTATAACCCTTAGCTCCCTTTTGGATCCACAAATTTGGCCTTAGGAGAAACAACCACCAAATAATATCGAACCCTAGGAAAAATATAATTCGGGCCTCTTCTCAACAAATGAACTCAGCTCTTAGAGCACTCGATCCTCCTGCAATCATGTCCCTTATTTGCAATGAATTCAGCCTTGAATAAATGCATCCCTTCCTCCAGTGATTTCCCTGGATGAGCTTCATCTCTACCAAACCTGTGACCTGCTCCTATTCTCGTGGTCTCCTTTGGAGCTCACAATTTCCAATCCTAATTTCGTCCCTTACAAAGAGAGTATGGCCAATTCAAAATAGGCTGTGAAAATATAATCATGAAAGTCTCAACGCAAACTCAAGTGAGAAACCTTACCAAAAAATGTCTCAAAGAAGGTAATCCAAGTGCACAGAGATGAAGTGTCATTCATAAATACTCACATAGGTATGTACATGGTTGTGGAGGATATGGGCATCAAGCATATAAACCCTCATATCAATGCTACAATATAGGAAGATATGGAAATCAAGCATAACCCATATATCCACACTATGAGCTATGTAGTTGATCTAATAATCTAACAAATTTATGCACTTTATTCCTACTTGTTTCATGAAGATAGTGTTCCTATGAAACGGTATGCACTTTAACAATTTCTGCAATTTCCTTTTAAACTATAAATCCTTCCAAAATATGCATCATCCTTATTAAAATAGAATCAATTGGAATGCCTAAGATAATTGTATTACCTCTTAACTACAATATTATGCATGAACACCCTAACCCCATTATCCCAACTAGTATTACATGATTAAACAATGAGACAATTGTACAGACTATAAATTAATTCTTATTTACAGCAAGATCTAGAATATAAAAGAGTCCCCACAATGAAATAATTTGACAATGCACAAGGAAAACAGTGAAAGGAGGAAAAAATTACACCAATGAATGCTGCCAATAACTAAAGTTTCTATTACAGTAAAACATGTGGACTTGTTTGGATCATCATTATATTACATTAGGAGAAAACTGTTATCCTTTGGAGGCATTCAAATGGAATGCATGTGGCAGGATTACATTGGACCTCAAAACCCCCCTAGGTGGACCAATAGGCTTCTAAACCACCTCAACCAGTCACAAATGCTTATATGAATTTTGGGGAGGAATATGTGATCATAAATGAATTTGGACCAGGAATGATGGAGTGCATGGTGGAGTGGGAGTGGCTCTACGCAATCCAAAATGGACCAAAAGGGCCAAAAACACCCAAATACAATGCATGGGCGCCCCTAGTCAACCTAGATTAGTGATTTAAGGAGTGGGGGCACCCCTAGGGACCAAAATTTCATAATAAATGAGTATTCCTTACCTTCTGGTTGACCAAAGTGAGGGATTTAGTTGTCATTAATGGTCCAAAACCCACAACAACCTTAGGGTGACATCATAGACCATGGTTTGGACCATCGAACCTAGATGAATTCAAATGAAAATATGGTACTAGGTGGCATAATATTGTTGTTAATAGGTTTTATAATGTTATAACACCCCCAATTAATCCTTACTTAGTGTAACCAAATAAAAATTGGGGCCTTGGCAACTAAGGCTCAAGTCACCTCTTATAAAAAAATTATTAATCCATATACCCAAGGTAAGGAGGAAAACCTCATGCGAATAAAACATCCCCTCTAAAATGGACATGGATAAAAATATGAAAGTTAATATCAGTCATCACCATGTGTCACGAACCCCAATGAGTTATATAATATAGATTAAAGTCTTCTCAGTGAAGCTCTTCGTGAAGATGTCAAAGTTTTCTCTGCATATGGTAAATATTGCAATGATATCACCTGGTCATGCACTAATATCATAATGTAGTGCATGTGAATCTCAATGTTCTTGGTCCTCTATCTCTGTACTAGATATGTGGATATCTTGATTCCACTTTTATTGTCACACCAAATTATAGTGGGTGAATCAAAATCAAAACCAAGTTCTTCAAGAATGCCTTGCAATCACACACATTGTGTAGTTGCATTCACTTCAGCTGAAGATAAGTAAATAGTGTGTTGTTTCTTACTTGACCAGTAAATAGGACCATGTGCAAGAGTGAATACATAACCTGAATTGGACTTTCTTTGAGTGTTATCTCCATCCTAATCATAATCAGTAAATCGTACTAGTTCTAGTGGAGAACTAGCAGCATAATGTATTTCGGAGTATTTGGTTCCTTGCACATAATGCAATATCCTTTTAGCATCCTTCCAATGGATATCATGAGGATCCTACATATATCTATAAACAACACCTAATGATTAATCCAAATCAGTTCGAGAGTGTGTGAGATACAACAAGATCCCAACTAGTTGTCTATACAACAAGATGTCCACCAATGGAGATGAACCAAAATTACCTAGTTTTACTCCTGGAAGGGAGGAACACTTAACAAATTTACATTTGGACATTTTGAACTTATGCAATGGGTCTGAAGCATACTTTGATTGTATTTCCTTGGTACCTGCATCATATTTCTCAATCTCTAAGCCAAGAAATTGTTTCAACAATCCTGGGTCAGTCATAGAAAACGCATTGTGCAATGAAGACTTAATTAAACCTATATCAGAAATGAAACTTATAGTTATAAAAATATTATCAACATAGAGTACAATGATATAAATAGAGTCATATAAATGTTTTGAATACACATTAGGATCATATTTGCATCTTTCAAAACCTTGTGAGAGAAGAAATTTGTCCATGTTGGCATACCAAGCTTTGGGAGCTTGCTTGAGGCCATAGAGATACTTATTCAACCTACAAACATGTGAAGTATCATGAATGAAACATTTAGTATGATGCATATAAATATCGTCATGAAGGTCGCCATGAATAAAATCACTCTTCACATCCATATGATGCACCTCCCATCGTTTGGATGCAGCAATGGAAAACTAGCATGATTGCATCCAACTTTTCCATCAGTGCAAATGTCTCTATATAGTCCACTCCATGGACTTGAGATAATCCTTTGGAAAACAATATATCCTTATACTTAACAACTGAACCATCAATAGTAATTTTGGTCCTATATACCCACATACATTGCACTAATTTCCTCCTGAATGGTAGAGGAATCAACTCCTAAGTTTCATTCCCTTGCTAAGATTTGAACTCTTATTACATTGATGATTTCCATCTTGGGCCATGTGATGCTTCTTCATATGACTATGTATCAGATCCAACCATAGAAAAAAACTCTCTGGAATATTCGAATCACAAGTGGAGAAGGCATTGTGAAACTTAGATCTAGTCTTCCTAGTGTCTAGTGGATCTCTTGCAAGATCACCAGTTGCTTGTAAGGTTTTCTCAACCCATTTTTGCCTTGTGGGAGAGTCATTATCTACATGCATGTCATCATCCTCATCTTCCATATCAGAATCAGAAAAAAAAAATAGAAATGAAAACATCACTTACTTCATCATTGAATGGAGGGTGTGAGCAATCCCCCTCTACTATTTCAACCTCTTGCATAAGATCTTCTTCGAACTGAACAATTATCTCAATGAATGTCTTCTAAGATGAGGGATAAAATATTTTATATCCCTTTGCATATTTATCATATCCAACCATTATGGACTCCTTACTTTAGGGCTTCAAGGATTTTATTTTCTTGAGAGGAAGGATTTGTGTGCAATTATGTTCTAAACACATGTAGCACAATTTATGGCCTCAATCGATAGCTTATGAGACAAATACTTAGCCTCCAACATGCAAGTGGTCATCTCCTTCAATGCTCTATTCTTGTGCTCTACCACACCATTTTGTTGAGATGTGTAGGGAAATGAATATTGCATTTGAATGACATTCTATTCACATATATGTTGTAGGTTATTATTGATATATTCCTTTCCATTATCAGTCCTTAAGACCTTTATCTTCTTCCCACTGACATTCTCAACATAAGCTTTGAAATCTTTGAATATCTCATACACTTGAGATTTTAACTTGAGGAAGAACACCCAACAATGTCTTGAAAAATCATCAATGAATGTTAGGAAACACCTTGAGTTTCCATAGGAGGGTGTGGGAATAGGTCCTATAAAATCCGAATGGATCAATTTGAGGACTTAAACAATCCTTCTTCCCTTCCCCTTTTCACACTTGCACTCTGCATGTTTTCCAACAATGCATCGCATTCATGTTCCTTTAGAAAATTTGATGGTTGGAATTCCTTCAACCATCGTTTCTTTTCTCAAAGATTGATTTTATATGTAGTTGATTTGTCGAAACCTCTCATTCCATATCTTGTTGATCTCATTGGAATGTGACAGGAGTGCATTTGCTTAGGAGTAATTAGGAAGAAAGTGTTAAAACTTGTACATCCTTGACTCGTGATCTGCAACACCCACTGCAACCAATTTGCCAATGAAAACTTCAGAAATGTCCACATAATCTTGAGTGAATATCACCCTCTTGTCCGAACCTGTGTGATTCATTTCATAGATAGAGAGTAGTTTTGTTGCAATATCTGGCACAAACAACACATTGTTGAAGTAGCCATTGTCAATATTGATCCTAACAATCCCTTTGGTTGGGATCTATGAGTCATCTACCATCAGTATGGATGGACCACTGTATGGATGTAGGGACGAGAAGGATCCTTCTACAAAATCCATGTTCCTTTAGGCACCTAAATCTATGATGAAGGAGGAAGATCCAGAAGTTCCAGTCACCAATGCATGGCATATCTCCTTGTTTTCAGAATTCGAACCTACATCCTTCTTCTTTGCTTCTGGAAGAGGAATGTTGTTCTTCTGAAGGAGTTAAGCCATCATGTCAATGGGTGTCTTAATGCATGCACTCTCATGGTGCCAACCCTTGTGACAATAAGTGCATTTGGATTTCTCTTACTTCTTCCCTTTGTCCTTGCTAGGATTCGAAGCCCCATCAGAAGATTTGGGCTTCCCTTTTTCCTTCTTCTTCTCTTGTTACTTCGAATCTTTGGGTTTATGTTTCCCTTTGCTTGGTTCGAATCTGCTGCTACAAGAGCTTGATCCTTGGTATATTTTATGGTACCCATTTGAACCAACTTAGCTTATTCTTGAGTCAAAGACTCCATGAAGACTACTAAAGATGGAATTCTCTAGTTTCAAACTGTCAGATTTCCCGAGTGAAATGTCGAAACAAAAACTGAATATTCAGTACCTAGCTTCAAAATTATGGAAAAAATCAGCTGCTATTCCTTCTTCTCAATTCCACATTGCTTCAATTGAAGAACCAGGGATTTGAACTTGGTGAAGAAGTCTTGGATTGTCTCAAAATGAGTTGGATTCAAGGTGATCATGTCATTCTCAAGTTGATGGCCTCTCAGTTCATTTGTCTTCCCAAACAAATACTCAAGGTTGAGCCACACTTCATTTGGATTTTTGATACTTCCAACATGAAATAGGTCTCTTGAAATGTTGATACAAGCAGCCCAAACGCTTCATCCATTCTGTTAAAAAACTTGGAATTCTCAACATATGAGTTTGGCTCGTTATCTTTCCCCATGGTAACTCTGTAGATACCTCTGGATCTCAGCTAGATTACCATCTTGTCCTTCCACTAAAAGTAGTTGAATGGAGTGAGCAAGGTGACATGAGACTACTCCATTTTCTGTTGTGCACTGAGTGACAAAGATCTACTGAATCACTTGTAATGCAAACTCTCTATCTTCTGGAGGAGACCCTAGATTCGTAATTTGAACCCTCTGAACTCTATGAATTTAGTTTGAATCTCCTTGATCTCTAATACCATGTAAATTTTTTATCTACAATAGTATCTAGAATCTAAAATAGTCCTCACAATGAAATAATTTGACAATGCACAAGAAAAATAGTGAAAGGAGGAAAAACTTACACCAATGAATGATGCCAATAACTGAAGTTTCTCTTACAATCCAACATGTACACATATCTGTATCATCATTATATTATATTAAGAGAAAACCAGTATCCTTTGGAGGCATTCAAATGGCATGCATGTGGTAGGATTACATTAGACCTCAAAACCCCCCTAGGTGGACCAATAGGCTCCCAAACCACCTCAAATAGTCACAAATGCTCATGTGAATGTTAGGGAGGAATGGGTAGTCATAAATGAAGGTGGAACAGGCGTGGTGGAGTGCATGGTGGAGTGGGAGAGGCTCTAGGCAGTCCAAAAGTTACCAAAAGGGACAAAAACACCCAAATACAATGCATGGGTGCCCCTAGTCAACGTAAATCCATTATTTAAGGAGTGGGGTCACCCCAAATGACAAAAAGGTCATAAATGAGGGTGCCTTACCTCTTTTTTTACCAAAGTGAGGGTGTTAGGTGTCATTAATTGTCCAAAACTACTAACAACCTTAGGGAGACATCATAGACCATGGTTTGGACCATATAAACTAGATGAATTCGAATGAGACTATGGTAATGTTGGTCATAGGTGGTATAATTTTCTAACACGAACTAGGTCATTTTCAAGTACTTAAATAAAATTATTTTTAGTGCCCATACATAAGTTCCAACCCCCCATAGAGTTGAATTTTCCTCGTTCATGTAGACAACTTTTTACTACATCCAAGGAGGAGGTAAGCAACCTTGGCAACCCACAAATTTGTTGAATCACATTAAAGAAGTAGGTTCATGTCGTGGGAGGATTTGGAAAATGGTCATAGAATTTAAGCCTAAACTGTGAATTGGTCATATAAGGTAACCCTTAGCCATCTAGATTGTATGTGGCATACAACACGTAAAATAAGATGATGTACATGGATTTGGAATTCTACAAACTAACAGAGTTCTTCATCCCATTATTTATGAAGTCCTAGACAAAATTATGATACTAAATCCTTTTGAATTCTTCTTGTTCAATAAAACAAGAAAAAAAACATAGATACACAAGCTAGATACTTGGTTCCCTGTACTTTATAAAACTTGGGACTAAGAGTTAGTAGAATTCACATTCTTGATTTTATCCATATATTTAAGAATAGTCTTAAAAGTAAGCATGCCCCTCAAGGGAAAACATCTCCCAATTGGCTTAGGTCATGACAAAGAGGAATTTGCAACCTATGGATTACACATTCCCCCACACACAGTTTGTATTGCGCACAAATAATAAGAAGAAGAAGAAGAAGAAGAATCCTCTCATAAACATAAAAATATACAAAAGTGCATCGTTAAAATGACTATAAGAATTGTCAATTAAAGGGAAAAACAAATTTGGTAAAGAATAACAATTTGTATAGGCCACGGTCAAGTAATGTAGTTAAATAAAACTATTTTCGATACTTAGACACAGGTTCAAAACCCCCATAGAGATCAATTTTCCTTTTCCATGCAACCATATTACTACTACATCCAAGGAAAGGAAGAGGTCAACAACCTTAGCATCCTGCAAATTTGTTTAATTGCAATAAACAAGATGAACACTCAAACATAACCTTCAAAAACAATAAATGGCCATGGTCAAGAGCTAAGTCTTAGTAAGTCACCCCTTCGGTGTGCCAATATTACTTCTGATGTGACTTGGTAACTTACCTCTGCGAGTTGATGTCCCTGAACAGTAGCCAATTGTTTCACTACAGGTTTCTAGATGCCACTACCATGGAGTCTCCTGACCCAGTGCCGGATGATTATCGTGCCTACTTGGAGGAAGGTTTCAAAAGGATCGTTGCTTTGCAGCCTCAATGCAAGCCTCCTCAGAGTGATTCTAGGTTCGTCAAATGCGTGGAAGGCCCGAAAGTCAAATTGTCCTCCATAACGTCAAAGTTAAAGGTTGTCCCTCTCTATAAAATAGGTTTGGTAGGTCATTTCACTGGACTATGTCCATCCCCTCGCTCCATCAAGATCTGGATAAATAAAACTGGAGACCGGTTATCCAAAGTAAGGTTTAGCAAAACTTTTGTGGCAGAGGCTTTTTTGTTTTTATGTTTGAAAAAAGAGAAGATCGGGATCTCATCTTCAAAAATGGGCATTATTTCATGGGACCAAGAGGTATGTACCTCAACAAATGGGACTTATCCTTTGACACAGAAAAGGATATCCCCTCCTCAGTTCCAGTATGGGTTAAACTTCCCCATATTCCGCTGCACTCCTGGAACGACGAAGACCTCAAAGCTATTGGGAATTGCCTAGGGAAATACATTGACAAATCGGAGCCCAAGCCTCCCATGTTTTCTTGCGCTCGTATTTGTGTTGAAGTAGATATGGAGAAAGGCCTCCTAGAATAAATAAACCTCGCCATGGAAGGTTGGAATCATTTACAAATTCTATACTATGAACAGATCCACTTTAAGTGTAAGGTGTGCCATGAATATGGACACTTCACAAAATCCTACCAAAAGAAATCCCAACATGTAGACAGGGAAGCTCAAAAAGAATAATGGAACGAGGTAAATAAGAAGAAAGGAAACAAAGCAAATGCAATCCAAAAAAATACCCCAGCAAAAAAGAATCCCACGAGAATAGATTCCAAGTCCTTTCTATGGAGGAGAATGAACAAACAAACATTTAAGTGATCGACAAATAAATAAATCCCATAAAAAGCAATGAAGGTGAGCCAATAATAATGGAAATAGGGAAAGAAGCTGGTTATGAACCTACTCTTCCATAGAAAGATTATATTGAAGTAAGACCTGAGTCCTCACAAAACTCCAGAGGATCAGTAACAAGATCCAGATCCAAGGCATAATTGGAAGACACTTCAGAAAGCAAAGAAGAAGAATTAGAGCCTTTAAACATGTTACCACCTAAGTTGTACTTAGTGTTTTTTTTATCAAGTGAGCCTGGTGAACCGGTAAAGGATAACTTGTTCGGACTTCAGAAGATATTCAGTCTTGCTTTTGGGAAGCTTTGTTGTACTATATCACATGTTCATACCCCATGGGGAGATTGTAATAAATGTTCTAGCATGATAGTGTTTGTAAAAGGCTCGGTCTCTTAGACTTTATTTGTCAATCCGATCAGCCCAGGGTGTTTTTGTCCTTGGTTATTATTGGTTGTTGAATAAACGACTAATAATTTCTGAGTTTTTCAATCCATACCTCCAAAGTTGGGGTGGTCGGCTTGGCATTTAGGCCTATTGAGGTTATTAGAGTCTGTGTGTCAATGTATAAACATGCTAGGCATCATGGTCGAGTCATATGAACATGTCTAAGTCCCCCTAGGTTTTTCCAACTTTTTTAAATTCTTAATTTTTTCAGTGTTTTTTATTAAAATTTAATATTTCCAGTGTTTTTTTAATAGTTTGATTGGAAAATTTGGTTTTGTAATAAAAGTGGGCCAAATAATCAGTTTCAGTCATGTAGCTGCTCATTTTCAAGCTAAGGGCACCATGTAAACCCATGGACCCACTTTTTTTTCAGGTTTTGAGTGATTTTCCTTCACTCGGGTCAGAAAACCCCAAAAATCAATTATTGATTATTTTAATTAATAAATTGATGAATAATGGAGCAAATCCAAAATCCTAGATCAGTGGATTCTCAGCCGATTTGATTGAAATCATTCAGATCTGAACTAGATTGACTGGATCTGAAAAATCCTTAACTGAAGGAGGTGATCTGGACAGATCTAGAGTTGATCTTCAGCATCCTTTATGGGGAATTGTGCCCTCTCTCTCTCCTCCACATGTGTGGGATCTCCTGGAAGTTCTGTGGATTGATGTCTAAGTCTGTGGGTTGATGTGTCAGCTCAATCAGCCCCCCGATTGACAACTAGGCTCAGTTCAGCTTCAGATCAACAATGATTGACTCTCCCTCAGCTGCAGTGGTCTGTCCCCTTGGTATTTTCGCCCCCCCTGGGCTGGATCTATTTTTTGCATAAATAAAGCTCAGGCTACCTCTTCCAAGATAGTTAGAGTTGGATTGAGGAGTTGTTTCCATTGTAATACTACTATATTTTTATTGTGAATAAAGAAGATTTGAAGGCTATACTGTGTAGTGCATGTGTTTGTGTGGATTCCCCGCGTCATGCTGCTAATGTGGTAACTGCAATTTCTTTCCAATTTATGTGCTGCTTTTGTTTTCTGGCTTCAAGGATTCAGTTGAATCAAGTAAGGGTGTAAACTAGGAAAGTTAGATTACTTGCTCTTGTTTATCCATATTATGTATTCTTAAGAAATTCAGTTATATGCTTAAATAAGATTATTTTTTCATGATCTGTCATTTTTGTTGCTTTATACATCTATATCCAGATCTCACGAGGTGTTGTGCAAGATTGTGTTATCTAGTTCCAGGTTCCTGATTGGACGAAGGTGTGGATCAAGATTGACGCCATTCCTTATCCAATAAGCTCAAGACTCTATCCCTCAATGCTCCACAAAAGGTCCTCCTTTCAGCTTGTTCCATTCAAGCAACGAGCCGGCCTTCTCTCCTCTTCTTCTCTTTTCTTTAAAAAAAATCAATTTTCTTACCTGGTTACCAGGTTCGAAAGATTTTTTATCATTTGGATCTGTTATATCAAATTAAAATTTACATAGATATTCTATTTCAAAGCTCATAGTCTAGATCTCAATTATGAAAAGTATCATTAAGCATTCTAGATCTAGCATAAGGAAATCGTTCGTTTTGCATGGCAAGTTAAAGAAAATCAATAGGTTGCATGCTCTAGATTTCCTTTATGTTTTAAAAAGATTAAATCCAGAAATAAGTGTATATTTCATTGGCTTCACAACCAGCAAGCCAAGATCCCAAGGAAATATTGCTTTCCTTGGTTCCTTTCTCACATGTTTAGCTAGTTTTAACTTAATCTTTTTTGAGTTAAAGTAGGCTGATCCAAAGGTACTCTTAAAATGATTTTGGCCATATGTTATTCTAACATGCTTTCTGGTTTTTATTAGGTGTAACAAAAAACAAAAGAAGCTACTATTCGAAAGTGGCCTCGGGAGCGTTCAAATCCCCCCAAGGGTATCCCCTTTCACTAAAATTTAAAAATTTTGGAGAGTTGTAAGATCTTGGTTTCATCCTATATAGGGACCAAGAGGTTTCTGATATTGTAACCAATAATAATAAAAGAAAATATTTTTTGAGTAGGCTCTTTCGAGCCCGCTCCCCATCCACCAAGGGGGGATATGCGTCCGTTTCACTTTTTTTGTTTTTTTCCCTTTTTCTGCTCTAGTTTAGTATTGACATGTAGGATTGTATACTTTGATATAATTTTGCATTATTCCATACTTTAATTTCAAAAGTAATCATACTACTTACCCCACAACTTCCTGATTGACCCGCAAGGGGAAAGAGATGCGTGGTAGGACTAATTAGAAAACCGGCGTTGTGTATCTTTGGTTCATTTTTCATCAATTGTTTCATTAGCCATAATCAAATTAACCCCTACTTGATTCCCTGACTGAGATCCAATTGGATTGAAAGAGGTTCCTGGAGAGTTTTCTTTTTAACAAGAACACCTATCTTAAAATTTACTAAAAATAACGAAGACTCCAGTGTGTATGCTCTGTACTTGGATGCGGTTCATCCGATCAGTCAAGCTGCATCAAAATCACTTGAGTGACTAGAATAATTAGGAGTCACTCTCCCCAAATTAGCAAACCATCAGGAGAAAATCCAACACCTCGATCAAACCATTACGATGGCAAAATACCCAAAGTAAGAGGGAACTCCTGAAAAGTGACCTCGGGGCGTCGATCTCTGTTACACCTTTGGGTGCATTATGAACAATAGTCTCAGAGACTCCATTCAGCCCACATATTCCTTGCGGGTAGCCGTCATGGTTTAGTTTTGGACATACTTCAAGTACCCCCTGGGTATATCTAGAGTCCCCTCGACTAAGTTAAATTACTCATCTTCTTACATTAATTTAAAATTAACCAAGATACAATTGCACAACATTCATTCCAACACTTGCAATCACTCTTAATTGTTTTTCAACTCCACTTTCAAGGCACTGGTCAACTGTTTATTTCTTTCAATCTATATGTGATTTGGTGTCATTTTCGTGCTTACTTGTGATTATCTTATCATGTTATTTTTTGTTTACAACTGTTAAATAGAAACTCCTAAAAAACTTACTCTTTAATACCATCATCACACTAAATAATTTTTCCTTAGTAACTTAATAGGGTCTACCCCCCTTGGCTTCGTTAGGAGTTGAGCCTAAGCGGAGGAGTCAAGAACAAGGTGACAACCTTGACTCGAGACTTGCCCCCAAGGACACACTGAGTGGCTTGAATATTTCTGCCACGTAGCCCAGGTGTGTGAAAGGCGGCAACAAAAAAAAAATGGTAGGAAGCCCAACAAATTCCATCGAGAGCTAGAAACTGCCCGGAAAAAAAAAACAGTGGGGAAGCAGTCTAGTATAGACCACCTGTTTAGAATTTACCCATTGGAAAAACAAGATGGAGAAGTTGTAAAAGGGAAAAAGGACATAGTACTACCACAATCCAACAAGAAATAATGAAACTCGTCTCCTGGAATTGCAGAGGCCTAGGAGGAAATCAAAAGATTGAAGAAATAAAAAGACTAAATCAAAGCGAAGCAATTTCCACCCTTGTAATACAGGAGACAAAAATGAAAAAAAAAGAATTGTATAACAGTCATGAAGAAAATATGGAAGACAGGTGAAGGAAAATTTGTAAGCTCTCAAGAAGCCTCAAGAGACATTCTGACCTGGTGGGATTCAAACACCTATAAACTCATCACTGCAATATAAAACTGTCACTGGTTGTTTGTAGAGCTTGAAGATCTTGATTCCCAGGAGATTTTCTGAATAGGAAATGTTTATGGACCAATAAATCATGGATGCAAAGATGAATTTTGGACAGAGTTGGATAATCAAAAATGTGGTAAGATTCAGTACCCTTGTATAATTGTTGGATATTTCAACACCACCATTTCCTTAAAGGAGAAAAAATAAGGTTTCAAAGTCAGAGATCCCTTTGGAGAAAGGCTAGAAGATTTAATGAATACATGGATACTAATATGCATTAAACCTAAAAGAGGTAAGTTTACTTGGAGCAATAAGCATTCAGTTCTGGTCCATGTCACTGCCAGACTAGATAGAGATCTAGTAAGTTCCTCATTTCTTAATAAACCCGTTCTGCATGTTTCTAACCTGCTAGCCTCTGATGTTTCTGATCATCGCCCTATCTCTCTTTCCCTCACTCCAATCGGGAATCTAGGACCTCTCCCTTTCATATTCTCCCATATTTGGATCAAGGATCCAGGATTCTATGACATAGTTCAACAAGCCTAGTATATTTTCATCCAGGGTTCTCCAAGTTTCATTTGGGAACAAAAACTCAAGAATGTCAAAAAGGGGCTTAAGAATTGGATTGATACCCATGAATTCAATCCCAGAAGAGAAAGCGACCCTCATCAAAACCCTTGAAGGTATTCAAGACCAAATGGAGGAGGTTGAAATCATAGAAGAAAACATCACCAAAAAATCGCCGATGTCCTGAAAAATCGTGAGATTTTCAGGACGACGATTTTTACCGGCGAAAAAATCGCGGCATTTAGAAAAAATCACACCGCACGAGGTTAAGAAAAAATCATCGATTCTTTTGAAAAAATCGTCAATTCTTTTGAAAAAATTGCGCCACGAACGCAAACATCATCAAGTTGACCTTTGGGCTCGTTAAAAGGAAATCAGGTCATTCTTTTGGGTTCCGATTAGAGTATTAGGCTATTGCAACAAACGCCATTTGAGACATCCATTGGAGGAGGGTTTCAAAGGTTGTAATAGCAGGGTGCCATCGAATCTACTCAGTGCTAAGTGCAATCATCCACAGCGATTCTGGAGACAGGTTAGTAACTTAGTATTTAATTTGAAGTTTAGTTTTTTATTTTATTGTTGAAATTTGAAAACGGATGGGGTCGGAGACAATGGACAGTCTCGATTCTCCAGCTCTAATATGTATACAGTATTATACTATATAATATATATAATATATAGTATATACTGTATAGTATATATACTATATACTATACAGTATATAGTATATACTATATATTACTATACAGTATATACTATATACTGTAATACAATATATTACTATATAGTATATAATGTATACTATATACTATACATTATATACTGTATACTGTATACTATACAGTATATAGTATATACTGTATACTGTATACTATATAGTAATATACTGTATTACAGTATATAGTATATATTGTATACTATATATTATAATATATAGTATACAGTATATACTATATACTGTAATACAGTATATTACTATATAGTATACAGTATACAGTATATACTATATACTGTAATACAGTATATTACTATATAGTATATAGTATACATTATATACTATATACTGTATAGTATACAGTATATAGTATACAGTATATACTATATACTGTATATACAGTATATACAATATACTGTAATATAGTATATAGTATACATTATATACTATATACTGTATGCTATACAGTATACAGTATATAGTAATATACTGTATACTATACAGTATATAGTATATACTGTATACTATATACTATATAGTAATATACTGTATTAGAGTATATAGTATATACTGTATACTATATATTATATAATATATATACTATATAGTAATATATTGTATTACAGCCACAGTATATTAATGTCTTTTTAATCATAATACATTTTTAATCATAATGTCTTATTTTTGTTTTTTTTGCAGCCATAGGTTTGACTTTTAAGTTTTGAGGCTATACATTTTTGCAAAAATGCCAAAGGCATTAGATCCATTTTGGCAATATGTTGACCCCAAAGATGGAACAAACCAACAACGATTGAATTGCAAATTGTGTGGACAACATATGACAGGAGGCATTAGTAGGTTGAAGTACCATTTGGCAAAACTCCATGGCCATGATGTGGGGCTTTGTAGTTCAGTTACCCCTGAGATTATGAGAATGGCCCATGATGCAATTCACTCGAAAGATAGAAAAAGGGAAGAGTCAACTACAAATAGAGTTGAACTCGTTGCAGGTGGAGTGGCTAGGACTTCAGGGACATATGATTATGATCATCTGGATCCCACTGAGGGTAGTGTTGGGGGCTCCATGGCCATAGGTTCAGCTTCTGTGAGGGCTACTGCCTCATCTTTCTTTGTTCCACGGAATAGCATCAAGTCCATGGTTAAAAAAAAGGAGAAGGAAGAAGCAGATAGGATTATGGGGAGGATGTTTTTCTGGAGTGACTTGCCTCTTACAATAACAAGAAACAATCCTTTTTTTCAGCCTATGTGTGATGCCATTGCTATTGTTGGCCCAGGGTACAAGTGCCCTACATATGAGGAGATTCGAGGCCTAATTCTTCAAGCAGAGAAGAAAGACATCAATACTAGATTAGAGGAATTCAAACAATCATGGGAGATTTCTGGATGCACATTGATGTCTGATGGTTGGTCAGATGCGAAGGGTAGGACCCTTCTCAATTTCTTGGTACAATGCCCTAAAGGTACCATGTTTATCAAATCTGTTGATGCACCGGCACAGGTAAAAGAAGCAGCATTGTTATGTGAGTTGTTGGATGGGGTCCTTCAGGAGATTGGTGTGGACAATGTGGTGCAGATCATAACAGATAATGCAGCCAATTATGTGGCTACTAGTAGATTTCTTATGGAGAGGCACCCCTCACCATTTTGGAGTCCATGCACTACACATTGTATTGATTTGATACTGGAGGATGTGGGGAAATTTCCCTTCATCAAGGAGGTTGTTGATTAGGCTAGGAATATCACCAAATTCATATATAACCATGCTTGGGTTCTTAGCCTCATAAGGAGATGCACGAGAAACAGGGAATTGTTGCTCCCTGGAATCACATGATTTGCCACCAACTTCATTTATCTTCAGTCTTTTCTTTGAGTTCAGTTTGAGCTGAAGCAAATGTTTGTTTGTGATGAGTGGCGAGATTGCACATATAGCAGGAGAGAGGATGGGAAATCCATCGCTAGATTGGTTTACACTGACTCCTTTTGGGAAGGAGTGGAGGAAGTGTGCTCAATCAATGAACCTTTGGTAAATGTTTTGAGATTAGTTGACAGTGACAAGCCCGCTATGGGATATTTGTACGAGGCCATGGATAGGGCCAAAGAGTTTATTCGATCTTATTATGTCAGGAAGGGTACCCCTGGACACAATAGACACATGATGCTATGGGAGTTGATTGATACAATATGGATTGGGATGCTCCGTCGACCTATTCATGCAGCTGCACTTTTCCTCAACCCTGCCTTTTCATACAAGTGTAAGTTTGATTTTGATGAAGAGGTTTTGGAAGGGCTTATCGAATGTATGAATAGGATGGTACCTAATTTTGAGACTCGGGAGAGTATTACTCATGAGATGGAGATGTATCGAGAGGCTACTGGACTATTTGGCTACGTCGATGCTGTCCGTGCAAGGAACAATTTGACTCCAAGTAAGTGATTGCAAATTAGATTTTATTTGTATTTTGAACTTCAAATTCTTAAATTTTAATTCTGTTTTATGATTTATCATTTTATTTGAAATTTGAATTATTTAATCCGATTCTCTTTCTTTCTTGTTTATTGTAGGTGTTTGGTGGAGGACATATGGTGTAAGGGCACCAAATTTAAAAAAAATTGACATCCGAGTCCTCGGCCAAACCTGTAGCTCTAGTTCTGGATGTGAGCGTAATTGGAGTGTCTTTGATAAAATACTCTCAAAGAAACGCACCAGGTAAGTACTAAGAACTTTATCATAGCAATTAAATTCATTGTAATTTAAGACCCTCTTTCATATTGGTTTCATTTAGCATCAAGACTCAAGATTCAAGACTCATTAAATATTTTTATCACCCTCTTACAGGTTGGATTTCCCACGCCTGAATGACTTGGTGTATGTCCACTACAATCTTCGACTATGGATGAAGCAGGTGGAGAAATCACCCGATGTGGATGCCATTTGCTTGGAAAATATTGATGTATTATCCAAGTGGAGGGTGGAGGTTGAGTTACCTATCATGGAGGAGGCACCTGCATGGTTATATGAGGACCAACAGCAGCAGCAGTAGGGGCAGGAGGATGAGGAGGAGCAAGAGGAGGAACAGGAGGAGGAGGCAGACCGCTTTGACCCATAGGACTTCATGGAGGGTGATGTGGCTTCATCAGCACCACCTTCTACAGTGGTCGATGCATCTACTTCCTTATTGGCACCGAGTACCTCATTGGCACCTAGTCCCTCATTGGCACCTAGTAGTGCAGGGCCAGGACCTTCTACTATCAGGGACAGGCCTAGAAAATAGCCCATTAACTTTTCTCGTAAAAGGGGAAGAGGGCATTGATTTATATTTTAGAGACAGATAGTTAGCTACTAGTTTTGTGATGTCATTTTGTAATATCATATATGTATTGGACCATTGATTTCCCACTTTTGAGTACTATTGGACAACTATATTCAAACTTTCAGTATCAACTTTTGTNTGGCATGCCTACATGATATCTATCAGTGTTTTTTCTATATTTATGTGTCAATGTATTTATTTGATGTCATTGTTGCTTTATATGCTTAAAATTATGAAACAAATGAATATATTTTGTGTTTTTAAATATTTGCCGCGGTTTGCCAATTTTTTTCACCGATGTTGCCGAGAAGATGTTTTCTGGACCCTTGTCGTTTTCTTGCCGATGCCAATGTTTTCTTCTATGGTTGAAATAAATAAAGAGACTCTCTTGTAAGAAAAAGAGGTTGTCAGAAAAATCCAGACTCTCCTTCAAAGAGAAGAAGAAGGATGGTGTCTAAGATATAGAAGTCTCTCGTTAAAAGGGGGAAACCAAAACACAAATATTTTCCATTCTCAATGCAAAGAGCAGAATAGGAAGAATACAATAAGGGATATCACCACAGAAAATGGGGAAAAGATAACAAATCCTGAGGAAATCAAAACAGAGATCAAAAACTATTTCGAGGATCTCTACTCAAATGAAGATGAGGTTACACAAGACCATGAATATTTAACCCTACCTATTTCCCTTGATGACGTTCATCTAGCAGTTTGTTCCCTACATCCAAACAAAGCTCCTAGGCCTAATGGGTTTTCAATCAGTTTTTATCGAAGTTGTTGGCATATCATTAAAAAAGGCCTTCTAAAGATGCTTATATGGACACAATCAAGGGATAATATAGGGGGTGCTACAAAATCCACCTTCCTTGCCCTTATACCTAAGGAAAATAATCCAACCTCCATCAAGCGCTTCAAACCTATCTCCCTCTGCAACTCATCCTACAAAATCCTCTCCAATCTCCAAGGTAATCTCTAATATGCTAAACAAGGTAATTTTGCATCTCATCTTAGAAAATAAAGGAATATTTATATTCGATTAGTAAATCCATGACAACATCCTCTTGGTGCAAGATGATATTCACTCAAGCCAGAAACAACAAGAAGCAGGTAGGAAATTAAAGTAGACCTTGCTAAAGCCTTTGACAGAATCAGTCACGCCTTTATTTTTCAAGTTTTAGAAAGGTTCGGTTTCCCCCCCAGCTTCATAAGATGGATTAAAGCATGTATTAGCATCCCCTGGATATCTCCTTTGGTCAATGGTTAGTCAACCTCTTTTTTCCAAGCCCAAAATAGGAATTCGTCAAGGTTGTCCAATGTCTCCTTTCCTCTACATTTTATTCGTAGATTCGCTCAGGAGAAGACTCAATAGATTGAAAAGTGAAGGAAATATTCTTGGCATTTCCTTTGTTATGAGGGGCAACATATTAACCATGATCGATTTGCAGATGATACCATACTCCTAGGAATTTCTTTGACTCAAATAGCCAGAAGGATCAAACTTTCTCTCGATCTATTCCTAAAAGTTACAGGAAGTCAAATCAATTCTTCCAAATCTTGGATTTATGGTTGGAACAACAATCCTCGCATACTCAGAGAGATCACCTAAATTCTTTGTATCAAGGTAATCCTTGGTTGGACCTCCTTCATTTATTTGGAAATCCCAATCTCTAAGCGCACCTACAACCCTACTGTCTGGAACTTAATAATTCAAAATTGAAAACTAAAATGCAATCTTAGGGCTCAAGATGGCTCAATCTAGCTTGTAAATTAATCCTCATCAAATCCATTCTAGCCTCTTACCCTATCTTCAATTTTGCAATATTCCTCGCGCCCAAATCCATCATTAGTAGCTTAAGTATAGAACTTGGAAAATTTCTCTAGCAAGCTGGGAAGACTCAAGGGAAAAAGTTCGATCTAGTTAATTGGGACAAAATCATGGAAGATAAAACAAATGGTGGGCTTGGAATCATGGACCTTAGTCTGATGAACAAGGTTCTAGGTTCCAAGCTGGTGTGGAGATTGATCTCTAGATAAAATGAGTGGTGTAAAGAGTTAATCAGGAATAAATACATCAAGAAACCAAGATCAAAGTGTCTGGATTCCACTTTGGATGGTAAAGGCACCTCCATATCGAGTCTCTGCAAACTCTCTACTATTTTAATTAAATACAACCTCTATTGGATCCCTGGGAATGGTCAAAAAATAAACATCTGGACAAATAATATTTTGGGACATCCTCCTCTAGCCTATATTCCAAATTTATCTAATATTCGTTGTTAGATGTAAGAGAATAATATGATTAATATTAAGGATATCTTAGATTTGTTGGAAATGGAGAATGGGTAGGGTGGAAGGCCTTGCGCCCTCCTCCTCATCTCCATAAAGATTACGTCCTCTTCTCTTCTTACCTTCATGGCATTAAAACCCTCCAATGCCAGGACCCAAGACACCAAAGGATGGGATCTTCATGGCTTCTACACTGTTAAAGAAGGGTACAAGATTTTGATGAACAATGGTGATCGTTCCCAGACTATCTTCTGGAAAAAGGTATGGAATTCTGACTGCTTTCCCAAAGTCAATATTTTCTTATGGTTATTAATTCAGAATAAGATATTAACTGCTGAAAACTTAAGGAAAAGAGCATATGAAGACCCCTCCAGATGTTCTCTTTGCCTCTCCCATGAAGAATAGGCCCTCCACCTCTTCTTGACTTGCTCCTTCTTCGTTCAAGTCTGGAGACATACCCTTGGTAATATTGGAGGTAGCCCCAGCCTCCCTGATATCATCCGAGATCTAGTAACCAAATGGAATACCATATACCCCAGGAACTTAAGGAAAATGAAGACTCTACTCATAATTTGGACTATTGTTCCCCAAAACACTTGCTGGCAGATCCAGATTGCCAGAAACAGGCTAATTTTCGATGGGAAGAAATCTTATCCATTCAGAGTCGCTAATAAAGTCCTTAATATGATCTCTATGAAGATGGCCTCTAACCATGTTACTTTTCCTGATTCAGAGAACCTTAATCCCAGGGAGGTGAGCTGGTGTCGTGACATTTTAATTCAAAGCTCTCCTCAAACCAACTTTTTCCCAATAAATCAAAACTGGGAGATCAGAAAAGGAAAAGAAGAATTTCTTCAATGGAGAATGAAACAACATAGTTTCACTCTCTTCTTCGATGGTTCCTCGAAAAAAAACCCTGGGAAGGCAAGTGCGAGTGGTATTATCTTCAATCCTAAAGGAAACATAGTCACGTCTTATGCCTGGGGGATGGGGCATAGATCTAACAACGAAGCGGAATGGCTCTCGCTTCTCCTAGGTTTAGATTTGGAAGGGAATAAAATATCTCAAAACTCATAGTTTTTGGAGATTCAAAGCAGTTCATTGAGAAAATGAGAATGGTGCAACCAACTACAAAAGAATTTATAATCACATCCATCGTCTCAACTCAGATCTTCAAGCCACCTGTTTCCACATTTTTAGAGGAAATAATACCATAGTGGACAAGCTTTCCAATCAAAGGGTCAAAAACAAACTTGGCATAATTTCAATCAAGTGCCATTCCAACACCCATAGGCATGTTCCCTAGTCCTCATTCTAACTTTTTGTGGGGGTGCAATATATGGCCATCCCATAATTGTCCCCTCTCAGCTTCTTTCCAGCACCCGAATGGTAGTTGTCTACCGACTTGGATTCAACGTTCACATGGCACCATCATTCATGTGACGGTCTTAAAGGCTCATCCTGGCCTCTGGATTCCCAAGGCTTTGAAAATATTGTTGGCACGCTCCGTTGAAATGAAAAGCAGGATGAATTCACCTCCCCCAAATTCTGCAACGTTATGTGATTTCGAGGAAGTTCTCCCCAGGCCACCTACTCCCCTATTTGGTTTTTGGTCTCTGGAAGAATATTTGCAGTGCAGGCTTCCGTTCACAGGCTTAATCAGCGAAAGGGATCCTACATGCATTTATCTTTCCATTGATTCTACGCAGTCTCTCTCTACATTCTCTGTTCCATTCTCGGCCCCAAGAAACATCGAGGAAGAAGAGCTCCCCAGCCGGTATCCAGAGGAAGAGTTGCAGTTCAGGATTTCGTTCATAGGCTCAAACAGCAGAAGGGATTTTGTATGTCTTGGCCTTCCCATTAACCCTTCGCAGGAACTCTATTCATTCTTTGCTCCACTTTCGGCTCCAAGCAACACTCAGGTTTTAATGGAGAATAACCAAGAAAATGCGAACATAAACGAAATCAAGTCTACTTTGAGGGATATTAAAATCCACCTGCATTTGGGTTTATGAAATGGTATGCACTGGTGTGAAGAAAAATAGGATTGTTGCATCTGATGTTAAGTATTTGGAAAATTAAATGGGCTTTCATGAGTCCATAATATACCATCGTGACCTCCGGGAGCTGATGGGAACATTAGATTTCATATAAGAAGAAGTCCAGAAATTGGAAAATATGAACCATTGCAGCCATTGCTTGGAAACTCCATCTCATGGAAACCACCCAATGGAAGAAACCTTGGTCGTACAACCAAATCCCATTAGCCTGCTAGAAGCAAGAAAAATTAGTTTGTTCAACAATAGAGAATAGATGTATTTTTGTATTTTGTTAAATAGTTTGTTTGTTAGAATATACCCTACACTGGTTTTAATTTATTTCAAAAAACATTCAAGAACTACCTATATTTTAGTTATCAGTATAGATATCACAATCTCCCTTCTACAAAATAGTTTGATACTTTGGCACCTCTTTTTTGTAAGTATGGTTGTATTCAGCATTTTTTTTATCTATAAAATTTTTCTAAAGTTCTTGTTAAAAAAAAACTAAGTCTTAATCTCCAACCCAAAAATGGGTAGGGACATGCTTTTTGTAAAGAATAATTTAAAGATACTTTAACAAGCAGAGATTCTCTGTGGGCTTTGAGAGTGAGACAATACCCATTTAAGTAGGGCTCGATCTCTGTAAAGGAAACTAAATCCCAAAAAACCTCCACCATTTCTCATCAATCATGAATCTAACGGCCTCCTATATATTAAATTAGAATTTGGCACTCAGAGGTTCTTAGTTGACACCCAATTTCTCAAGAACTATACTAAAATACTTAAAACTTAGATCTTAAGAAAAGACTTTGTGTGAAGATGAAGATAAGCATAGATCACAATCATTTTAGCAATCATACCACTTAAAATAAAATGGATTCGATTTGCAAATCATCCCATATGGTAAAAAAACTAAAATGGTTAAGCCTTAGAAAAAAAAATCTCTATTTTTTCTTGGATAACAAGAAAATACTTCCATAATCAAACAAGCTTATTTTAAGGAACAAAGGTAGAATTTTAATGAATTGACACTGTATATATCAATATAATGAGATTAAATAACTTCTAATAAATCTCAGGGATTCAAATAGACCAACTACACTCAAGCATTCAATGAATATGCTAAGAGTTCTTGTAGAAATTGAGAATCGAGATGCAAGGAGACATAAAACTCAATCCTTATACCAATTGAACCATTTATAATAGTTTGAAAGTAACACGTGTGACATCTCCTCGATATATTTGCTACTAATAACACAAACATCAAACATAAAGAACAAAAAAATGGCATCTTTGTGCTTTTATTCTTACATAACAAAGAAATGCTCTGAGTTTCAAACAATTTTCTTTTGGCAGATTTAATGTAAAACAACTCTAGAATGTGAATGACCATTCTATATATGAGTATAATGAGATGAAATAACATCTAATAAATATTAGTGATTCAAATAGACCAACTACACTCAAGCATTCCATGAATATGGTAAGAACTATCGTAGAAATATATATGCGAGGCATAAAATTCAATCTTTCCACCATTTAAATCAAGGCATAAAGGTTCAGGTCTTAGTTTGTTTGCGTGGTTGTGAAAATTTCTAAGTCCGTCTGCATTTAAAACATGACCCCGATAGAGAACATATCATTAAAATCAGAAATGCATTCTAACTCCTCGCTAAAACGAACCACCCTATCGGTGAGGCTAGTCTTCGAAAGTGAGGCCGTATCCAGTGACTGAAAACGCGGAAATCCCGACCTGACCGAAAATCAGACCCTCCGGCGTCCTATAAAAATAAGGTAAACGCCTATGACGGAAAGAAACTGAAACCTCCCCCCCCATATGGCCATAAGCAACCCCAAAATAGTTAGTGCAGACAGCGTAACGCCTGTCTGCACCAACCACCTAAGCCTTCGAACCGGGCTTGAGCTTCCATAGTAGCTCAAAAACAAGATCAAGAAAAACCCCCACCGTAAAAATCGTCAATCTGACTGATACCTCACGACGCAAGAATAAAATTCATTTTGGACGGCTAACTACACAATGGCGGGAAAACCTAGCCAGGGGAAGACCCTAGTTCCCAAAATGAACAATAAAAGCAAAAGGAAGGAGAAACCATGGTTGGCCTACCTGGAAAGAAAGCTGTGCAGTCGATGGGAAGATCTGAAACTTCCACGGTAGTGCACCAAACGAACGAAATCTCGACAGCTAAGCATGTTGGTATAGTTCGACTCGACAGGGACAGCGCAAACGCGAGTTTTAAACCATGATAATAATAAACAAATACCCGTCCCAATATATATATATATCTTTCAGTGAAAAATACAACGGGAAAAATCTCAATCAGCAGTCGAAACCACTATAGCATCAAATGATTAGTTCACTAAGGAGCCGCAACAGCAGGCGACGGACAAACTATGGGCTCAGCGACCAAATGAAAACCTCGGCGATCAGAGGTTATAAAGACTACGTATCGATGGGTCAAGACACAAGATAATCCGCAATATCGACTAAACAAAGCTGAAAGTTTCCGCAATGTCTGTGCTATAAAGCACTAAATTTTGCCGAAGTCGCATATCAGAAATCGGAACCACTATTCAATAAACACATCGGCATCGGCGAGTGGAAGGACTAATGCATCAGCGGGATAGTTCACTCAGCAGCCGTAATGGCGGGTAGCAAAGACTACGGGTTCCACGCCAAAGAAAACTATCTGCAATCAGAAGAACTAAGAACTACGAATTGGTGAGTTTAAAGCTTAACGCAGCTGCCGTGTTGGCAACAAAAAATACTAGCCCTCTGATCAAAATCATAAACTGTTTCGATAGCGAAGAGAAAACAAAAATAGTGAAAAGCAATAAACCACGGAATGGGCAAGGATAAGAACTATCCATTGGAACATTTGCCATCTTCCCTCTGAAACTGTTACAGAGAGAAATTCCTATGGCTTGGGGTACCACAACAGACAGCTTGACTACAGAAATCAATCCTTTCCAATATGCAATAGAAATCAAATATCTAACACTAAAGGATCAGACCTCGTACCTTATTTCGGACGGTTGAAGTAGATCCCCGTTAAGCTTTCCAACTTTAACTTGAATTGATAAATCACTTCCTCAACAACAAGTAAACAATACAAGCATACTATATATATTGGTGTTAGATCTATTCTAGCATATATAATCAACAATGTATAAGCATTTGAAAACATCCATGGATAAAATATTCATTCAAACATACATTATTGGACAGGAAAAGATATTTCTATTAATATAAAATCAGAGATTACAATGGATACAACCTCTGTCGGCACATCTGCGAATCGGAGAAACTGAATCCCCCACTTGGGCCTCCACCACCTCAATCCTCCATCTCTCCATAGCAAGCTCACAAGCAAAATTCAAGCTTGTGAAGAACACACAAGTGCTCCAAGGGACAAAGGGATGCAAACTCAAGCACAAGTTCTGGCAACAATGGACTATAGTTTCTTTGCTCTCAATTCTCTCATATGCCTTCAATGTACCATAGAGTTCCTTATATAGCTTTTCAAAGAGGTAATGAAAGGTCGAATCCGAGAGATATCAAGGCATAGGGAAGGCCAGGAGTCAAGTGAGTCGGATCCATGTCAAGAAAAACTCCAAAAGGATTTGTATTATGCACACATCCCGATGTATGCGGTTTTAGGGGTCAAACCCACGTATATACGCGATCATAGGTTTAAAAGTTGTGTGTATTAATTTTCACATGTTTTTACGGATGGTCAAGGAAACATCAAAGGACAAAAAATGGTCCAAGTGATTTAAAGAGTCTGCATAGGGACAGGGGAAGGCCATACAAGTGTGATTCACTTGGAGTGGTAAAATCAGTTATAATAGAAACGACAGCGACTTAGAGGACTAATGCTCCGACAGTGATAAAACAAAAAAAAAGTTCATACTAAAATAAAAGAGATAAACGCGCATCGACGAAAAGTAGGACTTTCAATCGGGTCACTCATTATTTATTTTCCAAAATGGAGGCTGCATAAAGAACTAGTTGCCCGACTTAAACATAAATAGACTTCCGATAGCGATGAAGGAAATAATTCAAATCAAAAGGACATCATTTTCAAATCAAACTTCAAACTCCACAGTCAAAAGCATTAGCAGACAAAAAGGTAATCATTCAACTTCCGAAATGAAGGAAAGCAGTCTACCTCAATTCATCCTCAGAAAATCCAAACTTGTAGTGGAATGGCAACAGAGTTTAGGAATCCAAAACAAATCCAGGCAAGATAAAATCAAAAGGAGAGTCCAAAAAAATTTTAAAATTTGGGAACTAGTTGCAGCTGCAACAATTGGCGACTACCTGGTGAACCCAGATCTCTGGACAATTTCTTCCTTAAGTAACAGACTGTTTGACAATAAAACCAACATGTCGAATCCTTCTAGATGTCTAGATTTCCCAAATAGAAAATATATGTACGTTAATCATTGATGATAGTCCAATTTAGGGATAATGGGAACCAAGATTTAAAATCTAGATAACTCTTTTGAGGCCAGGAATATGAATTTCATTTTTTACCTCTGTCTTCGAGTAGCTCTCAGCTTGGGCACCACGGGATTGTAACATATGGTAAACAGAAATATTCGTTTGTTCCTCATTCCCATGCCATTTTGCACTTTTGTTCTTTTGGAATTTTTGTCCTTTCTGAGTCCTCATGCATGCCTTTCTTTTTAAATTTTTTATTCAGGATCATCTATCCATAGTGTCCTTTTGTGTGAGAGATGTATTTAATTTTCAGCTCACGAACGGAGAAGAACTTTGGCAATTTTGTACTCATATGGTTTAGTACTTCGTTTTGATACATATTTCTTTCTTAGGAGATTGTTTACTCTTATTTGCCTTTTGGATTTCAAATCTTGGCATGGGATCATTTGTATATAATATATTGTTTACCCTGCTTCCTTTCCATGGGTCTTTTGCTGTCACCCCCTAAGACATTTTTAAATGTGAGATGGATGGAGCCCCGAAATAGTATTCTAGACCTTTCGATCCTAAGTTATTTTACAAGGATTAAGTAGGATTTCAATGTGTTCATAGCCATTTAGGAAAAATACTTAAACTAGAAGAATTCTTTCAGATAAATCAAGAATACACAGTCTTATAATCAAGGATTTTAGTTAATCCAGAATTCTGATGTTCTCCATGCAACCAAAAGTTTGCTTCTTTTATTGAAATCAATCAAAATCTAACTAAAACAAATAGAAATAAAATAAATCAAAATAAACAACCAAAAGAGTTTATTTATGTACAAAATAAAAACAAAAATCAGGAAAAATAAGGTTTGAGAACTAAACCATTAACTGGTAAGTTCTCTTCCCACCCCTGTAAATATTGCAACTTGTAGGTTGAGGGGCCAAGCTTTGCTGCAATATGAAAAGGGCCTACCCATAACTGTTGAAACTTTGTGTGTTTCCCCTTTTCATCATGCGGGTGATCCCACTTAAGAACCAGATCTCCTGCTTCAAATTCCCTTTTTCCAGCTTTATGCTTATCAAACCACTGTTTAACTACTTCATGTTGATGCTTAAAACATTCTTTGGCTTTGGACCTAGACTCTTCCACCTTCAAAAGATTATAGATTCTAATCTGTAGGATTTTGTTATCTGTGCCTCTAGACTACTGAGCTATTATGGAAGAAGGTAGCATAATGTTGGGAGGAAGAATATCTTATTTTCCATAAACAAGAGTATACGGTGACACACCTAAGGAATTCTTGGGTGTGACCCTATCAGCCCAAAGAGCATTCGGTAAAGCTAAATGCCAACTTCTCTGGTTTTCTATCACAGCCTTTTTGAAGATCCTAATCATATTCTTGTTTGTAGATTCTGCCAAACCATTTCCTTGTGGGTAATAATTTGCAGAATAATGCAACTTGATTCCTCTTTCATGAGCAAATGAAGTTAATCTAATAGAAGAAAAATAAGTAGCATTATCAAAAACCAAGGAAATTGGAACCCCAAACCTGGTCATAATATGATCTTGCAAGAAATCCATGACCACCTCTTCATTCACTTTACGTAACGGAATGGCCTCGACCCATCTAGTGAAGTAGTCAGTTGCAGTCAAAATGTATTTGTGCTGCAAGGAAGAATTCGGTTTTATCTCTCCAATGATATCAATCCCCCATTGCTTGAATGGTTCTGCTATCATCACAGGCTTCAATGGTCCTGCTACTTTGGATTGTCTTCCCCCACACCTCTGGTAGATATCACACTTTCTGACATGGGCGTGCGTGTCTTTGAACAGTGTGGTCCAATAGTATTCGGCTCTTAGAATCTTGTGGGTTGTCGTATCTCCAGAAAAATGACCTCCAGCAGGCCCATCATGTAACTCTGTCATGACCTTCTTTGCATCTTATTTCTCTAAGCATCTGAGAAGGACTCCATCATAATTCTTTCTGAATAATATCCCGTCAATGATCTGATATGCAGCTGATTTCAGGCGAAACGCTCTTCGTTGTTTGGAATTCTAATGTTCTGGCAACAATCCTTCCTGAAGGTAATGAACAAGGTCTCGGTACCAGGAATCTGGAGCTGTGAAAAGAGGACATACATCCATCATATGTAACTCAACTTCATTTTCCCAATTTTTTTCTTCATGGCCTTTACCTTCAACCATTAGTTTTAATTTGAGATCGTATTCTTGTAAATTCGTTACCCAATTGCCTCTTCTTTCTCCTAATTCCTTTTGTACAAAAAGAGACCTTACAGCTGGGTGTGGAACTACTACCTTAGTCTGGTTCTAAAGTATGTATGGCCTGAATTGTTTTACCACTTTGAAGACTGCATAATCTTGTCTATCCACAGCTGGGTAATTCAATTTGCCCCCCTGCAAACCATTGCTCATAAATGATATGGGGTACTCATCCCCCCCATCTTCCTTTTGAGTAAGCACCGCTGCCAATGAATCATCAGATGCGAAAGTGTACAAAATAAAATCTTTTTTGAAATTTGGACTTTTAAGAGATGGTGCGTGTGCAATAGATGTCTTTATCTTACTGAATGCATTCTTCTCCACATCAATCCATTTGAATTGTACACTTTGTTTCACCATTTCCTGCAAAGGTTTGACAATTTGAGCAAAATCCGGTACAAACCTTCGCACGAAATTAATTGTCCCCATGAATGATTGCATACCTTTTTTGTTATGGGGTAAAGGGATCTGTTCGATGGCCTTAATCCTTTCTGGGTCTATGGAGATCCCTTTTTTAGAAACAACGTGACCCAGTAGCTTTCTTCTATAACCGCAAACACACATTTCTTGGGATTCAGTGAGATACCATATTTTCGACAACGCTCGAAAATTTGCTTTAGATGGAACGCGTGTTCTTCTCTCTTTTTCGAAAATATCGTGATATCATTGAGATATACCACAACACTACGGCCAATCAGACCTCGGAAATCTATATCCATGGCCCTCTGGAAAGTAGCTCCAGCATTTATGAGTCCAAAGGGCATTCTTCTGTAAGCAAAAGTTCCCCACCTTGTTCTGAATGTAGTTTTAATTCTGTCTTCTTAAACTACTAACAGTTGATTATAGCCAGATAATCCATCTAATAATGAAAATAACTCAGAACTTGAAACCATCTGCAATATCTGTTCCATAGGTGGGACTAGATAGTTATATTTATCCGAAGCACGATTGAGGTTTCTGAAATCCACACATAGCCTGATTTCTCTGGATTTCTTCATTACTGGCACCAAATTTGAAACCCATTCCGAGTGTCTAACTTTGAATATAATTTTGGCATCCAATAATTTTTTCACTTCACTCTGAATTAAAGGCTCCATTTTTGGATGCATTTTTCTCAAAGGCTGTTGATAAGGCTTGACTCCAGATCTAATAGGGATGACATGTTGTATAATCTTGGTGTCATATGTTTTAATCTCTTCATATGTCCACGAAAACACATCTTTGTACTATTTGAACAAACTAATGAACTTATTTCTTTCACCAGGAGAGCGACACTTTCCCAAATTTACATATTTGGGTTCAACTTCAGTTCCTAAATTTATCAGCTCGAATTGTAAAGACGAGCTATGAGTCTTGACATTTGCTGGTCTTCTAAACTTGTTGTCTAAATCAAACATCTTCTCTAAGGTCCTGACCCCTTTTAGGAATAAAGTTGTCAAATTTTAACTCAGCTTGGTGTTCTTCATCATCGATAATTTCCCCTTTGAAAATCTCATCATTCGTCAAACATTCCAGGATTTGTTGGTCATCATCAAAAACCCGTAAATTGGTGACCATGTCTGGAACCGAAGCCCTGAAAAGTAATTCAATAGAACATCTATTATTAGAAGGTACAAGCCTTGGAGCTGAGGTAGCTAACAAGTCAGCTGTTGCATTCTTTAGTCTAGGGATGGATACAATATTAAATGCATAAAAAAATTTAAACAAATCCCACACTTCATTCTGATAAGCTTTTAAATGAGGTGAAATGCAATGTATCTGATTTCGAATTTGCTTTACAATTATTTCAGAATCCCCATAAACTTTCAAATTTTCTACTTTTAATTCAATTGCTTTTCTTAGTCCCTAAACTAATGCTGCATATTCGGTTGTATTATTGGTACATTCAAACTCTAATCTACATGAAAGAAAATATTTATTTTTCTTTGGATCAATCAGGACACAGCCGGCTCCTGATCCTTCCAATCTTTTAGATCCATCAAAAAAAGTGTCCAAAAACTATCTACTTCTATTGTACTTGAATCAAAAACTACATCTGAAACTAAGTCTACTATTTTACAATCAATCTCATCAGCCTGTGAAAATCGAAGGAGATCGGGCTGGGTGTCAGGTGTACCACTGACTTCTTCCACTTGGTAGTTTCCCAGTTCTAGTTCAATGAAGTAATTTCCCAATACAGAATTCACTGGTTCATTCTTACCCTCCAACTGAGTAACATTGTGCTTCATGTGGGGCTCTCTTAATACTTTTATTTGATTGGGACTTCCCTTATAAGGCAACCACAGATGTGACCAATCTGATGCAAAATATCCATTTAGCTTTGCTGACCAATCCCAACTCAAAACAAGTCCATAAGCCTCAGGTATGTCTGCTACTACAATATCAATGAACTGACATACCTTTTCATTTGAAGATAATCGAATCAGAACACCCTCCATCTCCCCAATTACCTTCACATATGTTCTGTCTAACTGAATAACCTTCCAGGTAGATGGTTTAGGTTGTCCATTTATCTTCATGCAGACTGAAAGTGGCATAACATTGACTGATGCCCCTGAGTCTACTAAATAGTTGTGCATGTTATGGTTGAAAATTTCAAAAGTTAGGAGAAATGGTGGGGTTTTGTATTTAGACTTACCTCCCACACTTGCTTCACCAATTTCTTCTTCTTCAGGTTGGTTGTCAGTGGGAAGCTTCTCCTCTTTTCCTTCAAGTGCTTTTAACAATTTTTCTTTCTGCTGAGGCACATTACACATTTCAAACAGTGAGATATTTTCCTTAGCCCTTTTAATATCTTCCACAATATTATACTCCATCTTATGTTCTTCGAGATTCTTTTTTACATTATCAATCTTCTCTTCAACAGGCTTAACAAGCATGTTGATTTTCTTTGGATTTTGACTCGTAATGGTGAATTCAGGTATTTTATCAGCTGTGGTGCTCTTCTGAATTTTCTTTACATTATCTTGAAGTCTCTTAATTTTTGGGAGTATCGAATTGTCTTTATTTAACAAACCTTGACTTCTTGTTGTCATGTTTTTTTCTGATGTTTCTTCCTATTTCAGTGAAACTTCCTCTTCTGTATCAAATAGTGAGACACAGTCCCATAAAACTAAAGCATCCTCTTCTTATTTTTCAGTGGGTTGATTATCTTTTCCTTCCTCCTCATCAACTTCTGTTAGTTTGGAGTCCAATAGCTGATTCATTACTAATGTCATTGAATTGATCCATTGGGGGCAATTTTTTTCAGAATGAGGTTGTTGATGAAAGGTGCAAAACTTATCCATACCTACCTCAGTTAAATTCATTGATGCAGGACTGTGTGGAGGATTTTTAGGTTGATTGTTGTCTTCTTCCCTTTTATAGCAAGGCTTGTATGCTTTATGAGCCTCCTTTTCTTTTTCCAAATATATCACTCTGTTAGATAGCTTCTGCATCATTTTCAACATTCCTTCAAAGTCATGTGATTGCTCATCCTTAGGCTTAGTCAGTAATAAAGCTTTTTTACCCAAAGTTTTTTCTCCCGACTGCTCAGGATAATCTTCTATGCTCTCTTTTTCAGCTTCTACTCTCTTAGCTTCTTCATAAGTTTCTGACCACGTAGGCTTGACTGACATCTTGGAAAACATGGCCAATTCAGGCCCTAGAGCTGAATTATAGTATTCAATCAAAACTTTATCAGAGGGCTTATCAGCTGCAGAAATTTTTTTAATATAAGTAGCAAACCTTTGAGTGAAATTATGCACTTTTTCTTTTCTTTCTTTCTTTAAAGCGCATAACCCTTTCATTAGAGCTGCACGAGTTTTCTGGACAGCATATTTACTTCTAAATATTCTTTCAAATGTGTCCCAGTCTATGATTGAATTTACAGGCAGAGCAAAATACCATGAGGCTGCTGGTCCTTTCAGGGTATGTGGAAACAATCTACAGACTACATCTTCATGTTCTCCAGCCCGTAGTCCTTCTACAACCAAGTAAAAGCTTTGCAAATGATCATCTACCAAAATATTTTCACTTGGGTCAAACTTAGGCAAAATTTTCTCAAAAGCTTGAGGAAAATCGTGCAAAGGAGGTGTCAGATTTAATGGTGACCTAGCCCTCCAAGCAGGTGGTGGATTTGGTGGGTTGGGTGGCTGATTTGCGTTTACATTTGCCATGATTTTAAGTGGTGAATGAGGCAGTGAATGAATAGGGGTATGAACAGGTGAAAAGTAAGGTGTATCTAGGTCCAACTGATTCAAAGGTTGAACAACTTGCTATAAGGATGTTTCTACCAGTTCTTCAAAATCTTCAACCAACACTGCATCTTCCAATATAGGGCAGTCTTTCTTCCGATATTCTCTTCTGGGTAAGACTGGAATAATTGGTAATCCTCCAATATTCTTCGCATAAGCCCTAGTAAATCTTCTCAGATCATCAACTACTTCATTATCGACATAATACAGATGCTCTTTACCCTTCTCTTCAAGAATTGGATTGGGAAACAAACTGCTTTCAGAACTGTCACCAGTGGAATAATCTCGAGAAAATGAGTTTCCTCGGCCAGCCATGCACTGGATACCCTCCTTCTAGTGCCAAAAACTGTTGAGGCCTGGAAAATCGTAGGTATAAACAGTTAGGGATTCTCCCCAATAACGTTCCCAACTAGCCCGTTATTGTTTGGTATGGGGAATCCGTCCGTTTTACGTTCCGGCTATCGTAGGTCAAGTAACAAAATAAAATATTTTACCGATTACGGCCCAGTCCACCGTGTATATTTTAGTTTTTTATGTTTAAGTATGATATGCAAGTGCCTATCTAAGAATGCATATTGATAGAGAATACGAGGAGCGGTCACAATGTGATGCGCAGGTTCTTACCTCTCGTCTTAACTCTCTCGCATCTAAATCACACACATCAAGAAACTAAAACTAACTATCTAACCTATCCCTAGGGAGCAAGATTATCATTTATCAATGAGTAATGTATTTCTGCGCATGCATTAAGAAAAATCATAGATAGTTGTTACTTATTTCAAAACACATGAACATCAATAGATATATTAACAACAAGATACCTTATTGTTTATGAAAAGCCTTCATTACTCACAGTGGAAATTTCATAGAATAAACTAGAGTGCATTCATAACAAGAACATAGGTTCAAAGAGTTAGAATGATATCACAGTTAATGGACACAAGCTGAAAATGAAATAGTTCACATTCAACAGATCCATAGCACAGCATTTGAAAAATTCCACCAAGCTTTCTCCAACAGGGAACTTGTAATTCTTTATTGCAAAAGGAAATAGTTCTTCTTACAACATACTCTCACAAATCTATCTGGGAAAATATTTTGTTTTCTACATCTAACTATCCCATATTTATACCAAAGAAACAACTTTTGGGCTGCACCTCGTGACCTTTGGGCTCCCCCCCAATCGTTCACTCTCACAATTTTGTCTTTTAGTGAGTGTTGTACAATACGTTACATTAAATTAAAATTAAATAGCACTTTTTGTAAAGAGAGACCAGCTTGGTAATTGATGAACTTTTCCCAAGCCTGGGCCTCTACCACTATCGATTATGATCTTAGACCCTCACTTTCTCCATCTCTTTTCTTCATCTTTTCTTCTTCCTGCTTCAGCTTCGTCTTTCCTTGCTGCCTCCCTTCTTCTTTGTCTTTTACATATATCTTCTTTGCAGCAATCACCATGTCATAAACATAGCAGGTTTTTAAACCATTTATCTTTTAACAAAATAACACAAAACTGTATCAATACATGCATTCTGTAAAATGAATTATAAAAAGTATTAATGCATAAAAAGATAAGGCAAAGAAAATCCTGCAAGCTGGGTCTAAAATTCTCTAATTCCATTGTCCAACAAAAATTACAATCTCGATAGAACAGACTCTTTATCTCAATCCAGGCCGCATCTAAACTAACTCGAAACCCTCCGATGAAAACATGAACCAAAACTATGTAACCACCACTCCTCAAAACACCAAACCTCAAACTGCGCTCTTCCTCTCAGAAAAAACCCTAACTCGACCAGCACCCATGGGAAATCTCCACCATTCCAAAAAAATAGAGTAAAAGCACACCAAAATCGACGGGAAAAAACCCTATCAACATTCAAAAGCAAAAGACGCTAAGCATCGGGCAAATAATCCACTAAACAGCCGTAACAGTGGGTGACAAACCAACTACGGGTCTCGGTAATCATGAAACCGTCGGCGATCCAAAGCCTTAACTACTAAATATCGGAGACTCAAAGCTCAAAGGTGTCATCATGTCGGCAACACAAAGGACTAGTCCTCCGATCAATCATCAACACCGTTCCGATAGCGAAAACAAAAACATCGCAAAGTAAAAGTTTGATCAATAAAACCAAGGCATCAGGCGAAAAACTCACATCGGCGGGCGGAAGCACTATATACCGAACGGTTAATTCACTAAGGAGCCGCAACGATGAAAGGCATATGTACTAAGGGTTCTGCAGCAATAGAAAACATCGGCGATCGGAAGAACTAAGGACTACGGATCGGCGATCGAAAGAACTAAGCACTACGGATCGGCGAGTTTAGAACTAAGTATCTCCGCAGTGTCGGTGAGGCAAATAACAAGTCCTCCGAAACGACGACATCACTCGAGACTATAACTCTGACTATTTTTCAAAAACATTCTGATAGCGAAAACATCAAATCATCGAAAAACAAAAACCACGGAATCGGCGAGGACAAAGACTATTCGTCGGAACATTCTCTGTTTTCCCTCCGTAACGGCGGTGACATAGAAAACTAATGCCCCGATGCAAAAATTAATAGACTTCCGTCAGCGAAAAATTATCGAAAAACAAAGCGTTAAGTGTTCAAAAGATTCTCGGCTGGGCAGCGATGAAATTAGTTCGTTTAACCTCCGAAATAGCGACGACATATAGAACTAAACTTTCGACTCAAACTTCAACTGACTTTCGATAGTGATATAACAAAATCATCGAGAGAGCAAATGTTAAAAAATAAACGAACTCCATAATCAAAAGCTTTGGCTAGACAAAGGCAGATTTAGATCATCTAACTTCCGAAACGAGAGAAACAATTGACCTCAATTCAAACTCAAGAAAATCCAAATTTGTAGCAGAGGAACAAAAAGTTCAGGAATCCAAAAAAATCCCAAGCAAGATAAAAACCAAAAGAGGAGGGTCCAAAAATTTTTAAAAATTTGGGAAAATAGTTGCAGCTGCAATAGGGCTCAAAATTAGTCATTGTAAACAACCCACTCCCAATATCACATCTTAGTAAAAGTCTAAATCCTACAATAAGATCTAACTTCTCTTGTGAAGCCATCAAACTCTCGCAATTTATCCTCCTGTATTTATTTTCCAATTAGATAGGGTGGAGGATAATGTATTATATTTCTCTTTTCTCTAAATTTATTAGGGTCTTACAATCCAAGCCTAGCATTAAGGGAATTCTAGGAAACCTTTTGACCATGAGCCATTCTCATGGGTAGCATGTTTTGTTTTTGTGTTAACAATTTAGCTTGTTAAAATCCTCACACAATAAATAGTGGGATTTAGGAAGTTAATCCACAATCAATTTCCATAAATGGTCTCACTCTTCAACATCATGTGATGCATAAATATTGAACAAACCCAACATACAATCATCCATATTTTTTGGTTAAAAAAACAGATAAATTTTTTATACTAAAATGTTGAAACCATCTATTAGTTACAAAATTTCTAAGCATCTGCAACAGATAATAACTTTAGGGGATTTGCAAAGAAATGTGCGAAAGTCTAGTTTATAAACCAAAATGTCTTATATGGCTCCTACCCTTACTATATTGCCAGTATTGAATACATAAACATACCGGACTAAAAGATAAATACACTGAAACATCATAAACAAAGCAGGATTATAGGATACTAAAACTAAAACAATTCATTTCTACCAATGCTTGGCAGAGTTCTCCTCTTTTGGAGCAGGTCGATGGAACAAATCCTCCTCCATGGATCTTTCCACTACTAGCAGAGTTGTCTAAAATTGTGGGGCATATTGAACATCCAATAACAACTTAGGATGGACAAAAATGTTTGGCTTCCAACCTTAAAATGACTTTTATGTGCTATGAAGGGAACAAACTCTATGATTATACTTCGGCCATTATTCTACCTTTGTAAAGGATATGTCGATGATTACACAAAAAAAGTGGAGTAAATATGGAATGGAAGTTCATTTTTGTGAATCCCATGTCCTATTTGTACAAAGAACACAATGACTAATGCTCTAAGTTTCATACATTTTGTAGTTGCAAGTGCCACCATGCAGCTTGTTATTTGTCCATCTCAAAGCATCAAGTCTATTATGAGTTATTTTGGGGAAGGTACTTCTCAATATTTTCCCGTCGCTTCTGGAATACAACAAGCTTTGAGATAACTGCATCCATTCCACAAGAAAAATATTTGTCAAATTCAGACCGCAATGCATTTATAAGTAGTGATAAGTAAAATAAGAAATGAGATAGATGTATTTAATTTTTTCTCTTGAGTGAAAAGAAGAGGAATCATGTAAACATAACTAACCATTTTTGCTATATCAGCTACAATTTCATAGGTAATTGTAATTTCCTTCACTTCAGTAACCGCAAGTGCCATCTTTATAATGTCCTAAATAAGATCATCTAGACAAAAAGGTTTCCCCTCAAATTTCATCATTCCTTCACTCAAGCAATATAAAGGATAAACTTAGTTAGAATCCACTTCTCTAGAG
This sequence comes from Pseudotsuga menziesii, assembly GCA_001517045.1. NCBI lineage: Eukaryota > Viridiplantae > Streptophyta > Pinopsida > Pinales > Pinaceae > Pseudotsuga > Pseudotsuga menziesii. Next base: position 439,064 of record LPNX010566435.1, on the reverse strand, counting down.
TTGGTTCATAATGATATCTACAAGCCTATGATATTTGGATTCGTCTACACACAATGTTAGGAGGGTAAACTCTATAGAAGTAGTCAAGAATAATAATTTGGCCAACATGTATCTTGATTTAAACTTAGTAAGAGATTCAAAGTAGTAAGAAGCAACTACTTAGTTGTTGGTCCTTCTTCTTCATGCCAAGATTACTAAGAAATGTTCTCTAACAACTTTGGCATATATTCAGACATCTTATATAGCCCATAATAACGGAATATTGGCACACACATTCCTTGTATTTATTAGGGAGACAAACTGAGGTTGAGTGCGGAGGCATACTAGACTTAACCTTTATGGGTAGGGAGGAACTCAGGTGTCCCATGAAGACTGTGGCTGGACTAAAATCCATGGGTAAGTGATTTGTGGCATCATGAGAAAGTGATCAAGAGGAAAGACTATAGATTGTATAGGTTAGTGTTTAGTGGTGATAAATGGATCTATCGTCTTCCCATTCATAGTGGCTAGTAAACTGTCAAACCCCAAAAATTTTGAAAAATTTAAAACTTTTATAAATAGCATAAATCATACTAAAACAGTCATTAATTAATGATTAGTTAATGCTACTTGCATCGTAACTGAATGATCTTTACTTGTGCTTATATCATATGAAGAGTTTCTTGTCAGTTACAGATTGTTTTCTGTTTGCAACAGCAAGGGGGTTTTATGTGACAGACTGGGCTTACTTAGCTACTAAGCTAATGCAGCAGTTTCTCTGTCTCTTACAGATATACAGGTAAGGTTCGGGCTGCTGCTAACAGATCTTTTGAAGTATTAGATAATAATATGTTGTACCAATTCATTCAGTAAAAAAAAATATAAATGTATGCTAGCCAGAATTATCAAGATTATATAGGTACAGCTTTTTCCTATACTTCTTTCTTAAGATTTCACTGATAGACAGATAGAATTACCAGAGAAATAATTAACTATGTTCCTTTATATTAACAGCATTAAGTATCCCTAAGGAGTACTAATTTATTATTGAATTTACTGTAATGCAATTATACCTTTTAATGTCTTGCACCGTAAGTAAAACTGGGTTATTATGTTAGATCCTATTATGCTGATCCGTTGTTATCACATCATGCTAGTTTTTAAAATTTAAGATATGTTTTGATTCACAAAACAATTATAAGGATCTGAATTACGATACTTTCTGCAAGAAATATGTCTTCTTTTAGTTATGTTTAAGAGCTTGAACTACTGGAAAATCTATCTCTATTTCCGCGATTAAATGACTGAATAAATTCTTTGAGCACTTTCTAGAACTGACTCTAGATTTTCATAATCAATATTAATATGAACTTCTCGGTTTAACTATCATCAAACAGAATGATATCACAATTCATAAACTGCTAAACAACATCCACTTACTCATCCCTTAAAAATCTTTGAATGAGAATGATAACAAAGCCTACTTGTTAGTACAAGGAAATAGATACTATTAAAGATTGTTCAAAAAATAACACTAACAAGTCCCAAAGAGTTGGTGTAATCTCAATCTTAAAGCAGTGGATTACAAGGTAGAATTCTACAAGTTTAAGTCATAGAATGTCTAGTCTTTTACCGATTATGCGAAGTTATAAAAGTACTAAACATTAATAAAGAAATGTTATAATTTATTGCTTTGATTGGAGACTAGTATAATAGTCTTAAAGTCATAGAGTTGTAAGTTCTATGAACCATCACCACTCAAAGTTGTGCCCTTAACCCTAACTCATTGTGCAAGATTTATAAATAAAATTATAAAGCAAAGTTTATAAAGTAAGGTTTTTAATCTTGAATGAGATCGGGAAAACATTGGTTATAACATACATACGATACTATTTTTGTCTTTGCAATGTAATTATTTCTAGCATGGTCTAAGGTTTATAAAACATAGTTTTATATGCTATATTTTAACAATGCAAATGTGTGCAGGTGTGATCATAGGTTATCGACCATATGAAATCTCCATTTAATGATTTGTTTGGGGAGAAAAAAGATTGCGTAAAAATTACGATTTGACCCACTCGTAAACAATTATTAAAATGTTGTCGTGGTTGTTTCCTTGCCAAGCACTGGAGGCTTATAAGGTTGACTCGACCCTAACTTGCATCAGTCTCTCCCTCGCCTTCGGGCTTGAAAGCTTTGCAAAAACCCTCCTGGTTCGATTTGGTCGAAAGCTTGCTTGAGAGCAGCTTCAATGCTGCTTCCATCCTCCATGCTTCTTCTCGGCTCTGTGAGACAGTTTGTATCTCGACTAAACTGCAGCCAAACGGTCTTGAAAGCCTAGGGTTTCACACTAGGGTTCCACAGTCAACTCTGTCGAGGCGTAAGTACAAACTCCAGCTTGAGAAAGACAGTCTTTCCAATAGAGAAGATATCTCTTGACTTTCTATCAGCGTGCTCCTTCAAAGGAATAAGAGATGGGTTGCGATTTCTTGGCTCTGGTTAAAAGATTTTTATTCGTTAGCTGCACAATCAGCCTCGCCGGTAAGTACAGCGCATTCTTTAGTTTAAAAGTGAACATGGCTTACTTATGTTGATAGAGTTTTAACTTTGAAAAGTTCCTTCTCTTGCAGGGTTTAAACTCCTTACTGTAGAGTGGAAGACACCAGGTTTCAACGCACAGCTTCTCTCCGGTAAGCCCGGTCCCGTCACGGCGTTCCCCTTGCTAGTTTAATTAGGACTGATAGACAAGGGTTTGAGTGATGCGATACAGAAGGTTACTCCAGCTCTGTTTTAATCTTTAAATGTATATTAGAATAGGTTTATTATGAACTCAACCCTTTGCTGTGCAAGGGTGATTCGACCTCCGGTCGATGTTGTAATCACACATCCTTTTCTGCTACGTTAAGGGTTTTATAATAGTAAATTTGTATTCAATATAAAACAGCAATGGCTGCGAGCCTGCTGGTAAAAGAGGTTGCGCCCTCTATACTCTGTTTACCTTGTGGTATTTTTAAGAATCGATTAGGGTTTTTACCCGAGTCTTGAATACGATTTAAAATATAGATCCTTTCTGTATCTTGGCTTTCATGTACATGCGTTTGTTTAAAATTCCATCCCATACAGGATAAATGAATTATGTTTATAACCACATCTTCTGTGGGTTTATAATGCGACCAAAAATGAACCGTTGTCTTTTCTCTTAATATTTGTTAAGTTTGCAGAATTTGGGTTTATGGGATTCCATCCCTAATTATTATGGAGATTAAGTTAATTGCTTAATCGATTATTTAAATTTTTAACTGCGTTAAGTAAATCTGAATTATTTAATCTATTGATAACCCTTCTCTTTGTAATTTAGTTGCGAGGGTTACGATATTGGTTTTTACTGTACATATATATTACTTCTTGTTTTATAAAGTGAGTAGGGTTATACCCGTATATCAATATTATTTCTTGTTTTATTAAGGATCATAATACTATACTGTGATCCATTTTAGTATGACAGGGTTCTGTACATAAAGTACATTCCATCTTTTTATTTAATAATTTTGTTATTAAATTTTCTTTACAGGTTTATAGCCTGACTTCTGTTTATTTAAACGTTATAAAAACAAAATAATCCTTTTTAATAAAAAGGATCTGTTAAATTTTACTGATTATTACTATTGTCTTGTTAATATTGTTTATTTACTTTGTAAATGCACATTATATGACTGATTCATAAATATACTTTATTTGTTTATATTCCAAGTATAATTAACTAAGTTTGAAATAATATATTACTTGAATGTTTAATGTATAATGTATATAATGTTAGTACATTATTAGTAATATAATAATAATATTACTCCTTAATGTTACTATCATTGTTATTTTAATATTATTACCCAATGTTTGGCTTGGGTTCCTTATTAAGTTATATTACTTAAATATTTCTATATATTATTTATTTAATATTATTAGTATGTTTTCATATACTCATCTATATAAACAACTGTGTAAGTGATAACATTCGTTTACCATAATTAAATAGAAAATTCAGTTATGAAATACCCTTAAACTTAGTTAATTAACAAAATATATTGTGCTTAAATATTACATTCTTAACTATTCTGCAGACTGGTACAAATAAGAAAATTATCTGTAATATCAAACAGATAAATTACGGATACCTAGTTATATCCTACTGTTAGATTGTTTTAATTAACTTCTAAAAGGTTAAATCCTCTTTAAACTAGAAAATAACATTCATAACTTCAACTGCAGAAATACTAATCTATTTTTTTATTTTATAGATAGTATTTCAGAAACATAGATACAGTACTGAAACTAGTTGTAAGACTGTAAGAAAAATAGTTCCTGAATTTGTAAAATCACTTGTGGTAACTGTAAGTAAAATAGGAACTCAGTTCAGAAGAATACTACTTCTAAACACTGAGATACTATGCTAGAGTACTATCTGGTGATACCAGATGTGGAAAAACACAGTGATTACTTACTAATTATTCAGACATGCAAATTAACATAATATTCATCCATTCATACTCAGAAATCATAAAGAAATGAATGACAGAACCTGATTAAGCTATGGACAACAACAGCAATGGGAGGCCGTTCCTCCCTACCAATTCCTGGAGAGCGCTCAGACAGCGACTTCTCAGAACCCCCGAGCTTGCTCTGGTCTCCCTGGATGGAACTAGGTGCAGCAAATCAGATACCAGTCTTCAACTCAGTATTAACTTCGAACTATCAGTCAATTCTCTCAGCCCAAATAGCTGAAATCAGAATCAAGTTACTGCAGCAATCCACTCAAAACACTTCCTTACTGTTTTTCCCTCTTTCCTCAATGAAATTCATGAATAACATTCACCTGAATGAATTCTTTCTAGAATAAATCTGAGCAGCCTGAGCTCTTTTCATTGAGTACTTTTAAATATTGCCTAGGTCTTAGTTGGGTTAACTGTCATTTAATGAGCCACCTGCTCAGATTCCACTTTCTTGTGGAATCATGACCCCAAATATAGGGAAGTTGCCACCTGCAACTTAGGAAATGTTTGAGGATGCTGCCACTTTTATTTTGCCTTTCCACCCACTTCCATCCACCAGTTTGACCAGTAACCTCTTTTAACAGCTCTCCCATGCTGTTGTCTCCATAATTTATTTATTATTAATAAAATATTCTGAATTACACTCCATAACTGTTAACTCTGCTGAGTCATCAATCCCTACTTAGGATTAAGTTTAACATAATGTCTCAGAAATAAAATAAAACAAATTACATAATTTTACAAAATTGGGGTATGTGACATAAACCCTAAGGATCAATACAGGATCACTAACGTGAAGATATTTAGCATGGTGAGATTATTTGTTTGGAGGAGTTGGAGGTTGATGTGATATCATGAGAGAGACTCCTTTCTTGGGAATGTGACTTGATGATGTACTTGGATGTTCACTTCTATGATAAGAATGACGAAGTGGCCATCTTTGGTTGGAATTGACTTCTTATAGCTGGGGGAGTTTATTGGATTGTAATTTCCTTCTTGTTTTTTTGAAGGCCAAATATTTCGGTTGGTGAACCTAGGAGTGGTTGTTTAATGGAAAAACCTTGGTGTGCTTAAGATGAGCACTTGCATGTGTGAAGGATTTGACATGTTGAAACCTATTTGATATTGTCATCATAAGAGTGTGATCTCACTTATGATAGGTATTGAAGCTACTTCATTGATGGTAGGTATAAATACCTCATTGAGCTCCTCTTTGTTTCGAGAATAAATTAATATTCTCTACTAAATAGGGCCAACCATGTGAAGGTAGAATCTCGTATGCCCCCCTCCCCCCTCACATAACTCTCAATTTCCCATACCTAATGCATGTACTTAAAAAAAATATTAAATTTATATGCAAACATGTGGATTTGATTTATGATAAAAAATAAGTATACCTAGTGTTTATTTAGTCACTTCTTTCTAGGTTTTTTTCTGTTGAAAAAATAAGCAAGAAACTCATCTTAAATAAATTTTGATTCAATTCTTGTGGCATCTACATCTTGCCATATTGTCTACTTAGTAGAGTACTTGTGACGTGGATGTTGCTGCAAGGGGTCGGGATTTTCTACAATAATGTAAAATGGTTACATTGATATGTTTTCTTTAATGACAAGTATTTCATTTAAGAAAAAAATATTAAAAATATTACAGAGGTTTTTTTTACCTAGTGTGGCCACATCATGTACTTCATGTTCCTATCTAGGCTCATCTTCTATAGTAGGACCCTCTACATTCTCTATAGTTGAAAAATGAAAAAGTACAATTAATATTCACCATTTGCAATGCAATATTTTAAATTGTAGCATATGAATTCATTCATTACCAAGATTCGAAGCATGACTTTCGATAGGTTGTTCTCCATCCTTGACATTAGGCGGATTGTTGATTTCTTGCTCAAAATAGAGTCAATATTTTGTTTCAAATATTTATAACGAATAGATTGCACACGCAATCAATCTTAAATAAACTTCATTGGTTTTTTATACCTACGCACAATATGGATCACCGGAAGACTGTGTTTTCCTAGACAATCTTTTTCAGTGTTCAAAAACTCCAAAGTCGTGCTGGAAGCCAAGCTTCAAGTCTTCCTCTATGGGAACTTCATTGAATCGATTGGCCTCCATATTTGCATAATGTCATTAATTTACCTTTTACAATTTAATAAAATGAAAATCATTTGTAATTTATTATTTGGATGTAATATTGGTTTTTTTATACTTACAACTCGTGCCACCAAATTCGAATAACCATCAGGCCCAAGCTTGTGCTGTCCAATTTTTTCTTGTATTTCCTTTGTGGCTTTTGATGTGTCTGACTACCTATGAAAATGTTGAAATACGTTAGATGTTTCAAATTTTATCTAATAATAATAAGTTTTATAATTACATTGCTAAAAGTATTGCATACATTCATGTGCCCGGTGGTAGGTTTCCTTCTTTTCTTTTCTTTTTAACAAGAACTATAGATTAAAAAACAAATTGAGCACAAGAATACTTACAAAAGAGGTGCCAAAGTATCAAACCGTTCTATAGAAGGCAGACTGTGATATCTAAACTAAAACTAAAATATAGGTAGTTCTTGGATGTTTTCTGAAATAACTTAAACATAGTGTAGGGTATATTCTAAAAAACTGGATATTTAAAAAAAATGCAAAAATAAATCTAATTTCCATTGTTGAACAAACTAATTTTTCTTGCCTTCTATCCTGCAAACGGGTTGTACGACCGAGGTTTCTTCCATTGGGTGGTCGGCATGAGCTGAAGTTTCTTGGAAATGGCTACAATGGTTCATATTTTCCAATTTCTGGACTTCTTCTTTTATGAAATCAATTGTTCCCATCAGCTCGTGGAGGTCACTATCATTATCATCGATTCTAGACTCATGGAAGCCCATTTTTTTTGCCAAATACTTAACATCAGATGCAGCAACCATGTTTTCCTTCACACCAGTGCATACCATTTCATAGAACCAGCATAGGTGGATTTTAATATCCATCAAAGTAGAATTAATTTTGTTTATGTCCGCATTTTCTTGGTTATTCTCCATTAAAACTTGAGTGTTGCTTGGAGCCGAAAGTGGAAGAGAGAATGAAGAGAGGGCCTACGAAGGGTCAAGAGGAAGGCAAAGGCATACAAAATCCCTTCCGTTATTTGATCCTACGGATGGAAACCTGAACTGCAACTCTTCCTTCGGAGACCTGTTGGGGATCTCTTCTTCCTCGATGTTCCTTGGGACTGAGAATGGAACATAGAATGTAGAGAGAGACTACGTTGGATTGAGGAAAAGACCAACACATGCAGGATCCCTTCCATTGATTAAGACTGCGAACGAAATCCTGAACTGCAAATCTTCCTCCGAAGACCAAAAACCAAATAGGGGAGCTGGCAGCACGGGGGCTTCACTTGTTAACCAATATCCTATCACCGTAGTTCATATTGTGGGTTTTAAAATTATAAAAAATCGAACCAATATATTGCAGGTATTGGGGGGATGAGGGGTTTAAGGTGGGGGTGGGTAGGGTGGTTTATAAGGATTGAGGTATAAAAAGGGGTGGGGAGGAGGTTTTAAGTATTGGGAGGGGGTTTCAACAAAAAGAGTTTAGGTCAATATCTCTCGAAATTAAGGGTATTCTTTAATATCCCACTATCACACGTGCTATGTGAGAGGTTCACTAAGTGAAGTCCCCGTGGCTGGCAACCTCAGGAGCTCTTCCTTGGAATCACATAATGTTGCAGAATTCAGGGGAGGTGAATTCATCCTTCTTTGCATTTCCATGGAGCGTTCCAACAATATTTTCAAATCCTCAGGAATCCAGAGGCCAGGACGACCCTTTAAGACCATTGTGTGAACGATGGTGCCACGTGGATGTTGAATCCACGGCGTTGGACAGCTTCCATTCGGGTTCCAGAAAGAAGTACGGAGGGGAAAGTTATTTGAGGGACATACATTGCACCCCCACCAAAAGTTATAATGAGAAGGACTAGGGAACATGCTTATGGGTGTTGGAATGACCCTTGATTGAAACTATGCCAAGTTTGTTTTTTACCCCTTGATTGGCAAGCTTGTCTTCTATGGTATTATTTCCTCTGAGAATGTGGAAATAGGTGGCCTGAAGATCTAAGTTGATACGACGGATGCGATCATAAATTCTTCTAAAGTTGGCTGCACCATGGTTGTATTAGGTACTCATTTTCGGAATCACCTGCTTCAAATCTCCAAAAACTATGAGTGTTGAGATATTCTATTTTTCTACAGATCCAAACCTGGGAGAAGCGAGAGAGATTCCAATTTGTTGTTATATTTGTGCCATGTTCCCCAAGTGTAAGAAGTGACTATGTTTGCTCCGAGATCGAAGATAATCCCACCCACACCTGCCTCCCTAGGGTTTCCTTTCAAGGCACCATCGAAGAAGAGAATGAAACTATGTTGTTTCATTCTGCATTGAAGAAATTCTTCTTTTCCTTTTCTGATCTCCCAGTTTTGATTTACTAGGGAAATTTTGGTTTGAGGAGATCTTTGAATTGAAATGTTGTGTCACCAGTTGACTTCCCTGAAATTAAGGTTCTCTGAATCGGGAAAAGTAACATGTTTAGAGGCCATCTTCTCATAGATCATAAGAAGGACTTTATTAGCAACTCGCAATGGATCAGCTTTCTTCCCATTGAAAATTAGCCTGTTTCTGGAAATCTATATCTGCCAGCAAGTGTTTTGTGGAACAATATTCTAAATTATGATTAGAATATTCATTTTCCTTAACTTCCCTGGGTATATGGTCTTCCATTTGGTGACCATATCTCAGATGTTGTCAAGGAGTCTGAGGCTAACTCCAATATTACCAAGGGTATGGCTCCAGGATTTAAAGGAGAAGGAGAAATTCAGGAAGAGTTGGAGGGTTGATTCTTCATGGGAGAGGCAAAGACAACATCTGGAGGGGCCTTCAAATCCAATTTTCCTTAATTTGTCATCAGTCAAGAGCTTATTCTGAACTAGTAACCAGAAGAAAATATTGAATTTGGGAATGGAGTGAGAATTCCATACCTTTTTCCAAAATTTGGTCTAGGAATGCTCATCATTGTTCTTTAGAATCGTGAACCCTTATTTAACAGTGTAAAATTCGTGCAAACCCAATCATTTGGTGGCTCGAGTCCTGGCGTTTGAGGGAGAAATTCCTTGAAGGTAGGAAGAGAAGAGGACGTAATTTTTTTGGAGATAAGGAGGAGGGTGCGAGGCCTTCCACCCTGCCCATTCCCCATTGCTAAACCAATATGAGATATCCTTAATCTTAATCAGATTATTCTCTTGCATCCAACAACAGAGATTTGCTAAATTTGGAATAGAGGCTAGAGGAGGATGTCCCAAAATATTATCTATCCAGATGTTTATTTTTCAACCATTCTGAGGGATCCAATATAGGTTTTCTTTAATTAAACGAGTAGAGAGTTTGCAGAGACTCCAAATAGAGGTTCCTTTACCATCCCAAGTGGAATCCAAACACTTTGATCTTGGTTTCTTGATGTATTTCTTCCTGATTACTTCTTTCCACTAGTCATTTTCTCCAGAGCTTAATCTCTAGACCATATTGGAACCCAAATCCTTGTTCATCAGACTAGGGTCCCTGATTCCAAGCCCACCATTTGTTTTATCTTCCCTTGATTTTGTCCCAATTAACCAAATTGAACTTTTTCCCTTGATTCTTCCCATAGTAAATTGTTAAATGTACCACTCCCATAGTAATTGTGTTTGTATCTATTCGATTCAAATTGTAATTAATAAGCAACTCTTCACCTGCAACTATTGATTTAATGGCACATAAAAAACATGGTTTCCTTCACACCCCTTAAATATGCAATTGGGTTGCTTAATTGTAGACCCTGGTTTTGTACTATTTATAAACCCTGTAATATTCCATGTAACTTTTGGCCTTCCATCAATGTACATTGTCGCTCCTTTATTTTGGTCATTGTCTTTCAGTTGTAAATAATTTGCATACAATCTGTATATGTGCATACTTCATGTATATTGGACCAGTTGCATCCAATATATGTAGTTGTAACATGGTCCAACATACTCCATCAATTTTGTACTTTTGTTGTAATCGACCTTTATGTCATCCATGCAATGCAAACCCAAACCATGTAATGACGATGGTGCAATTCGATATATCCTCTCATTCACACAAAAAAATGTGTTTAGTTGAGGAATATGATGGGGTTGTTTCACTATATTTTTTTACATCAAGGGAACATCAATGTCTCCTATGGTCTCATCGTCATAAGAACATCACCCCCCTTCAGCGAGAAAAAATTCCATGCGTTTATGGAATTTTCTTCTAATCTTTTGACATCTAGTTGATATACCTATTGTAGACCTTCTAGATGTCTCACTTTTCTCTAGTCTTCCTAAACTCCCCTCACTCAAGGAAGATATATCTGACAAATACCTGTTTGGTTCTACCTGCACCGTGGGAAATATTTGATAAAATTATAATAACCCAATGTCAAAAAATAATTAACCCATTGCCTTTATAACCCCAATTTCATTAAATTTAGATTAATTTTGGTCTAATCTCCTTTGAATACAACTCAAATTCCATCTTTCCAAGCTCCAAAACTAGTGTCTCTAAAGTTAGCTAACATCATTCCCATGTTGATCATTTAGATAAGCTCAAAACCTTTGTGAAACAATAATTCGAAGACATTTTCAAGTCCACTATCAAATCTTAAAGAACCAAAAGTGAATCATTGTAACTCAACATGCATTATATGCTTTCATACTCACACAAAACAAAGTGATCAATTTGAATCCTATGTTCAAATCCTAGGATTTTTCTTTTTATTTTTATTAACCTTTCTTCCATTCCAAGATTAAAGTAACTCACAATTCAAAGATGTGGCATAATTAATTTACTTCGCCTCCTTTTTTCACAAGGAAATGAGGCGAAGTAAGTGCTCATAACATGTAATCATATCAACATATTAAATTGCAACGACCTGTACAAATTTTAAAAGAACAATATTAATTACTCACCTGTAGTGTGGAACCCTTCCTAACAGTATACTCGGAATAGTACTTCCAGAACTGACTGCGTCTCTTAGAGACAAAGTCACATAAGAGGAACAAGATGACCCTTAGAGGGCTAGTATAAACCAGAGAGATGAAGAGATGACATGTTGTACTAGGAAAAGGGTCATTTACAATCAAGTCACAATAAAATCCCACCAAAATCTAAACACAAGTTTAATCTCATACTTCTATGACAACATGTCTCTTAGGATTACAGTCTGCACTATATTCTATAGTAGAGACTTCAACTTGGAGTAGTTCAAACCTTACAAGCAGTATAATGAATCACCACCAGTGTAGATCACATCAGATCGAGTTTCAAATAATAAAAATCAAACCCTACAGACAGTGGATCGAATCACAATGGGAGCAGATCACAACATATTGTATCTCAAACAGAAGGACCAAATAAACCACCACCGAATCACTCTACATACATATTGGGTCACCCCGAAGACAGTGGATCTCTTTATAGTAGGCACAGATAGGCTGTGGATCTCTCTCTCATGAACAACAACTCAGCAAGAAGTAATGTCACCATGCAGCAGGTGTCTAAAGTCACAATAGACTTAGCAAACAGTCTCCATCCAAACAGTACAGATAACCCTTGATGTCAAAGCTTAGATCAACCACCAAATATGGATGATGAATGACGTCAAATATCATTCATTTATAATGCACAAATACTTCTAGAGTCTTCCCTCAAAACGAGGGTCAAAGGTAAGGACAAACCATCACCTCCTAAAAGGAAGGGTATCCTTAACCAAAATATACAATAACAATAAGAAGTATACGCCAAGGTTCAATAGTAAGGAGTTTAGGTATCACAGCACACAAAAGGAGGAGCGTTCTAACACAATACCAACCATAAATCAAGGAAAGTTCCAAAACCCCCTTTTAAACAAAGGGCCAAAGGGGTGAGACACAAGGAGGGAGAACAACCCCCTTTACCCACAAGACATAACCACAAGGACCAAAGGGTTGTACCAATAAGGTGGGGTACAACCAATCATCTCTCTCTCAAATGTATAAATTTTCCATACTACTTGAAATTTCATCGTCACTGTATAAGGAATGGTCCACAGTAGCATTTCAAAGTGTCCAAAGTGTGTAGTGAAATCTTGAACCATACTCTAGGAGTAGTGGAAAATCCATACAAAATTAGAATAACAACTTTACTTTTTTCCCTACCCAATGAAGCAATTCCAATTCATGATTGCTAATGAGCGAAACATATCTTGTGGAGGGAAATGGCATAATGTCAGTTAGCCATGGGATATTATTATATAGAAACAAGTATGTATGCTCAACAACCTACAACTTGATGTAACACCTCCCTAGGGCACACCCTTTTGTATTCTCATGGTTTTGGAGAAACAACACTTGGTGTTGGCTCATGGTTTTATGGACCTAACCACCTTAGCTCTCTTCTATAGGGCATATTCTTCCTTGATATTATTATATTATTTGTTGAATGAATATCTAACAACCTTATCACATTGTCTAAGGGGTTACTCCTCTTATTGGTTATAACATTCTCAAAGAGGTTGGTATGACACATTCTTTAAGGAAATCTTAACTACTCTAAGACTATTTTATTATTGTTTGGTCAAGGTTATTATCCATGCACATGCTTCAAGGTTTATTCACATATTTTTTAACTCATAATCATCCATTAGTATGTGGGGGGTTGTTATGGATTTAGTTCGGGATAACCCTTCCACAATATTGTTTTTCTCACACATGAGGAGTTTGTTACAATGGAATATTGACTTTATAGATCTTGTTAGAACCACACATGCCTCAAGAAAATTGATTAAAAGTTGGTTGGGTCCACACATGTGGACTCTTTCAATTGAAAGGTGCACTTGTTGAAGGGATTAACTATCATTTTCTTAGTGGAGTTTCTTGTTTTGTTAAACCCAAAATCAAAATCATCCACCTCAGAGAAGATTGGAAAATTTTTATTTGCATCCAATTTGCATGTGTGCTTACTAAGCCTATTATAGACTACATCTATTTGGGTGTTGATAACTGCAAAGAGATTTGAGGTTGCATGTACCTTTTTATATAATCTCATTTCTATTGATGAGACTATTTGAAGGTCTCTTTTTTCTTCCAAATATTGCAAATGGAATATTTCTCCTTTAACTACCGAGATCAATGGAACCTAGTGTTGTAAACAGGTAAATTGTCATGAGAAGAACCAACAACAACAACATAAAATATAACAAGTACACCAAAAAACTACTCAAAGGAAATTGATGCTACTCCGTAATAACCAACATCTAAAAAAATTGTTGTGGTTCCATAAGAACCAACAACCAAAGGTCCTATTTCTACCACATAAGAACCAACCATAAGAGTTGTAACAACAGAATATTTTTTTCTATAGGAGCATTTAAGTTAGATATATTTCATCAAGTAGAATATTTTGCTAAGATTATGCCCTAAACGTTTTAGGTGATTCCCACAAGGAAGCCCTCTGTAAAAAACAATGGAAACAATCATCTTTGTCCTTGGTGAGTTACATTTCAAACCGTCCTACAATACTCTCTTGAAGCTCAAACTCAATTAAGTAGGGAGAACAAAAATTTAGCTTTTGTCGAGAGGAATTTGAAAAATACCACATGTCATATAAGGTTGAACACACTTGTTCAAACCCTTAGAGAAATAATTTAGTCACCTTCTACTGTAGAAGGTGACAAAACAAAAAACACGATTGGTATAGAAGTAATGGAAAAACCCATTGTTGCAGAAGTTGAAGACATGATTGTTGCTATTGAAGCAACAACCTATCATATTTATAAATGGATTCAAAGAAACTAAAGGTGATGCTAAATTTGTCCCATGCCCTGGAGCGTCACGTACATGAGAATTTTTTATGGTACAACAAATGTTTACAAGAAATTCATAGTAGAAGTCAATGTTTTTTTTTTTTTTGACAATAACTGGGGGGTAGATATTAATGTGTCCTGGCAATCCCAAGACCTAAGAGATACAAAATTTGAAGAAGGTTGATGACCTCTAACAGTGTTGTCAACCTTCTTGATAATATCCTGAGTTCAAGCTCCTTCTTCTTTTTAAGACAATTCCTAAAATTAGCACATTGGTGCTTACATGAATAGCTTCACACAAATTGTGAGCAAAGAAGAGTACAGAAACAACCCATCAGGAGGCTGGGGGTTTCCCCTTAAGGAAGGGGGCCAACGTCTTTTGAGAACCTTGAAGAATATTTGAGGACGCTTCAGCTTCCCGACGATCTCTATTGGTCTTCCTGCCTCTGGTGAGAGGGGGAGAAGGACCTGGAAAGCTTTTCGAGCCAGGGTCACCAGAGGACCGAGAAGAGGAGCAAAGATCAACCCTCCGAATAGCAGGGGACTCTGAGGGAGAAGTTGCCGCATCGAAAAGACCCTCAGTTGCCTTTTCCAGCGGAGGCCCTCCAATAGGAGTAGCTCCTACAGGATCAGGGCCTTCAACAGAGCCCATAAGAGCGATCACTGGGACTTCTTCAACAGTTGTTTCTACAGGGATACGGACTGAAACTGGGTCCAGCGCGCCATCTACATCTGCCGGGGGGACCTCTGTTGTTGATGCTTTAGGATCCAGGCCTGGTCCTGGCTCCTGCGGGTCTTTTGCTGCTACTGCTGCCTCTAGCTCATCGACTTCTTGCAGAGCTTCAAATCTGTTTTTGTTTGCTAGAGGAGAATCTTTTTTTGTAGTGGGCACCTCCATGATGGAGTCCCTTCTCCGGGGAGCCCTACGCCGATTAGTGACTGGCTGGAAGTCTGCACCTTTGGCCGAGGGAGGATCCCCTGTCTCTGAGGCTTTGGGGCAGCTTTTCGCGAAATGTCCATAGACATGGCAACGGAGGCATTTGAAGGGAATATGCTGTAATCCAGCTCCTGGATGAGACTCCACTCGCCCAAGGAGAGTTGTAGGGCTTCCAGGAGCCCTTTCTCGAGATTGACCTCTACACAGATGTGGGCACAAGTGTACCGATCCCCTTTTGGCTCCGCGCTATCCAGGAAACGGCCGAGCTTGTTTCCTATATCAGCTAGAGAGCCTTTCCCCCAGAGATGAAGAGGAAGGTGGGGAAGCCTAACCCAAACCGGGGCAGCGGTGATTTCTGCTTCAGGATTGAAGTCCAGTGACCACGGAGCTAAAAAAAGCCCCCTCGAACCCATGAAATATGGACCGGATCTGAAGATTAGATCACGTTCTTCTTTGTTCGCAAAGATAAACACGAAATACCCTCTTCCTGCAGCACACAAAGAGATATGGGAGGGCGCCACACAAAGAGATATGGGAGGGCACCAGGGAGCTCCACCGTTCTGTTATCCATTGTTCCACTGCTTTGGGGCTAGGCCACAGACCAGTGAACTTGCCAATGAGGGCTTTTTCTGAGAGCAACAGGGCCATGCGGCACGGATCAGAAGGGGAGAGCTCCAGAGAAGGGATCTCTTCCATTTTTTTAACAAACTTGGCCGGAGGGGCGGCCTTTGCCCTAGGGCCTGCAGATCTAACCAGGGCCCTGAAGGCCACCATCGGATCCACTTCCATTGGGCGTTCCAGATGGGAAGAAAACCCTGGACTCGGCTGTAGAGATGATCACAGTCGCAGCTTTAATTGCTGCTCCAAAACGCATGAAGAAAACGCAAAAAAAAACGCAGGGAGAACGCAGGAAAAAACACCCAGCTCGCAGCTTGATGAGGTGCACAGCCTTGGCAAAGGTGGATGGAGCATCAACGGCAGGCAGGGCCGACGGGGAGGTCTGCAAACAGCCAGGAGAGGGACGCAGGCGGCTAGGGTTTTGGCCCTAGCCGCTGGAGGTCACAACCGTCTCGCCGCATAGGGTGCTCTTCTCTACCTAGTCCCTTAGTAGAAGTCAATGTTATATGTAAACATGTATGTTATATGCAAACATGTAGGAGTCAATGGTATATGCAAACATGTAGCAGCGTGTCACAAACATGAGAATTTTTAATGGTACAACAAATGTTTACAAGAAGTTCATAGTAGGAGTCTACATCAAAACTTGTTGCTACGAAAGTTTAGATTATAGAATGTATTGAATTTTATCAGCATTAAAGAAAATATAAATTATTAGCCTAGATCCTAATCTTAGGTTCTATTAAGCACAGAGAAATCAAATCTAGGCAAAACTGAAAGGATGCGGATTTGCTCTATTATTTAGTCTGGGGTGCTGAGTGGCTTCCATCCAATTATATTCGGGTGCCAGCGTAACTATTAGAATCGGATATTTTGTTCGGGTAGTAGTTTCTCCTTTGATGGAATAAGGTGCAATCCGTTTTGGTGGACTGCGATTATGCCTCCTTAAGCTATGATGGTCCTTTAGAAGTCTAAGGAGGTACGTACAATATCGCTGAAAACTAAGTAAGCTGCTGGGAGTGCTGCTTCAACTGTATAAATAACTGGTATTTGATTTGGATCAACTACTTTCTCTGTAACTGATGGATCTGTGGGCTATGATGCCAGCTATGGTCATGGAACTTGAACCGGAGTAACTGGGTATCGATCTCGTTTTGTAACTGTTCCTTCTCCCCCTCCTGTCTATGCCTTTGCTTTGTCTAAGGAGGTACGTACAATATCGCTGAAAACTAAGTAAGCTGCTGGGAGTGCTGCTTCAACTGTATAAATAACTGGTAACAAAGCTCTTCTCAAATATTGTACTCAAGGAAGTGTATATCAATATGTATATATTTTGCACACGGATATACACACAGATTTGCTAGAGTTTCAATATATTTTGGGCTGTGACTCACTCACCCCGCCCCGTACCGTACCATGTTGGATGTGGCATGTTTTGAATTTGAAGGTGACTCCGGTATGCGAGAACACGGGGGCCTTATCTTATCGGGGTACCATATCTCGGCCATTGATGGATAACATATCTATTATTTGTTGGGAACATGGCTCAACCTGCTCTGCAAATTCTGGCCCCATATTCCAGCTATGGGAGACTATTTCCGCTATAATGCAATGCATTAAGAATCTATGATGATCCTAGTAAAAAGGCGGCGGCATATTGCAAATGTCCTTATTGCTACGCCGACCACCTGGCTGTGAGGCTTAATATATATATTTGGGTGCAGAGGGCGGCGGGAGGAGGCGGGAACTGGTTCTGTTTCGGGAGGAGCTCGCGCAGAGAGGAGGTGACGTGACGAGCTCGATAATACTCAAACAAAAGTATATATAATAGTCACAGAATGGTTTACATGAGTAACGTGATTGTTAGAGAATTCAATTTCCTCTGCTGGCCCAATCACACGTTTGACAAACCTAACGTTGTGCTCGCTCGTATTTAACTTGTTGGCGATGTACTACACAAACTATCATTCCAAATTTTGTTCGATGAATCTCATATCTATCCAATAACATCAATATAGTGTGAAGGAATCATATATATATATATATATTTTGGAGAAATATCTTGGTTGCCATGGATGTGGAGATGAGAAATGTGAAGGCAACCTCGAAAGAAAACTTTTTAATCCTCGACGTACTTGTTGTTTCTCTACAGTATTCCAATGGATCTTCGTAAAGGGAACAATTATCAATCCAGAATCATTCATGATTGGGAATAATGTGAATAACGTGAATATATATATTTCATTGATCGATCTAGACCGATTTTTCAGAATGGTAAAACATTCTCATATATAAAAATAAAATAAAATAAAAAATACAAATAATATCTACTTAAACAAAAAAAATTATATTATATTAGTGTGATCTTAAACCTATACTCCATCCCACTGACCCAATTACTTTTAATATGAGAAAAAATCTTAGAAATCTTCCTCTTTTACATAAGTTGTTAGTTGTTTTATGCCCGTGTTTTCGTTGGGATACGTTGTTTTCTGCCAGTGTTTTCGTTGTTTTATCCTATTGTTTTCATAATTATTAATTGTTGTGCTTAGCTTGTTAATGAAAATAAATGGTTAACAACATTTAGAAAGCATATCATTAAATTTTGTCTTTTTTCTTGTTGTTGGATTAGCTCCTGCAGGTCGGTCGTCTTATTACAGGGTGTGAGAAACTCGTTGTGCCCACTGCCCATGTCTTGCTTCGGAAAACAGAGTGGGCAGCTCACATTTCTTTAGATTGGTGAATTACATTATTAATTTGTGATTATAAGAGTATGAAAATTTTCAACGTTTCATCATATTTGGAATTAACTTCATAAATTTACAGGCCGTTAACTCCAGAAACTAACTTGAAAAATTTGTGATTATATTTTCATAGTCATTAGGGTTCTTGATTTCAATGTTGCAAAACTTTGATAATCCAAAACAAAACAAAATAAACACACAAATCATTAACTATCAATGATTGTCTTTTTATTTGTTTGGATATGAAGGACGATACATATTATAACTAGCGCCGTTTATTTATTTAGATAAATCACTGTTGGCGATGATCAGCCGGTAGCCGAGAAGTTCTTTGGAGTTGTTGGATGAGGTACAGATCGATCTGGAAAGCTTTGGCCAGAACTGATGGATCAACCGCGGGATTTTTGGCTCCAAACAATGACTTCGCGACTTTCTGAACTCCTGGATTCTGGCTACTCAGTCCGGAAATTGCCACTGCGTTGCAAGAGCCGACGTTCTGTTGGAAATGCACAAGGCCTTCATGTGGTGGCGAGGCAATTGTTCAGTTAGAATAAGTTCTTCACAGATAATTTAATTTAAAATGGGCAGCTCTGTCGGCTTCAGCTTATCATTTAACCGCGACTTGGCCATGTAAAAGTATGCATCATTACGCGGGGTGGGAGATTGTTCTGAGCTTGAAACACTTCGGCTACGAAATATTCAGGCGAGGTGGGAAGAAGGGTGATGTTGCTTGATAGAAGATTCTGACCACGAAATGGTAACAGTATAAGAAAGCTGTTCCCAGTTATAGTTATAGTTTTAATTTAATTTTTTATTATTTAAAGCTCATATTATATTACATAATATTTGGTAACGTTATTTATTTATTATTTATAAGCAATATTATATAAAGTTATTTAATGTTACGTAATATTACAAAATCTCTCTATACTAAGAGCGTCTCTGGACACAACAAACACATATATTACATCACATATAACAAATTCTAATAATAACCAAACACAAATCATGATAAAAATCAGAAAAACCAATGCCCCCTCAACCCAAGTCTCTTAAGTACTCATCCTCCTAAGGCATGTCAAGTGATCCCAACTCTTGCATAGTTGAGTTCCCTCCCTTTTGATGCCCAATTCCCTCCCTTAGTAGGTTCCATTTGTACTTCCTTCGCCAATTACACTCCTTAACATGTGCTTTATTAGAGGACTTGCAAATTGAAGATCCCATTAATTAACCTAATGCAATGAAAGAGTGAAGGTTGGGGATCAATTTTGTAAATCATTTCCCTAAACACCATCAAAAGGAATATTGGCATTTAGAAGGGAAAAGTACATATGTTTGAGGTCATGGAATGTATTTTTGTTGATCAACTTGGTTTAATTACCTAGAGACAAATTTTCAAGTTTACTTAATTCCATTTAGATGCAAATTGCAACTAGTAATAGAATTTAGCCATTAGATCAATGAAACATTACCCATGTTGGATTTTAGACAATCATCCATCCTTTATTATTCCATGAAGTACATTTTTTATGGTTTACTACTACACTTATGAAAAGATAAATGCTAAATGTCAATACTAAATCCTCTATGCTCACAACTACACTCTTATGAATAGATAAATCTTATATGTCAATATTAAATCCTCTATGCTCACACATGGTGTAATTATTTGATGGTTTAGAATGCTCACACATGAAAAAGTTCGCATTAGCAGGTCGAAATCACAAATCATCACAAATCAGTGCCCTATACATCGATGGAGGGTGTGTTGGGCTCTAGAAAGGGAAAATGCATGTTTGTGAAGCAAAAATATATAGTTATGTTTTAATATCTATTAGATTTCACAATATCATAATTATACTAAGGGAACCCTTCCTTCACTAGTCTCATGCCTTGGCATGTATTTTTTCAAATGACTTATGGATCTAGGGTTTTGTTCATTAGAATGTAATGAAAATACAATTTGGATGTTGCTTTAAAATCACAATAAAATGGAAAGTGGGTGTCATATTGCTAATCCAATGGCCTAAACTACTCACCATCAAATTCCTATAAGACTTTATCTCCCATTCTAACTACAAATTGCTACCTTAAAATATCTATTGAAGAAGTCATCATGTGTTACCATTTCTCAAAATCATTGAACCTTGGTCCCATCATAGTTAATTAAAAATTGAGGCTACATTGTAACAAATGGATGAGAACTACATTCATATAAAGGCATGAGTAATGACATAGTGATGAGAATTTTAAATATAAATCCCATGCAAGTGCATCGAAATAAATAAATAGATTATGAACTATAAATACCATAAGAGCCATTACGCCCACCCCCACACAAAAGTTAGTGACTATGACTCACTGCACTATTACTTATAGGGTTGAAAATCAATTGCAATATATATCAATCCACACATACACACATTTTTTATAAGGAGCATTAAAGGATTGTAATTAATTTCATTTTTGTGATACTTGTTGTGACATATGGTCTATCACTAATACTTGAGGTTGCATTGTAATAGATGAATGAGAACTACATTTATATAATGCCAATGAGTAATACTATAGTGACAAGAATTTTAAATATAAATCCCATGCATGTGAGATAGAATAAACAGATGGAGTATGAAACATAAATATTGTGGGCCCCATAAAACCCACCCTCACCCAAGTCAATGACCATGACACATTACACTATTACTTGCAGGGTTGGAAATTAATTGATATATATATATATATAGCTCGATGTGTTAGATCGAGTGATTGAGTGATGTGAATAGTAAGAATAAGGTCTCGGGGTCAAAACTCGAGGTGGATATGCATATAAAAGGGCCTCACTTGATGTCCCTACCGAGTTAGGTTTCCAAAATTGCAACACAATTAATGTCTAAACTTCTATGGAGAATAGACCATAGTTATCCCTTCAAGTTTTGTCATGGTGTAATTATTATCAACAACCAATATATATGCATATATATTACAATAAATTTTGATCATTATTGTTTACAAATGCCAATGAAATGCATGTTTGATATATATTTTAAAAATTAATTTTCTACATTAAATGTGTGTTTGATATTAATTGTCAAATACATCTCCAAATAAAAAATATGTCCTAGAGAATACCAAATTTGAGGACTGGATGTCATAGTCAAGCTCATTTTCTCATCTCTCAAATACTTCAAATGAAGGTTGTTTCACTTTAATTATAGGGGTAACATAAACAACATTGAAGAGACAAATGATTATATAACAAACACCCTCCGACTAGTTTAAGAAACATGTATTCACGATATTTTGGAACATGATATAAATATACATTGCATGTACTCCAATGAAACATAGTGGTAAGCTATGTGATTCCATGATGGCATGATCACAATATTTTTTTAATATGTCATTTTTATATGATTTGATTTATTGATGCTTTCAAACAGCTGAAAAATACAACTTTTTTTGTTTTCTTCTAGATGATTCAATTTACAAGTTAATCACACTTTCAAATAGATGGAAGACACCACTTTTTACATCTTCTTTAAGATTATTCAATCTACAAGTTCAATGATTTGCAAGTGAAGGTGAGGACTATGTCAATATATAATTGTTGTTTTCATTGCTAGTAAGCTTTGTTTGCTTAGTTAAAATTTTGAATTCAACATTTTAACAAATCTTGAAAAATGAAAATATTTGTTTATTTATGAAAAAATAATCACGCTAAATAATAAATCAATTCATATAACTTATTATCTATTGAGTTTTATCACCAAACTATTATAGATAACTGGTATTGATATGATGGCACAAAAGATTAATGAAATTTCAAAATCAACTCTCGATATTGAGCATCATTGCATGTATAGCTATTTGTTTTCATTTCTTAGAGAACATAACCACCCTTGTTAACAAGGTGATAACCCTCCCTATTGTCTTATGGAAATAGGTTTGCACTTATTTTTGGGAACACAAACTATAGAAAATTCAGTATGTCAGAGGGTCACTTATCTTACAATAAATAGTGCTTATGAATCATTGGAGATATAGAGGGGATTGATGTTAATGAAGGATAAGATGGACCTTCTCTTTCTTAACCTCTATATAAGTCCTATCATTGAATATTATGGGGCTATTTTATTCTCACAAGAAGTGCATGGTTAGGTGTAGAATTTGTTTCCCTATAAAAGGTTAATTTAGTGGGGTTTTTTCCCTGAGCAAGAAAATTACATTTTTATTTCCAAAAGAGAAAGAAAAGCACTTTATTCAAGCGCATTATGCATGATACCTTTGTTCCTATAAATGCAAAAAAAATCATTCTCAAACATGGATCACACAAACAATTGACCAATCAAACAACAATCCTATAGAATAATTTCAACGTTGGCCCTATTCAGTACATGAATGGGGCCAACATTGAAATTTTTTCTAGTTGAACTTGCATGGACTGAAATTTGGCATGGTTAGACTAGACACGTGCATTGACCATATGGGAGGGCTTCCAGACTCAAACATGGCTCACACAAATAATTATCCAATCAAACAACAAACCTATAGAATAATTTCAACGTTGGCCCCACTCAGTACATGAATGGGGCCAATGTTGAAATTTTTTCTAGTTGTACCCGCATGGACTAAAATTTGGCATGGTTAGAATAGAGATGTGCATTAATCATATGGGAGGGTATCTAGACTCAAACATGGCTCGCACAAACAATTATCCAATCAAACAACAAACCTATAGAATAATTTCAACGTTGGCCCCATTCAATACATGAATGGGGCCAACGTTGAAAATTTTTCTAGTTGTGTTTGCATGGATTGAAATTTGGCATGGTTAGAATAGACACATGCATTGATCTTGTGAGAGGGTTTCCAAACTCAAAAATGGATCCCACAAACAATTTTCCAATTAAAAACCAAACCTATAGAATAATTTTAACGTTGTCCCCATTCAATACATGAATGGGGCCAACGTTGAAATTTTGTCTAGTTGTGCTTGCATGGACTAAAATTTGGCATGGTTAGACTAGACACATGCATTGAGTGTATGGGAGGGTTTCTAGACTCAAACATGCCTCACACAAAAATTTACCAATCAAACAATAAACCTATAGAATAATTTCAATGTTGACCCCATTCAGTACATGAATGGGGCCAACGTTGAAATATTTTCTAGTTGTGCTTGCATGGATTGAAATTTGGCATGGTTATACTATGCGCATGATTTGACGGTATGGGATGGTTTCTAGAATCAAGAATGCTTCACATAAACAAATCACTAGTCAAACAACAAACCTATAGAATTTTTTCAAAGTTGGTCCCATTCAGTACATGAATGGGGCCAACGTTGAAATTTTTTCTAAGTGTGCTTGCATGGATTGAAATTCAACATGGTTAGAATAGGCGCATGCATTGACAGTATGGGAGGGTTTCTAGTCTCAAACATGGCTCACACAAACAATTTTCTAATCAAACAACAAACCTATAGAATAATTAATGTACATGAGTAGGTGCGCCTTATTTTTGGGTTATTAAATATCATGATATAATAATGAAGGTGAAATAAGCACAATTGTGCATTACCTTACTAATGTTCTCTTTGTTTCGAGATTATTTAAGTATTCACTGCTGAATAGGGACATGAGTTACAAATGGAACAGTGATGATGATGTTGATTATCATGATGATGATGATGATGATAATAGTGATAATGATGATGACGACAAAGAGGATGATGACAATGATGATAATGATGATGAGGATGAGGATGATAAAGGCGACAAGGATGGGGATGATGATGATGATGATGATGATGATGATGAAGATGATGATGACGATGATGATAATAGTGATGATGATGATGATGAAAATGATTATGATGATGGTAACAGTGATTATGATGATGATGATGATGATGACAGTGATAATCATGATCATGATGACAATAAGGATGATGACGATGAGGATGACGATGGCCATGATGAAGACGACAACTATGGGGATGATGATGATGGTGGTGGTGATGGTGGTGGTGATGATGATGATGATAACACTAATGGTGATGATGATGATGATGAAGAGGATGATGACAATGATGATAATGACAACGAGGATGAGGATGATGATGATGATGATAGCAAGTGAATTGCATTACCTATATTCTCCTTGTTTCAAGGGTAATTTAATATTCTCTACTAAATAGGTGCAAAAATGTGAAGGTGGAATCTCATCTGACCGCTCCCCCCTCGTCACCCTCAATTCCCCAGAACCCAACAAAATATATGTACAAATAAATAATTTATTGTGTTTTTTCATACTTAAGAATAATGTCTCTCATAACATATGCCAACATACAAAAAAATGACAAAAAAACTTATATAGAGAGTAGAGTAGATATATTAAGGCATACCTCATGCACTTCAATGGAATTCATCATATTCTTCATCCAAGTTGTCATCTATATCATCTAATACAAATTTAACATTGTAAGGATTGCCATATCGTCATCATCATCAATGTCAATTTCGATCATCATGTCATTATCAGTATCATCTTCATGGACATTGTATGCTACATCATCTAATTCAACTAACTCTTCATCATCTTCCTCTGGAACATGATCATATAAATCATGTTGAACATCCTCAACATCATGTTCTTCTTCAATACCATCTTCATTATCTTCCTCCACATTATACTTTATCGACCTTCCCTTGGATCGTGTCTCACGACAAATGACCAACCCCCTCTACCTGGAACCTCAGAGTAAAATACCTATTCATATTGGATTGGGAGAACATAGGGCTTTGTTCTTGTCTCAAATAACCTTGTATTAACCATGGTAAATCTAGTATCATGTTCAATAATATTTCTATCGGGATCACGTTGATTCAGTCGTAACCTATACCATTTAACAATGAACATGACTAATTTGAAGGATTTAAAATCACACTAAATAATATCTTCCAAATACCCATAGTATCAATTTTTTGAGAGTTCTGCATGTATATCACTTCTAGATGAAACATTGGTCTCCTCAAAGACTGTAGTTATCCCACAATCAGAAGTTTTCTTCATTTTATCCAACTTTTTGATGCAAAATTTATGAATATTGCACCACATAGACTTATGGTGTTTTACCCACAACAAGCCACACACATAAAGATTACATCCTGAATTGATCATGATTAAGTGCATGTTTATGCTTTGCAAGGAAAACAACCAACTTATACATCAATATATTTGAAAAACAAATTAGTATGGCTAATTAATATGCTCACATGCTTATCTTTTAAACCATATCCTAAATCGATTTCCCTTTCTGTAATATTGGTATCTCCATTGTGATGAGCTGCTTTAACCAATGAAGTCACACCTTCCCATGATATTCCATGACCACATTGTTCACATTTTTCAATCCATACCTTCATCCAATCAAGATCGTTTGCAATGTATAAATGAAGTGCATCCCACTCATGACCAACTGCTTGATGAAAATAAAATTACAATCAAGTACAAATGTATATTCACTTAACATGGTATACACTTTTAATTGAATATTAAAAATGAAATAGGTGTGATATATACATAAAAATCAACAGTCGAATGTATTATAATTAATCTCCACTAGATAATAATTACATTTCGCCTTCCTTGATATACCTTTCCCATTCAAGTAATCCCCTTGAAAATTTTTATTGGAGTCGAGATCACAAATGCGACCTAAATTGAGCTTTGATGCTAATTTAGGAAGGTATTCACTAATATACACCATGTTCTGGTATACCATATATCCCTCCACCATAGAACCCTCAGGATGTGCTCATCGTCTAACGAAACCCTTCAAAAATTTCAATATACTCTCAACCATCCACATGGACCTTGAGTGTACAAGTCCACACAATTCAATCTCCTCAACTTGGTGTATGAGGTATTGTTCTTGTGCATTGAAAAATGTCGAAGGTTTATGCTTTTGCATTTCACACATGAGATGGGGAATTTCTCTCCTCCAATATTGAATATATTCTTTATGGATTTCTTTAGATTAAAACCATCTACAAGTGATGCAAACAAATCACGATATTTTTTAAAAAAAACATTATATTACATAACAATTATAAAAAGAAAAATCAAATATAAGTTCTACAATGAATTAAAAAAACACTTTGTGCATGAAAAATATCACTACTTACTTAATGTATTTTCCAAGATCATATATAACGTGTTTGACATTGTTGTCGAAGTTCTCCTAGAGAGATAGAGGTAGAACATACCATAACAATATAAAAATGGTTTCATTATTTTTTACAAAAAATACCAAGAATATGCACTAGAAGAAAAAATATAGCAATATATATATATATATATATATATACCTTGATGAAGAAATAACAATCATGTGTTTTCACCTCGGCAAAATCACATTTCTTGGTTATGATATTCTTCATGTTCGAACAAAATCCAGTGGGAAATTTAATTTTGTGTATGAATTCTTTTACAACATTGCTTTTTTGCTCCGCTAACAACCATGAAAGTGAGTTTATATTATTTTGGTCTCTGTTACTATTTAGGTGAATGACATCTTTCATTGCATGATTGGCTTCCTGAATGTCATTACAAATTTTGACATTTTTTTCTTTATCGCTCCTTCCATCCAATATTCTCCATAATGATTCAGCCACATTCTTTCCAATATGCATTGTATAAAACATATGAGCGATTTTTAGGTGTTCATAGTAGGGAAACCTGCTGAATTGTTTAGGATAAATTTTCATTCCTCGTGGAATCCCATTAATGCCTTCATGATCATGACGGCCATCATGAATCATAGTTTATAAAGAATTTACATAAATCAATGTCAATTACAATAAACAACACACAATAAAAAAATCAAAACATTTCATATATGATGATAGATAGACAATTTGATATGTATGTACCTTGATGATTTCTATTATATTGCAAATTCCATACGTGAGGTGTGATTCTATGCAATTTTAATGCGGTCTCTTGGATCCCATTGAATAGATGTTTTTTCCGTATTTCAATACCTATGATTCTTAGAGAGGAAGTGCCTATACTCATCAAACACCTCCTTTCGTAAACTTTTTGAACCACATGATTTGATCTTAGGACCACAAACTAGACATGCAAATTTTCCCTTTGTTTCGAAGACCTACATAAAGAGATGGATTAACTATGCTAATTATAATTATATAAAATGAATGGATTATTTGAAAAAATCATGAATGCATAATATATAAACTTCATAAAACTAAATACTATTAAAGTGGACGTTATAATTACATACTGTAAAAATGGGTTAACCCTGGGGCATCATGTATTGTCAATACAAGCATTGCATGGAATTAAAATTTTCTTTTTTCATATTGGTCTAGATACATCATACATAGTGATGTCATTCCATAGATTTAGTAGTTCGTTAATAAAAGGCTCGATATATACATTCATATCTTTAACTTGGTGCTTACCTAATTGATTTGAACATATACAATATATAATTATTACAACCCACATTAAGATATATAAATAATACACAAGAGTAAAAGAAAACAATATATATGCAATGAAATACGACAAATGAGATACCACTACATTAAAAAAAATTGTTATAGACACATACCTAGAATAACTATTGCCAACATTATGTGCTCCCTCTTTATTGACAACCATGGAGGAATGTTAT
>LPNX010566435.1:368134-405634 GCA_001517045.1 Pseudotsuga menziesii | reverse complement strand
TCATTATATGAATTCTTATTGCTTCTAACATACTATGATCTGCAAACATAATCTAAAAAGAAAAATATATATGTGCATACTCCTTCCCAAAGAGTAAAAAATACAACACATACAATTCCTTGTATAGCTACAAAATGGTGAAATGGGCCATGCATATTCTTTTCAAACTGTTGTAGCACCTTCCCAATTCTGAAATGAGGTTGAAATGACTCTGAAATATCATAAATATTATCATATGGAGCAACAAATACCAACGGTATAGTGTCTCCATGACGATATGAGGCTAGAGCAGGAAAAGGTTGAGCAATTGGGGAAAACTAATGAATGTGTAAATTTGAATGATGGATGGACTTGAGATCTGAACCATAGATGTTTAGATTAGATCCAACATGTTTAACATAATTACAAATATGACTAATGTCTTGGATAACCAACCAGTGAAAAATAGACAAGACTTGAGACCATTGTTAGATTTTCTTAAGATATGATTAGATTATATAGGATCTTTATCTGAAAGAATAACAAGTACGGAAAAATACATAAGATATAAAAGATACACAAGACACAAATATTTTCATTGGGGAAACCATAAAGGAGAAAACCCCGTAAAATTCTTTAGAATAGTAATATGATCAAAAGAAGTAATAAGAAATGTTCAGCATCTATCTTTCTCTCCTCCTCTAAATGTCTCTCTCTCTCTCTCTCATGTGCCTTAGAGAGTGTGTGTGATGTGTATAAATGAGGGAGAGCGCCTCCCTATTTATACTCTTTCAAGTCACTGACCAATCATAAGACTCGATCCCACATGCCATCTCACATGGTGCCCACTTCTCCTAGAGAGACCACAATTACATATTACATGATGTTACACTGGGGACTATTTCCCCAACTTACAATGGAGGTTGTACCTCAAGGTCTAGACACAATTTAGACATCCCATAAAGGGGAAACACACATCCCTAATGGGGGTACAACAACATACAATGATAATATACATCAGAATATCTTCCAAAGTTAAAAATACATCAACACTCCCTCTTAACTAGGAAGGTATTCTCTCTCTACACAGTCATCAACACATTTGGTCAGGTCTTCATTGCATCGTCATCATCACGCAGTCATAGAATCTTCATCATTGTTGCTGCCATCATCTTATTGTAATTTGATCATCGTCCCATACTATCTGTCATCAAAAGTTTCTACAGTGCCAGCCCTTTTTCATGTTGGATGTAGGCCTATCCCTCTGCCAATTCTTCATCATCTCTGCGAGCAAGCCATCAAGTAGGTACATCTCAGGACTTATTATATGCCTCTTGCAAAACCTACAGGATCTCCCAGGACTAATTATATGCCACTACAAAACCTGAAGGAGCATCCCAAGGCTGATTACATGCCTTGAAATACCTTTGTACCCTATCATTACCTCATCATCTTCAGATCATCTCATCGTCACACGGAGCACAGCCCAGATACACATAACATAGCACTTAAATCCATCGGCATGGGAGGAAAATCCTACCACCATCCGGGAAAGGCTTGACATTTACATCAACGACCATGGGAGGACCAACCTACAACCATGTCAGAAATGCTTCAGCACTTACATCAATGACCATGGGAGGACCTAGCCTACCACCATGTCGAAAAGGCTCCAGCACTTACATCAGTGACCATGGGAGGACCTAACCTGCCACCATGTCGGAAAGGCTCCAGCACTTACATCAACAAACATGGGAGGACCTATCCTTCCACCATGTCGAAAAGGATCCAGCACTTACAACAACGACCATGGGAGGACCTAGTCTGCCACCATGTCGAAAAGGCTCCAGCACTTACATCAACGACCATGGGAGTACCTAACATGCCACCATGTTAGAAAGGCTCCAACACTTACATCAGCGACCATGGGAGGACCTAGCCTGCCACCATGTCAGAAAGGCTCCAGCACTTACATCAACGACCATGGGAGGACCTATCCTGCCACCATGTCGGAAAGGATCCAGTACTTACATCAACGACCATGGGAGTACCTAGCCTACCACCATGTCGAAAAGGCTCCAACACTTACATCAACGATTATGGAGGACTGAGCCTGCCACCATGTTGGAAAGGCTCATGTATATTTGTGTCTTCCGAAATCATCACTTCCCCTTGGAAGGAACCTCAATCTGAATAAAACCAAGCTTCTCTCTGAAGTACTCAACCTTCACTCTGGCCATTTCTAGAATAGAATCACATCAGGATTGATTATGCCCAAGGATAAACTGCGAGCTTCTCCAGGACTGATTACATCCAAGGAAAACCTACACGACCGATTGCATCTGAGTAACCTATGAGATTCGTCAATATTTTATGCTCAGACAACCTGTCTCACCGGCTAGGCTAGAACTCATCACTCTCTTTTTCAAGAGAGCTTGATCTGGATCACATACTGGAGCTTCACTGCTCCTCTCTGCAACATACTAAAATTCAAGTCAGATCAATCAAATCAAATAGTATCTTTCAAAAGAAACATACTACCTCACAAGTAGTCGAGCAAGTGGCAACATTTTTTGCATCAGTTGTACTCAGCGCCATGCAGGACTGCATCCTGCCAAACCAGTAGACCATACTGGATCTTAGACTGAAGAAGAAACCAAATTTTTCTTCTTCTTAGTGGCTCTACCTCAGAATATGCTTTGTAGAAATCAGGTGAACATGTCACAAATCCGTCAGGAACTGGCTCAATGTGTTCACAGCAAAGAAAATTTCTGGTCTCGTATTCGTTAGGTACATCAAGGATCCAATCATCTAACGATACATCATGGCATCAACCGACTCTGATGAAGCATCACTCAATAGCTTCAGGTTCGATTCCATAGGTGTGGCCATGGCCTTGCAGTCCATCATCTCGAACCTTTTCAGGATCTCCACTGCATACTTCCCTTATCCAAGGAAGATTCAATCCGCACTCTGCCACACCTCCATGGCTAGAAAGTAGTTCATCATACCCAAGTCCTTCCTCTCGAACTCGAAAGCAATATTCCTCTTTGTGTTAGCAATCAGCCCATCCTCACCTGTCACAAGCAGGTCATCTACATACAGTAGGAGTATCACTAGGTTCCCTTCCTCAACCTTGTAGTAAAGGTTGGAATCCGCTTTACTCTTGATAAAGCCCAAACTAGTCAGGAAGCTGTAAATCCTATCGTGCCACGTCAAACCTGAGGATCTTCTGCAGTCACTCCCTTTAAAGTGGAGCATCATTCTCCGTCTGCCTTTTGTACTCTATGTATTGAAACATTCTGTAATGTAGTGACAAGTATCTTCCTCTGCTACTAATATTCTAAGTATCCATCTAGGCTCATTGGATACCAAGATCCTCTATCTTGAACTTTGTTGAAAATTATTCTCGCACCCATCTGTGAGCTTGTCATCCTCTATAGGATTACATCTTCAATCTTGTAGCAAAGGTTAATATCTTCATCACTCTAGGTGATATTCAATCTCCTTATGTAACTGTATGTTCTATCCCATGGGTGCCTTCTGAGCTCATACAAGGCCTTCTTTAATTTGCATACGAGTCTGCTTGGCATGTGTCTCAACTCCTAGTGGTTGCTCTATGTACACTTCCTCCTTGACTACATAATTCAAGAATGTTATCTTGATGTTAGTTTATGTATCTCCCATCTCATTCAAGAATGTTATCTTGATGTCGGCTTATGTATCTCTCATCTCATACATGTATGTATGAATATTATGGAAGTGTACCATGCCACTAGTGCAAATGTCTCTTCGTATTTTGTGCCTTCTTTCTATGAGAAGCCTCGTGCTACGAATCGTGCCTTGTATCCCACGATGTTTCCATCTACTACATGTTGGATCTTGTATATCCATATGGCATACACTATGTACTTCCATTCAGGTCTTGACACCGCAACCTCGACATCATTCTTCTTGAACTGGTACTCTTTAATCATAGTCTCCTTCCCTTTCTGCTTGGCTACTTCTTCATAGCTGGAAGGCTCTGCATCAATGATGTCGCTAAACAGTGTCACATAACTAGATTGTTTCTAAGGCCTCTTGATTTCTTTGGAAGTATTGTCATACTATTCTTCATCTTGTATTATTTCTCATGCCCAAGGTGATATTCATCTCTCAAGTTGGATCTACCATTCTCTTCATATTCTTCTAAAGCTCTTTCTTTCGCTATGGTGTCTTTGACCCAGGAATCTTCACGTTCCTCTTCTGAATTGTCATTATTTTTTCTTTGGAATGATCTACAAGTCAAGTTCAGTTGCATGATTAGAAACATATCATAATTTCCAAAACATATTAACAGTGACAGATATATGTCACATAGCCATGCAACTATTTTATCCAATGCTACAACATTCATCCATATCATGTATACATATAGTAACTTCTAGATGCATTCCACCCCAATGCTATTAAGAGTGTGTACTACTCCTAATATGCCAACAAATAGGTTTCAACCTAGATAAGTAGTAATGGAATGTTGTACACTGTCATTGACTTCTTACCCATTATGTGCAATTCAGTAGTATAAATGCAAAATACTCAAACATCAACTGAATATAAACAAATGTATAACCAAACAATATCATGAAATGACAACTGAATACTTATCTTTAATTGTTT
This sequence comes from Pseudotsuga menziesii, assembly GCA_001517045.1. Taxonomy (NCBI): domain Eukaryota; kingdom Viridiplantae; phylum Streptophyta; class Pinopsida; order Pinales; family Pinaceae; genus Pseudotsuga; species Pseudotsuga menziesii. Next base: position 400,996 of record LPNX010566435.1, on the reverse strand, counting down.
CGTGGGTAGACTCCTTCTTGATCCTTTAGCTTCATCATCTTCTTCATTCATAACAGCATCATTTTTTATCCAAATGTTAAGATGGATGAGAGGTTCTTCAATAATTGATTCCTTCATATTCCTCATTGCTTGAGGGATCTTCATTGAATCGTGAGAGCTTTATCTTCAATTGCTATCGTCTTCTCTTCTCTTATTATGATTTGAGCTTCTTCTTTTGTGCACTCTTCCCAGAGCATGCTGAAGGTAATCACTTCCTTCTAGAATACATTCCTCGAATGAATGAATCCAATGATCTTGGGAGGTCCTTCAAGGTGGTTATAACAATCTCTTATTCTATTTTATTGCTTCATCATAGCATCGAATACTTCCTTTTGGTTTCTTCAAGGATGAAACATGAGGGATGAGATGTTAGGATTATTAATCCTCCCTTGTCCAATTTGGTCATATGTCTAAATCAGGAGTCATGTCTAAATCGGGAGTCCATCTAGTCTATTTTTAGTCACTAGCACCATTGGGTCCACTTGGCCTAATTGGGGCACATGTTTCAGTTACTAAAGTGTGGGGAACACTAATTGAGGCCTACTGCCACTTATTGCACTTTCATGCATCAATTTAGGAGCCTCCTAGATCAATTCCTACAATTTAGGAGCCATTGGGAGTGTCGATACTAACCAAGGTCAGTTGAGTTGAGTTGGTGACTAGTCAAGCTTAGTTAGGAGTCAGTTACATTCAGTTCTAGTCCTCTACATTTAGTTAGCGCTAGGTTTGCATGGCTGCATGCAAGAGGGGCGCATTTCTCACCTACCATAGTCAGTTAGCCTTATTAAACACTGAATTAGACACTTGATTTGTGCTTTAGAACTCTGATGAACTCCGATAATGATTTAGACAAGGTCAGTTACCTACTGAGTCCTCCGATAATGATTTAAACAAGGTCTTAGTTACCTACAGTCAAGTAGAGTCTAATCAATTCGAATTTCCTCATGTGGATTCGAATTGCTTGTGGCTATTTAGCCATTGTACTTCACTGTAATTATTATCTAATTACTTTTTTATTAATGAAAAGAATTCACAATTGAAAGATATTTTTGCACTGTTTCATTCTTCAATAACTGAGTAAATTGTGTGATCTATCTTGTGAGTTATGTGTTTGTCCACGGATCTATGTGCTCAATTTAATATGAGACTATATTTAATAGAATATACAATAATTCTCGTGTCTCTAGCCTTAGCCTCATCTCCCTCTGGCTCTTACAACTTCCTTACTAAATACTGATCCAATTCAATTTCTTCAAGGATCGCGGAGGTTCGATTAGAGGTGTCTAACCTGGTTCTAGAGTTGGTCGATCTAGGGTTTGTCGGAGAAACCTTAATTTTTCAAACTTGGAATTTCAAACTTATTATTGGACATAAATATTTTCCTCTTCAAGGAGATCTTTCCAATGTACTTCTTTTTTTTAAACAGTGGTGGGAAGCTCCCAGAACAGTAAGCCCTAGTTTTTCAATTTCTTTTGCAGAAATGTCTGAAATTGATTATGTTGAATCTATGACATTTCGGATCCTTACAGTATGAAATTTTTTATTGTGATATCCTGATATTTCCTCTTTCCAACCCCATAGGTTAGAGCATAAATGGATTCTCCAAGTGGTACTTATGCTGATTTTCCCAAGGTGACTGTTTTGGGGACTGTTCAGAATAGAGAAATTGTACAGACTTCCACATGTCACTTTTTCACATTATAGGTCTAAAAAGTGTACCACAAAAACTACAGTTTATTCCGTACCTGAAACATCCTTCGAAATTTTGTTTCGACCTTCCTAGCCCGAGATATAAAAAATCTCCCTAGGTCACATGTTTATCACTGTATTCTGGAGGAGGTTGGAACCCTGATTTGGAGGAACCATATCTCCTGAAGTATAGTGAATCTGAGGCTGAAAATTTTAAACTGCGTACAACACAAATTTCTCTTCATCCTGTAAAAGTTTCGGCTTATGAGCTTTCTCCAATCTCATGTTATAACGAAAGTGCTAGGATTACTAAATTCAGTCTTCTAGGGTTTTCAGGTATGAAACCCTAATTTCCATTAGCTGCCATTGTAGATGTATTTCGGCTGTACAATGAAACTTCTATGATTCAGAAACTGCTACCACCAATAGATGCACCCTACTGAGGCAATTTATCCTAGCCCTCCGTGCTTGATGATCTGTGGAGAGAAAACCTTCAACTAGGAAGCCCTAGTTCCCGCAGCTGCACAGTTCCTTCTTTCAGAGAGGCTCTGATACCATGTTAGATTTTCTTAAGATCTGATTACATTATCTAGGATATTTATCTAAAAGAATAAAAATTACATCAAAATGCATACGATATAAAAGATACACAAGACACAAATATTTTCATAGAGGAAACCATAAAGGAGAAAACCCCGTAAACTTCTTCAGAATAGTAAGATGATCAAAACTAGTAATAAGAAATGTTCAGCAGCTATCTTTCTCTCCTCCTCTGACTGTCCCTCTCTCTCATGCTCCTTAGAGAGTGTGTGTGATGTGTATAAATGAGGGAGAGTGCCTCCCTATTTATACCCTTTCAAGTCACTGACCAAATATAATACACGAGCCTACATGTCATCTCACATGGGGCCCACTTCTCCTAGAGAGACCACAATTACATATTACATGATGTTACACTGGGGACTATTGCCCCGACTTACAATGACGGTTGTACCTAAAGGTCTAGACACAATTTAAACATCCCGTAAATGGGTAACACACATCCCCAATGGGGATACAATAACATACAATGATAATATACATCAAAAAATATTCTGAAGTTACAAATACATCAACAACCATTAGATATAAGTGACAATGCATAGGAAACCAATAAGGAATCAACTACTGAACTTGGGGTTTATATAGTCTTAAGAGTATTCAAAGGATGGATAAATGGTATGAGTGATGTCATAACATGCATATCAGCATACGAAATTTCTTCCAAATCATATTCATAATCATTTGAATTGATTCAGGAAGAGATGGACAAAGACAAGTCAAGATCTAGTGAGAAAACACAATCATTGGAAGATTGATCTAGTGGACTAATAGGTGATTTATCCAAGAAAGACACTGATATTTATGATTCTGATATATTATAAATTGAATCTATATCATATATTCTACGAAAGGATTTAAATCTGGAACTCAAGGCATAGTTGATATTGCCTTGGGAATGCGCACTATGACAATGTTCTAAGGATTCAGCATGCTTCTCTACTTCATCTGGAACTTCAATGTTATGCTTCTCAAGTAACTGAGACATGGTGTCCATATTATTCTTGAAACATTTCTTAGCAGTATGAAAGCCCTTGCTACAATAAGAACACTTGTATGTGCTCCCTTTCTTCTTGACTTTCTTTATTGAAGCTTCATCAGTAAGATTCGATCTTTCATCTTCATTATCTGACTTTGGATTCTTCTCTTTCACTATTTGCTTCTCTTTTGACTTTGCAGTCTTACTTCCTTGAACTATGACAGCATGATCCTTTCCCTTGGATATTCAAATAGCACCCATATGATCAATGCATCTTGATCCTTTGACAGTGAATCAAAGAATGTACTCAAAGAAGGCATTTTCCAATTCGAAATAGAAATCCTTGGATGACTAATACATGCATGACAACATGCCTATGTAGAATTACATGTCTGATGCTACAATCATCAAAAATCCCTCTTAGTGAGGAAGGTACTTCTCTAAGAGACACCTAGAACTGGTTCTCCCTCTGACCCTGGCACTCTATTGCACACATCACCCTGCATACTATCATCCCTCAAACCCTACTGGATCGTTGCTCCCTAATCACTGGAAATCACATAATCAACGATTCTACATATAAGTTCCATGAAACTTTGTCAAAGGCTTGCTCTACATCGTTGTGCTCCTAGGATATTTATCCTACTCATGAGCATCCATCAATGTCATCTTGTACCAACTCGGTCTCCTAGAAGAACTGGAATGGGTTAACTCCCTCTTCCCCTTTGAAGGTTTACTCACCATACTAGAAGTATGTGAACTATGCTCACCCTTTGGATCCTTCTACTCCTTGATATTTGCTACTGACATTGATCCATGATCCAATATCCCCTTGGATACAACTACAGTATTTCTTTGTAACCTGTATACCTTTCCCTTTCTGATACCAATGTTAATTGTTATGTCGGGGATAGATCCCTCTGAATGCATGAACACTTGTTTATTCTAGAAAAATATTGAATAATCCTTTTCCTTCAAAGTTAAGACTAAGAGAAAATTCATCTTCAACTCTAGCGCATACAACACGTTTGCCACCTCCAAAGAACCTCGTGAATCCAGCTAGAACATGAATGTTCCAACTCCCTCTACACCACACTTGGAATGACAGCCAAGCTCCAAATGCATATCTAAGTTCATCTCTGAGAAACTGGTAAACAAATAATTTGTCCTTGTCATGTTTTTTTTTATCCACTAATAAAAAAATAAATGCAACCAACACTTGGAGCTCAGATGTGTCTATTGCTCCCCTGTTGGCTTCTCTTCTAATTTGGATTAAACAAATCGTATGCAAAGAGTCTTTATTTTCTCCATATATGAGTCATTGACTTCAATATATCTGAAGTCCCCTGATCTCTAAATGAAAGTATTTCTCCACCCATCCAAGATCCCCTTGAGTAATAGTCCTTCATGGCTTTACCACTTCAACAAAAAAATCATCTTTTATCCAAAGTGGATGGCTCGGGAACATGAGAAAGAGCCCATCTTTACTTATATATAACTCTCATGGCTTAGAACTCTAGGTGAAGGTCATTATTCACTTATCTAGATCTCCATGTTGGTTTCCCAGACCCTTACCCATAATTTTGCAAGGCACAAAAAAAAAGTATGTTGCCAGGACTTGTTGCCTGCTTCCCAAGGTATTTATGGGGATACCCTAGATTTTTTCTTGCTCCCCTGCTACTTGTATGGGCTTAGAATTTTTTCTAGATTGCTTCCCAACTCATTTTATGGGCTACCGATATTTTTGGGTTGCTCGATGACTATTCTAGGTTGCTTGGCAACTATTATAGGCTACTCAATGGTTGTTCTAGGCTCCCTGATGGCTATTGGCGTATGTTTCAGCTTCTTGTTAGTGGTCTATTGGAGACTCCCTTCCTAATAGTTATTGTTGCAACCATCATATCTCCACCGTCACCCTTCTCCTATCGATCACACACCCACAGACTGCTCTTCCCATGCTTTCACTAGCCAACCCACGACAACATTCATAGCTCCCTTTCACTTGAACCCACATCTTCTACCTTCCTTTGTCATCACCCTATTGACTCATATTCACACGTGCTCTCTTGATCTCGTCCTCGCTCTCCTCTACTCGTGTTATCCTCTGTTGACGTTCCATTTTCAACATCCAATCCTAGCGTCCTACGGAAGATGCATGTGGTGGAACACTTTCACTTCCACCAGCAACTTCCTGTGTCTCCCTACAACCTCCTCCTTCCCTCTCGTCACCAACACTTATTTGTTTTTGTTGTTATTTATTCTAGTTATAATGGTTGTGCCCATAAGTCCTATCCCATCCGCGTACGAGTCCAACCCTACGCTCACCCCTGCGTGCTTATGTTTTCTATCAATTTTCCTTTACCTCTATAGCGCATGGATCCTACACACACGTCGTCCTCGGATCATGGCTCAAATGTGGCGCTTCTCCTTTGTAAATTTGCTCATTCTCACATGGGTCTCTTTTCATGTGCCCGTCTCACACAGATGTACAGGGATGTATGCTACTGTACAACAATCATACCCTCTCTTTTTTCATGTAAACCTTGAGAAAAACATGATTTACTTCTTCAAATATCTAGGGACGCTCTGAAACCAAATGTGATCTTGATTCTCAATTATTAGTTGATTAATTATAAACAAAAAAAATACATTGATTTTTAACTAATTACACGACAAAATAAAAATAGGAAATCATTCACACATTTGACACATGATTTTACCCTGGAAACCCCCAAAGGGAAAAAACAAGCAAACTAAATATTTTATTAAGATAAAATATTGCGCTCTGGTCATGAGATAATGGCCCACTAAGGAAAATACAAATCAGAAAATAGTCAAGCATTGCAAACCTCAAGATCATTCTTTTGATATTCTTGGTTGGTTGTTATATCCCTTACTCCTCATTCTCTCCTTTCCTCTAACTCTACCCCTACACACTTGGTTAAAAGTCCTTTTCCAACCAATCAATGAGATCTCACTCACTCGGCGTGGTTGTTGTGACTTGGTGTGGTTGTTGTGTCTTCTCCTCTCCTTAGGCTTCATTTTATAACATCTCAATGACCAAAACCCTAACCCTTAATATCCAAAGTGATATATGGATGAGATTACATCTCAATGACCAAAACCCTAACCCTTAATCTCCAAAGTGATCTATGGATGAGATTGCATCTCAATGACCAAAACCCTAACCCTTAATCTCCAAAGTTATCTATGGATGATATTAGATCTCAAACCTCACTTAAGATCAAAGGTTGTGACTTAATCTTAAATTCACTTTTAGTCATTATCCAACATTAAGTTAATTAATGTGATTTTCCTAAGTTGGCCATAGGAAAGAGATATAAAAGTCACTTGCTCTCTCAAACAAGTTCCTAGAGAGGTAATATGAACAAATCTTGCATGCCTAACACCTAGCATATGCAGAATGATGCAGGAACATTGTGGCATGCCAGCAATGTGATGAGTTGGTCACATGTTGTGGCATATTTTTGGTTTGTTTGTTTTGATGAGTCATAGTTTGTTAGCACCAGTAGGAGTGATGGTGGATCATGACTCCCTGCGTGGAGATAAAACCGTAGGTTGTTTGTTTGTGACAGAGACGTTTTTCATCATGCTCTGTTTTGTTTGTCTTAGGTTACAGTTTAGCTTAAATATGTAGATTAGAGAAGGAAAAAGGGTTATACTCTTCAATATTAGGATTGCAAAATTTGCAGAGAGATGGACAGGCCGACGTCTGGTTCCACTTGTAAATGTTTTGGGAAAAATGAAGAGATACATACTGTGAGTTGCGTGTTTTATTAATAGAAGGATTAACTGTGTTTTAGCAGTGTTATTAGCCTAGATGTATTTACTGATTGAGTTGTGAATATGTGAAGAGCCGACTTCGGCGATTTCCTGAACTTCTGTGTATTTTTGCGAAATTGTTGATTCGTGCATGAGTTTGTTGCTTGAATAGTTGAATTAGGTTGTAAATGCATGCATATGAAGAGTTAGGCTAAGTAATCTTAGAGGTTACAGGCTGGATTGATCGATTCCATGATCAATCGACGCAGCGCGCAGGTTTTCTGCCTTAACTAGTTTATTGTAGAGAACGAACGATGGAGATTGAGTCCGCGGACAGAGATCTGATGGTCCAGGAGGGATCTGCAATGGAAGTTGCGAGGACAATAACATATCCACAAAGATCTGTGAGATCTGTGCCAAAGAGTAGATCGACAGTCGTGGAGAAGGCCACAAAGATCTGACAGTCGAGGAAATTGCGAAGTAAAAGTTGCAGAAGGAAGGTCACGGGAGCAACTTTGGGGAGTTGGCCGCGCATCCTGCATCCTGCAACCCACTTGTGGAAGAGTTGTTTTGGAGTGAAAGTTGCGGGGGAGTAACTTTGAAACGTTGATTCTGCATCCCGCAACCCGCTTGTAGAGCGGAAACAGGCTTGTGGAAAGCCTTGTTGCGGAAGCCGAATTGTGGGGAGGAAATTTAGCGTAGAATTTGGCCGAGGGCTAAATTTGGTAGTCCTGCTAATTATAGGAGCCACCAGATCCTGGAGGTGCTGGTAAGGTTGGTAATGGTTGACCCCTCCTGCACCATTTTTGGTATCAGAGAGAGATTCAAAAAAAAATATTTGCACTCTATGGAGAGGAGTCTTGCAATATTAATTTGCAGGTTGAGGGCAAAATGTTGATTTCTGAACATAGGAGTTAAGAAGGAGACTGTGGTATGAGAACCCTTACAGCAGAGTGTTGTAGGAAGTGAATACAAATGTCAAGCCTATGGAGAGCATAGGAAGTGCTCAAAGGTTCTGTGTGAGAACCAAGACTTCCAATAGGTCAAGTAGGAGGAATCTTGATGAGGTTTTGAGAGGGGAGGCTTTATTGCACTTCATTATGACTATGGATAAACTCATATAGGAGGTGAGAAAGGTGATTGTTGATAGTCATCTAAAGGGTTCGAAAGGAAGCCACAATCAAACAAGAGAATATGCAAGTGTGATTGGTGTCAAGAGGATGAGTCAAAGTAAATTTGACAGAGAGGTTACTGAGATGAAGGAGAGGCTTAGTAAAGTGGTCGAATTGTTGCATGAGGAAGCTACAAAAGTTCAGTATTATGAATGGAAGTTGAAAAGGAAGGTGCAATGGCCTGTAAGGAGGTTATGTGCCAGGAATCTCAAGCACAAGCTTAGTGTTTGGGTAAAGGAAAACTAAGGGCAGTTGATCATGAAGAGGAAGTTCACCTCATGTGTGAACTTGAACAAGGTGGTTACCTTGATGGAAAAAGAGAGGATGCTGATACAGAGTTTGTTGATAAACTCATGGACATGGAAAAGGGTTCATATCAGTATGAGATGGAAGAGGGTGATGTTGATGTGAGGTCTACTGAATATCTTAAAGACTATTTTGCAGAAATAGAGCAACATGGAAGGATGGAGGAGAAGGCATCAGCTGAGGCTGTAGTGCCTTATTTTTTCGAAACTAATGATATGTGTTTAACTGCAGGTTCAAACAAGTGGAATAGAGGGACAACTGCTAAATATTGTCCAACAGTTTGAAGACGATGAAGATGAAGGTAAAATCATGGACATGTGGAATGTCTATGTTTTAAATATCTATTTGCTAACTTTGTTACAGGTATTATGCAAATGGATAGTCGAAATGGTGGATGAAGAAGTATGGTTTCTTGGTGGCAATCAAATTTCCTTTCATTGGCTAAAGGAAAATATAGAGGAATAAATTGTCTTGAGAGATAATATGACAGCTCATGATAGGGTTAAAGATGATGAGGGAAGTAGCAGCAGTGAACCTATTGTACATCAAAGAGAGAAATATTTAGAAGTTCTTTATACTTCTAAGCAAATGTAAGTCGCGGGGGAGAAGGCCATCCAAACAAAGATGTCTCAGCAAAGAAGCAGACTGGATGAGGAGTGTTTCCGCCTTTCACACACCTGGGTCATGTGGCAGAAATCTTCAAGCCACTCGGTGTGTCCTTGGGGGCAAGTCTCGAGTCAAGGCTGTCACCTTCTTCTTAACTCCTCCGTTTAGGCTCAACTCCTAACGAAGCCAAGGGGGGTAGACCCTATTAAGTTACTAAGGCAAAATTATTTAGTATGGTGATGTTAAATTGAATGGGTTACTTAGGAGTTTGAAATTTAACCATAAACAACCATAGATGACAAGATACAAAATGAGCGCACGAAAGCACAATGCTGAGGCACAATATATATATATATATATATATATATATATAGCAAGAAAATAGCCAGTGCCTTAAAATGGAGTCAAAAGATAATCAATGTACTTGCATGTGCTTGGAGTGAATGTTTTGCGATTTCCTCTTGGTACGTTTTAAGTTAATGTGAAATATGAGTTGATTAAAATTAGGCGAAGGGGGGCGACTCCAGATATACCCGAGAGTACTTGTAGTATGTCCAAAACTAAACCATCACGGCTACCCGCAAGGAATATGTGGGTTGAATGGAGTCTCTGAGGATGTTGTTCATAATGCACCCAAAGGTGTAACAGAGATCGGCACCCTGAGGTCACTTTTCAGGAGTTCCCGCTTCCTTTGGGTATTTTGCCACCGCTTACAGTTCGTTCGAGGCGTTGGATTTTCGCCTGATGGTTTTTCAATTTGGGAGGTGAGGACTAATTAATCTAGTCACTGAAGTGTTTTTGATGCAGCTTGACTTATTGGATGAACCACAGCCAAGTGCAGAGCATACACACCGGATTCTTGTCAATTTTAGTAAATTTTAGACAAGGTGTTCTTATTAAAAAGAAAACCCCCTAGGAACCTCTTTCAGTCGAAGTGGACCTCAATCGGGGAATCAAGGAGGGGTTTATTTTATTATGGTTACCGAAACAAATGATGATAGCAAGTGAAGCATAAAAATATGAACAACCCACAATTTTCTAATTAGACTACCACGAACCTTTCTTCACCTTTCGGCTCAAAAGGAGGCTCGTGGGGTAAGTATTAAAGTTACTTTGAAACCACTAGATATGGAATATGGAAATGATTTTAAAACAAATTATACTACCCTGTATATTAGAACTACGCTAGATTGAAAAAATATGAACAAAAAGCAAAAAATGACACGGACGCAAATCCCCCCAGGGGGGATGGTGCGAAAAGATCTTTTGTTTTTATTATCAGCGATTTACAATATCAACAAATTGAAATTGATGCACTTTGGTCCTTTTTATCTAGGATCCAAAGGCTTACAACAAGCTTGTAACAAGTTAAACTTAAAACACAGCGGTTGGGGAAGCTTCCGGGAAGCTCTGGTTCGTCCAAGAGTCGAAAATTGGGCAGAGTCTCCTTCTCTTTTTTGTTAGACCTGCTAAAAAATAGCGAGCAATTAAAATAAAATGTGCCCAAACACACTTTAAAAGTGTTTTGGGTTACCACGCTAGTTACCGAAAAAAAACTAAGTAAAAATTGTTAAACCGGGGTAATCTAGTTTTGCAAAAAGGGACCAAGGAAAGCAAGCTTTCTTGGCTTGCTGTTTGGGCAGCCAATGAGATATGAACTTTTCTTGTAGAATATGAAACTTTAAAGTACAGCAAATGAAACTACCTTATTAGCAAGCTACAAATTTTCTTTAAAATGCTTGCAAAAAATAGGGTAATTTCAGCTAGATCTCTTAAAATATAACTTTATACGCAAAAAGGAACTGAGATCTAAACTTAAGAAAGGATCTTACAAACTAGATCTATATGTGATTTTCTTAATGAGAGAGATCTAAGCAATAATATTCTTTAATAGTAACCAATTTGAAGAGAATTTTAAGATTTTGAAGGAGGAAGAGGAGAAGAGAAGTGCTAGTAGCCTTGAAGATCCACCGTGGAGCTTTCAGATGGAATGTCGAGGGACTATGCCTTTGGATGGTTTTGGAGAGAGTGAAGAAGCAAACTAGATCAGCATCCTCTCCAATCTAGGAACCTGCAACTGAATCCAAACACTTGCCAAAATACTTGTGAGATCTGGTTAATACATACATAGAGATTTCAAAATAACATGCATATGAACTTATAAAACATGTTGAATCTAGATCTCTAAACATGCATCAAAAAGGAGAGAGATGGCCAATAAACTTATTAACAAACTCCTTTCCTATCAAGATTATAATAAACTTATTATCAATCTTAGCAATGAATCCACAAACAATCAGCATATTATGAACATAGATACAGGTTACCTCAGTGAAACATGGCAATGCTCATCCACACACACAATGGCATAACACTGTCTTGCCTCCAAAGATTCTCTTTATTTCAAATGAACAATAACAACAATACAATAGCACCATCACCTCAATCCCAGTTCTAACTAGCTTAGAAGAGGCAGCCTGAGATTTATTTATACAAAAAACAGGAGATCCAACCCAGGGGGGGCACAAATCCTAAGGAGACAAACCACTGTAGCTGAAGGAGAGTCCATCAATGCCTGATCTGTGTCTAAATGAGCCTGATCTGAGTCTCATTGAGTGAAACTGTCAATCGGAGAGCTAATATGACTGACACCTTAACCTTTTGACTGAAGCATCCACCAAAACTCATCCAGATGAGCCCACATGTGTGGAGGAGAGAGAGAGGGCACAATTCCCCATAAAGGATGCTGAAGATCAACTCTGGATCTGTCCAGATCACCTCCTTCAGTCAAGGATTTGTCAAATCCAGTCAATCTGGTTCAGATCTAACTGATTTCAATCAAATCGGCTAAGAATCCACTGATCTAGGATTTTGGATTTGCTCCATTATTCATCAATTTATTAATTAAAATAATCAATAAATGATTTTTTGGGGCTTTCTGACCTTAGTGATGGAAAATCACTCAAAACTAGGAAATAGTGGGTCCATGGGTTTACATGGTGCTCTTAACTTGAAAATGAGCACCTACATGACTGAAACTGATTATTTGGCCCACTTTTATTACAAAACCAATTTTTCCAATTAAACTATTAAAAAATATCCTAAGTTTTGGAAAAAATAAATTTTAATAAAAAACACTGAAAAAATTAAATAAAAAAAAAAAGTTGAAAAAACCTAGGGGGACTTAGACATGTTCATATGACTCAACCATGATGCCTAGCATGTTTATACATTGACACATAGACTCTAATAACCTTGATAGGCCTAAATGTCGAGCCAACTACCCCAACTTTGGAGGTATGGAGTGAAAAACTCAGAAATTATCAGTCATTTATTCAACAACCAATATTAACCAAGGGAAAAAACACCCTGGGCTGATCGGATTGACAAATGAAGTCTAAGAGACCGAGTCTTTTACAGACACTATCATGCTAGACAATTTATTACAATTCCCCCAAGGGGGTATGAACATGTGATATAGTACAACAAGCACTTCCCAGAACCACTTCTGAAGGTCTTCTGAAGTCCGAACAAAAAATCTTTGTCCCGTTCACCAAGCTCACTTGATAAAAAACCACTAAGTACAACTTAGGTGGTAACAAGGAGATAGATGAGTTATGGCATCTCATGCAGAGATGTAAGAGGAACAATGACAGTGAGGTTCAGACAATCATTTGGATGACTGTGGAATTCTATGAAGATCATTGCAGAGTTGATGAGCAGCAGCAGTTACAAAGCAAGATATGGGATCCCGGAGGTTTGAGAATTAAAGTTACATGACCCAGAGGTCATGATTTATTTTGAAGTCATAAGGATGGTGATGTGACAAAAGCAAGTATAGAAGAGGAATCATAGAATTCATACAAGGAATTATTGGGTGGCAGAATTTTGTTTTCTTACATTGTTGTTTACTGTTTGTTTTGTAACAGGGGAAATTAATATGTTCATATGCAGATGAAAGTGAACCTATTGAAGGAGGAACATAAGTGATCAAAGAAGTCAGAACATGTACCAAAGACCTGTTGCTAACAAAGTGCTGGAAAACATGGCTGAAGGGACTGTTCAAAATGAGAACACTGCCCAGGATTGTATCTTGGGTCTCTGCTGCAAGCTTATAGAAAAGCAACAGAAAGGGAGCACATGGACAGGAGCCCATGAAAAATTTTAAGCTGGAGAGTCTAATACAGGAGCATCGTGGCATGCCAGCAATGTGACGAGTTGGTCACATGCTGTGGCATATTTTTGGTTTGTTTGTTTTGATGAGTCGTAGTTTGTTAGCACCAGTAGGAGTGATGGAAGATCATGACTCCCTGCGTAGAGATCAAGCCGTCGCTTGTTTGTTTGTGACAGAGAATTTTTTCATCATGCTCTATTTTGTTTGTCTTAGGTTACAGTTTAGATTAAATAGGAAACTTAGAGAAGGAAGAAGGGTTCTACTCTTCAGTATTAGGATTGCAAAATTTGCAGAGAGATGGAAAGACCGGCATCTGGTTCCACTTGTAAATGTTTTGGGAAAACCGAAGAAGAGATCCAAACTATGTGTTGCATGTTTTCTTAATAGAAGGATTAACTGTATTTTAGCAGTTTTATTAGCCTAGATGTATTTACTGATTGAGCTGTGAATCCGTGAAGAGCCAACTTCGGCAGTTTCCTGAACTTCTGTGTATTTCTGCAAAATTATTGATTCATGCATGAGTTTGTTGCTTGAATAGTTGAATTAGGTTGTAAATGCATGCATAAGAAGAGTTAGGCTAACTAATATTAGAGTTTGCAGGCTGGATTGATTGATTCCATGATCAATCGGCGCAGCGCGCAGATTTTCTGCCTTAACCAGTTTATTGCAGAGAACGGACGGTGGAGATTGAATCCGCAGACAGAGATCTGACGGTCCAGGAGAGATCCGCAACGGAAGTTGTGAGGATGATAACATATCCACAAAGATCTGTGAGATCCGCGCCAAAGAGTAGATCGACAGTCGTGGAGAAGGCCGCAAAGTTCTGACAGTCAGGGAAATTGTGGAGGAAAAGTTGCGGAAGGAAGGTTGCAGGAGCAACTTTGGAGAGTTGGACGCGCATCCCGCATCCCGCAACCGGCTTGCGGAAGAGCTGTTGCGAAGGGAAAGTTGTGGGGGAGTAACTTTGAAACCTTGATTCCGCATCCCACAACCCACTTGCGGAAAGCCTATTGTGGAAACAGGATTGCGGAAGCCAAATTGCGGGGAGGCAATTTAGCGCGGAATTTGGCCGAGGGCTAAATTTGGCAGTCCTGTTAATTGTAGGAGCCACCAGATCCTGGAGGAGCTGGTAAGTTTGGCTATGGTCGACCCCTCCTGCACCACAAAAGTACATGTTTTCCAGCATTAAGCTAATTGAAGTGTTTTTCCTAAGTTGGACTTAGGAAAGAGATACAAAAGTCACTTGCTCTCTCAAACAAGTTCCTAGAGAGGTAATTTGAACAACTCTTGCATGACTGACACCTAACATATGCAAAATTACATGTATGATGCTACAATCATCAACATTTTGCTCGTTTTATCAAAGAAGAACAATGGTATTTGCATATTTTACTATTATTGACAAGTCAAGAAATAAATTTGTTCCACTAAGGAAAATTGACTTGGCTTATTGGCATAACTACTTATTGTAAAGGTGTGATCTAGACATTTTAATATAACACATACTCTTTGTGAGATCATAGCTCATTTGTAACTACTTTTCAACCACATCTTGAGATAATTTCCCCTCTGAAGATATCAAAGAGAGGCCCATGATCATTTGCGAGTGCTAAATACTCTTGGAATAAAATACTTTGTTGATATTCTACTCTAGTGATTCTTAGGCTCTCTTGTCGGTGCATGTTGTTGATATCTTGTCTCAACGGTGGAAGGAGGATCTTCACAAGGTTCTTCGGTGACTAATGGTATTTTATTCTACACATTAGAGGAAATTTGGGGTCTAAAATGGTCCTTATAAGAAAACGCGCCAACAATAAGTTCTTGTGAGTTGGAATTCAAGAAGCAATAGAATTCCAATAAAATGAGTCAACCATAATGGTTGAATTGACATATTTGTCATAAAAAAATTTATTTTTTTGTTCGTATTTTCGACATATCTCCATGTGTTTTTACTCAAATTTCAATCGGGAGAGCTCATTGGATGCGAAATTTGATTCTGCATCCAATGAGTACACACATTGTATACTTTTGATAGACCCTTCTACCCCAAAAACAAGAAATACCTGAAAAAATGTGATGATGATATGTCGAAAATATGAACACAAAAAGTAGCTTTTTTTTTCCTCCAAAATTAATAAATATTATTTTATTATTTTCCTTAGGAGGCTCATTTTAGACCTCAAAATTCCTCTAATGTTTAATAATGTCCTCTAATGTTTAATAATGTAAGTTAATGATTGATTAAACCTCATTTATTATGGTTGAAATCCCTATTTACTTGACTAGATAATCGCAACCTCTTTTCACTTTATAGTTAGTTCAATCACTAAGTGCATTACTAATTATTGATGGGTAATAATTTAGGAATGCATTGCTTTGCCTATTGACCTTTACAGGAATACATCAAATTTGGGGTAAGCAAGCAATCGTTACATTTGGTTAGCAACGCAGATGGATTGCTTTCCTCCGCTCTCCCTTGAAGACAACTCGATACCTTTGACATTATATTATGAATCCATTATCCATCATTTGTTTCCCTTTGAGGAACTACTTGAGACTTACAAACCTCCATATCAGTCTGTCAATCTTGTTGGTTGGCTATTATCTCCCTTACTACCCCTTTGATCCTTTCCTCTGACCCTGCCCCTACACACTTGGTTGAAATTCCTTCTCCAAGCAACTAATGAGATATCACTCACTCGATGTGGTTGTTGTGCCTTCTCCTCTGCTTAGGATTCCTTTTATAACATATCAATGACCAAAACCCTAACCCTCAATCTCCAAAGTGATCGATGGTTGATATTACATCTCAAGCCTCACTTAGGATCAACAATTGTGACTTAATATTAAGTTCACTTTTGGTCATTAGTCAACATTAAGTTAATTAATGTCATTTTCCTAAGACTTGGAAATAGATACAAAATTCACTTGCTCTCTCAAGCAAGTACCTAGAGATCTAATTTGGATGACTACTACATGCATGACGACTAGACTATACAAAAGTACATGTCCGATGTTACAATCATCAGCAATCCCTCTTAGTGAGGAAGGTACTTCTCAAAGATACCTAGAACCGGTTCTCCCTCTAACCTTGGCACATTGTTGCACACATCAACCTGCATACTAGCATCCCTCCAACCCTATTGTGTAGCTTCTCCCTGATCACTGGAAATCACATAATCAATTATGCTACATATCGGTGCCATTAAACTTTGTCAAAGGCATGGTCTCCCTCACTGTGCTCCTAGAATCTTTCTCCTACTCATAAGAATCCATCAATGGTATCTCACTGACCAACTCGGTCTCCTAGAAGAACTAGAAGAGGTTAACTCCCTCTTCCCCTTTGAAGGTTTACTCCCCACACTAGAAGTATGTGAACTATGCTCACCCTTGGAAACATTATGCTCCTTGATCTTTGCTGCTAACATCGATCCATGATCAAATATCCCCTTGGATCCAACTACAGTATTTCCCTACAACCTGTATACATTTCCCGTTCTGACACCAATGTTAACTGTTGTGTCGGGGATAGCTCCCTCTAAATGCACAAACACTTGTCCATTATGGAACAAGATTGCATAATCCTTGTCCTCCTGAGCTAACATTGAGAGAAAATTCCGATATTCAGCTCTGGGACATACAACACATTTCCACCTCCAAAGAACCTTGTGACTCCAGCTGGAGCATGAATAGTCCAACTCCCTCTGTACCACACTTGGTATGAATGCCAAGCTCCAAATGCATATCTAAGTTTGTATATGAGAAATTGGTGAACAACTCATGTGTCCCTGTCATGTTTTCTATACACTAACAAAAAAATAAATGCAACCAACTCTTGGAGTTTCGATATGTCCATTGCTCCCTGTTAGGCTTCTCTTCTCCTTTGGATTGAACAAATCTGATGCAAAGATTCATTTTCTCTGTATATGATTCATTGACTCCAATATATCTGGAATTCCTTAATCTCTAAATGAAAGTATTTCTCCAACCATCTGAGATCTCATTGAGTAATAGTCCTTCATGGCTTTACCACTTCAACAAAAAAATCGTCTTTGCACCAAAGTGGATGGCCTGGGCACATGAGAAAGAGTCCATATTTACTTCTATATACCTCTCATGGCTTAGAAATCTAGGTGAAGGTCCTTCTTCACTTATCTAAGATCTCCATGTTGGTTTCCTAAACTCTTACCTAGAATTTACAATCCACAAGAAAAAAATATGTTTCACGTACTTGTTTCCTGCTTCCCAAGGTATTTCCGGGGATACCCTATATTTTTGCTCACCCCCTGCTACCTGTATGGGCTTCCTAATTTTTTTGGATTGCTTCCCAAATCATTTTATGGGATTCCAATATTTTTAGGTTTCTTGATGAATATTCTAGGTTTCCTAGCAACTGTTCTAGGCTATCCAACAATTGTTCTAGGATCCTCAATGCCTTTTGGCATTTGTTGTAGCTTCTGTAAATAGGTCTACTAGCACATGCCTTCCTAGCAGTCTACTGGAAACTCCCTTCCTAGTATTTGTTGCAACCATGATGTCTCCACTATCACCCTTCTCATGTCTATCACTCACCCACAGACTACTCCGCCCATGTTTTCACTTTCCAAACCACTCTAACATCCATAACTCCCTTTCGCACGAACCCGCATATTCTACCTTCCTCAATCATCACCCTATTTACTCATATTCACTCGTGCTCTCTTGATCCCACTGCCACTCTCCTCTACTCGCGTTATCCTATGTTGAGATCCCATTTTCAACATCCAATCCTAGCGTCCTATGGAAGATGCATGTGATGGCACCCTTTCACTTCCACCAGAAACATCATGTGTGTCAGAACCCCAAAATTTCAAAAAAATTAAAAATTTTTATAATAGCACATAACCTCATTAGATGCAGTCATTAACTATTTGATTTAATTATGTTACTAGAATTATAACTGATTGATCTTTTATTGTACTAAATTTTAAGGAAGAATTTCTTTTCAGCTACTAATTTTATCCTTTTTGTTAATCATAAGGTGGGACTACCATGAAAAGAACTGGGCTTACTTAGCTTTCGAGCTAATGCATTAAGTTCCTTCCGTTCTTACAGATGACAAGTAAAAGATTGGCTGCTGCAAGCAAAAGAATTCTTAAGTCTTCAAGTACAAGATTGTGTGCAAATCAAAAGTCAGGAAGACATTTGTAGCTAAACACATCATAGTGCTTACAGAGGTAAATTCTTTATTTGATCTTTAATCTAGAAGAGATAGATTTATAATTCTTGCAATACTGTACTAATTGATATCTGTTTTAGCTATCAGTGTAAAAGATCTTTATAAGAGAATGATTACAACTAGAAACCAACTCAAAGGTTTCTGTTTAAGAGAGCACAACCACTCTTTTACTTCTAAACTATAACAACATTATAAGTTTTAAGGGTAATTAATCTAGATGGTTATGATAGAAACCAAAATGTTAACATTTCAATACCCTAAAATCCTTGGTTGAATCTACAACCTTTTTATTAGTGTATCAAAAGTGACTCTATAAATACAATATAAAAGTCGGTAGAATACTTTGTATAATAACCTTCTTACTTAGCCAAAGGTATAAAAATTTTCACCCTACCAATCATGTTACAACCCTATATTATTGAGATGCTTGAATGACAAGGTAGCCATACGCTCGGATGAATGGTTTATACACAAGCCCTACATAAAAGAAATAGTTTTTAAACCTTACTCTAGTGAGAACCTTTATAAAACCTTACCATAGCCATTTCATGTAATACAAAAAATACAACATTGCACTTACCACTTTAGATATCGTTTAAATCGAAGGTTTAAAAACTACAAAAAGTGTCTTGTTACAACGTTCTTGTCAAAGTATTAATGTACTCACTATAAAATATAGTTATGTTGATTGTTTGCAACGCAAGGAGTAATATATTATAATGTAATGATTTGATAACTATATAACGATGTTGAATCCCATAACAAGGTCTACGTGAAGTGATCTAACACTTTTTCTTTATTATTATTTGCAATGATAGGTTGACTTAGTTGGAGACTAAGGATTAACCTTGGTGACAGCCCAAAAATATTGCCACCTCCGAAATCTGATGATAACGCAATGAACTATGGAATTCAACCCATCATGGTAAAATTATTTGGAAGCGACGTGGCTTCATTTGGACCATGCTCTGCAGGTTTATAATGGATCTTCCCCAAGACCTAATGCGTTATTCTCCCTTGCCTTCGGGCTCCTGTCCACCCTTTGAGAAGAAATCAGCCGCACTGTAAGTTGATTACCTGCACCGAGCTGCGACTGTCTTGGGAGTCTTCTTCCTGGTTAGCTTACCCCATTGCACCCATATGATGACCGTCTCACAGCTTGTGCTCTTCATACATTATTCTTACTCCTGTTTGTTTATTCGCCGCCCCCGTTGCTTAGGCTTGAACCCTTGACTGCGTCGGGTCTTACCGTCTCCCTTTAGTTTATCCTACGGGGTATTTCTTCCTTTCACTGGTTAAGGGTAAGCATCACCGTTCTGTGTGTGTTACGAAGAGTAAAGGTTCGGCGTTAGGGTTTTAACGCCTTCCTCGGTTTTATGGCTCGAGGTTTTCTTGTTGTCGATGCTTGGCGAGTGTTATAAAACGGTGCCTTTGCCGAAGAATGACAGACTCCATGGTCGTGCTAGCTGCTGTATCCACGCGTGAGACTTGCTACTGACAAGGTAAAAAAAATATCTTTTGTTTTCTTTCGAAGATTATTGTTAAAACCTTATTAATACATTTCTTTTGTATTATCATTAAACTAACAGTTGGTTGTAAATTGTTTTGCAGCTTCGACCTGCAAATCTTTTCTGCCTGCACAAGGGGTATAGCTACAGCAAAAAGGTCATGGTAACCCTGGGTTTCTTCACGGCTTGTCCACTTTATGAAAACCCTTATGGGATTGTGATGGGTTGGTCGTTACGGCCTTTTGACCCTCGTGGCTTTTGGTTGTTTGTTTTTTATGTTAAGTACCATGGGTTAAAAACCCTAGCTCTTATGCAGAGCTCTCTGGCTTCGGCCGTGAGTGTAAAACCTCGTTGTAATTATTAATGTGTTTATAAATTTGAACAGGCTGTAAGCCTTCGTGTTTACTGTGTTTAAAAGATTTCACAGGCTATAAGCCTTCGTGTAAATTTTGTTACTGCCATGGGTTATTAAATGAAACAGAGTTACAGTTGTTATCTTTTGGTTATTTAAAGGGGTAGGGTTTTACCCTCAGTTATTATAAAAGTTTGTGAGACTGTTCCTTCTGCTGCGTTCCTCTTTTATCACAGCATTGAAAAATAATAAATGAATGTTTACTTTGTTTTATTTAATAACCCGGCTGTAAGAATAATACTGTTAATTCTTCCATTTGTTATTTGATTTTAAGTAATTTAAGTTTTACTAGGTTTAACCCTAGTTGACAGGGAAGAAATAACCCCGTCCTTATTCTTTTTAAAGTTATAGTTAAATTAAAAACACTTATATAAAATAATAGGGCTATTGTTATGTTTATAATAAATAGTTAAGCTTTGATAGAAAAGCAATTTATAATTCTGTTGTTTACTTCCTGTAAAAAGGTTACATAGAATCGGTTAACTGATAAGGCGTGTTGTTATCTGATCTATAAATTATCTTCTTCTTACTAGTAAGAAATTTGTAATTTATGTATTGTTATACTCTGTTAATAATGTAGGATTATATATTATTTTCATTTATTTGTTTATCTTAGTACTGTTAGTACATTTATACTTTATAATTTAGATAGTAGAGTAATTCTGAAATGCTATGTGAAATATTTCTAAGTTTTTACTTACAGTATGCAAGAATACTCTCTATATTAATAATATCAATATTCTTGTAAAGCATTGATAAATTACTATAAACTAACTATATTAACTCATAGTAATTATTATAGTTTCTAGATTAACTATCTCAGTTTATTTTGTAATTATATTGAAACCATTACTTGTCATTTGATTTTTGTATATTTTATACCATACTATTATGTTCTATATTACTTAATTTATTTTCTTAGTTATGTTGTTTAAATATAAATATACAGTAATATAATTAGCTCGTTCAAAGTTTATCTTATAAATACAAATATTAACATCTAATCAGATTCTATAAATAAGAAGAAAACTACTCCAAAAACTAATTCGAACTTAGCTCCATATAATAAAGAAATAACTGCATTGCAAAAATCCTTATAGAGTCTATACCAGATTAGTTTAATAGTAATATTAAATCCTCTTATAACTACTTTGATGTTCAGTTTATTATATACATTTAACATGAAATTATTTTAATGCAGAGAAGAGACTATATAGTAATACAGTATTAAATCTAATCTGAGATCTACTAGCTATTCAATATACTTGATGGAAACAAGTACAGTACCAGGAAATAGTTTTTAAAACTATAAGAAAATAACTTATGAATTTATGAAACACTTGTAGTTACTGAAGGTAACTAAATAGGAAACTCGGTTCAGAAGGATACTACTTCACAATACCTATTAGTTTTTGATAGCTCGGTGGCACTCCTGCATCAGGTGCCTAGGTGCAGGGGTGATTAACTATGGAGTCTCATTTATATTCATTAAGTGACTTTAGTAAATGTGTTTTTTATTAAAATACATTTTTTATGTGACTTTATGTTTTAAAAGTGAGTTTCACTTTATTATGTTTTTAAAGTGACTTTAAGTCATAAAGTGTACTTTTAAATATTTAGGGTGATGTGACTTTTCAAAAAGTAAAAATTTGTTATAAAGTTCACTTAGGAGATTTAAGTGAATGAGAGATTAGATCCCAGCCATAGATCTCTTGGCCAAGATCTAATCTCGACCGTAGAAGGTGAAAAGTCATGAGAATAACCCTAATAGGGTAAATAAAGTACATGAGATTTCATCTTTTGGCACACATTCAAGTGAGAACAGCTTGAAGAGGCTCGAGTTCCAAGGAGCAGCTTGGAGAGAAGAGAGAAGTGGAAGATGCATGAAGGGCACGATTTCCAAGGAGTCTAGGGCACGAAAACCAAGGAAAGGTACAGCCACCATTAATGCTGGGCCGTACTGCTGAGTTTGCACAGATTTCGAGGCAGTTTTTGGGCACGTTTTTTGCACAGATTTCGAGGCAGTTTCTGGGCACGTTTTCCAAGGGAAGGTACAGCAATAAATGCTGATATTTATTGCTGAGTTTGCACAGATTTCGAGGCAGTTTCTGGGCACGTTTTCCAAGGGAAGGTACAGCAATAAATGTTGATATGTATTGCTGAGTTTGCACAGATTTTGAGGCTGATACTGGGCATGTTTTCCAAGGAAAAGTACAATCATAAATGCTGATATTTATCACTGTGAAAGTTTGCAGCATGCATGAGCTCAGCTTCATGGTTGTGGTCAGAGAATGAGATAAGTACTGTTGGTTTTTAAGCTGAGATTCATACATTGTAAATTGTGCATGAGAAATTTCTGTAGTTGAAAGAGAAATTTCTGAGTTTTTCCCTTCATAATAAAATATCTTCTCTCTCACTGGTTTTCCCCAAGGTGTGGGGTTTTTCCAGGGTCTATTTGACCAAAATACTGTGTCTTAAATGTGTATTACAGTCTGCTGATTTTGAGTTATTTTCCGCTGCAAAGTTTGCTTAGTTACAGTATATCAGCTTACAGACACATAAAATTTACATGCATGTGATATATATTTGGTTTTATGAACATTTAAGACTGATATCAGAGTTTTACTAAGTGTTGGGCTGAGTTTAAGCTTGATTTTCAACATGGTATCAGAGCTGGGGCTCTGAGATTTCAGTAGATTGTTGGGCAGCAGAGAAGTGTTGTTTTTTTAAGACATTAGTGCATGTGAAGTAACAGCTGTCTATAAACTTTTTTTTTTGCTGAGAGTGAGCAGAGAAGTGCTGGTTTAGTACAGCTGATATTTTTTTTTTGTCAAAGAAGGCAGAGTGTGCCTTGAAGAAAGAAAAAAAAGAGCAGAAGAGAATGATGGCTTGCATCCGATTTGAAGATAGGTTGGAAGGAATTTCCAACTACTTATAGTGGAAAGCACGGATGACAGCTGTTCTCAAGGAAAACAAGTTGTGGGCTTTTGTTAGTACCACAGTGGCTCCTCCCGTAGCTGATCCTATAGCCCTTGACATACATGAGGTGAAGGAGGCCAGAACGCAAAGATTGCTTTTGGATGGTGTTCGAGATCACCTCATCCCACATTTGGCAGAGAAACAAACTGCTAAGGGTATGTGGGATACTTTAAAAAGTTTGTATGAGAACAAGAATGAAAATCGTAAGATGGCCCTAAAAGATAAGCTTCATGGCACTAAGATGACAAGAGGTGAGAATGTAGCCTCTTACCTCACTAGACTCAGACAGATAAAAGATGAATTGAGTGCAGTTGGTGAGGTGATTCCTGATCCCGAGCTAGTGTGGATAGCCCTGAAGGGCTTCACTAAGGAGTGGGACGTGTTCGTGAAGTGTGTAGTTGGCAGAGAGAACTTTCCCTCTTGGGAAAGACTATGGGATGATTTTACTCAGGAGGAGATCCGAGAAGGGAAGACTGAGCAGGTTGCTGATGAAGAGAATGTGGCCCTTTCAGCAAAGGGTAGAAAGAAAAAGGGTGGCTCAAGCAGTGGAGCCAAAGACTTGAGCAAAGTAAAATGCTTTGCTTGCCAGAGTTATGGTCACTATGCTGGGCAGTGTCCCAACAAGAAGAAGAACAAGAAGAAAGAAGAGGCTGAGAAAGCCTCTCCAGCTGAAGTGGGAGATTTTGCGAAGGAATTCTCGCTTGTCTCAATTCTTTCAGACAGTAGTGTAGCAGATAGTTTGGACACTGGAGCATGGTACATAGATAGCGGAGCAACACGCCATATGACAGGGATACGAGCAGTGTTCCGAGAGTTGACAGATCATGACAGAGTTATACTGACTGAGGATGGGTATGCCGGCACCCATGCAGTAGAAGGAGTTGGAAAATTCCTATTCCAACTCGAGTCTGGTGGTTATCTGGAGGTTGGCGATGTGTTGTTTGTTCCAGAGCTGAAGAGGAACTTGGTCTCAGTTTCAGCTTTGGAGGATGACGAATATGCGGTTCTTCATGTGAGTGGGCATGTTTACATATATCCAGTGAGTGGGGGCCTGGGTGCAGCGAGTCTGCTTGGCATCCGTGATGGTCGGATGTACCGAGTTTTGGGTCATCCGATGGATGGTGAGCCTGGTGAGAGATCAGACTCAGTGGCAGCAGCAGTGGCTGTCAGTATGGAGGATTCATCCAACTCTGTGAGGAAACAAAGTTGGTATGAGATGGTTCTTCAGGATGAGCAGGAGAGTGAGGAGAACTCTCAGTTCAGAGTTGTCAGACGGAGACCTTTAGCAGTTGTTCCAGTGCAGAGATCTGATAGGCATTCAGATTCAGAGGGAGCTTCAGTTATTGGAGGCAGAGATCCAGGTGGAGCTGATGACAGTAGTACCTCCCTCGCTAAGAGGGAGTGTTAGTTTTTGATAGCTCGATGGCACTCCTGCATCAGGTGCCTAGGTGCAGGGGTGATTAACTATGGAGTCTCATTTATATTCATTAAGTGACTTTAGTAAATGTGTTTTTTATTAAAGTACATTTTTCATGTGACTTTATGTTTTAAAAGTGAGTTTCACTTTATTATGTTTTTAAAGTGACTTTAAGTCATAAAGTGTATTTTTAAATATTTAGGGTGATGTGACTTTTCAAAAAGTAAAAATTTGTTATAAAGTTCACTTAGAAGATTTAAGTGAATGAGAGATTAGATCCCAGCCATAGATCTCTTGGCCAAGATCTAATCTCGACCGTAGAAGGTGAAAAGTCATGAGAATAACCCTAATAGGGTAAATAAAGTACATGAGATTTCATTTTTTGGCACACATTCAAGTGAGAACAGCTTGAAGAGGCTCGAGTTCCAAGGAGCAGCTTGGAGAGAAGAGAGAAGTGGAAGATGCATGAAGGGCACGATTTCCAAGGAGTCTAGGGCACAAAAACCAAGGAAAGGTACAACCACCATTAATGCTGGGCCGTACTGCTGAGTTTGCACAGATTTCGAGGCAGTTTCTGGGCACGTTTTTTGCATAGATTTCGAGGCAGTTTCTGGGCACGTTTTCCAAGGGAAGGTACAGCAATAAATGCTGATATTTATTGCTAAGTTTGCACAGATTTCGAGGCAGTTTCTGGGCACGTTTTTGCACAGATTTCGAGGCAGTTTCTGGGCACGTTTTCCAAGGGAAGGTACAGCAATAAATGCTGATATGTATTGCTGAGTTTGCACAGATTTCGAGGCTGATACTGGGCACGTTTTCCAAGGAAAAGTACAGTCATAAATGCTGATATTTATCACTGTGAAAGTTTGCAGCATGCATGAGCTCAGCTTCATGGTTGTGGTCAGAGAATGAGATAAGTACTGTTGGTTTTTAAGCTGAGATTCATACATTGTAAATTGTGCATGAGAAATTTCTGTAGTTGAAAGAGAAATTTCTGAGTTTTTCCCTTCATAATAAAATATCTTATCTCTCACTGGTTTTCCCCAAGGTGTGGGGTTTTTCCAGGGTCTATTTGACCAAAATACTGTGTCTTAAATGTGTATTACAGTCTGCTGATTTTGAGTTATTTTCCGTTGCAAAGTTTGCTTAGTTACAGTATATCAGCTTACAGACACATAAAATTTACATGCATGTGATATATATTTGGTTTTATGAACATTTAAGACTGATATCAGAGTTTTACTCAGTGTTGGGCTGAGTTTAAGCTTGATTTTCAACAATACCGAGATATTGTGCTGGAGTACGGTCTGGTGATCCCAGATGTGGAAAAACACAGTAATTCTTTAACTCAACTACAGATTTAACTACTAATATTCTGAGATACTCGCATTACTAAACTAGCTAACTCTTCTGACATATAATATAAACAAGCATGCATCCATTCATACTCATTCAACATAAGAGATAAGTGACAGAACCTGTTTGAAATGTGGACAACAACAGCAATGGGAGGCAGTTCCTCCCTACCAACTCCTGGAGAGCGCTCAGACAGCGACTTCTCAGGACCCCCGAGCTTGCTCTGGTCTCCCTAGTTGGAACTAGGTGCAGCAAATTCAGATACCAGTCTTCAAACTCAGTATTAACTCAGAACTATCAGTCAGTTCTCTTCAGCCCAATAGCTGTAAATAAAAATCAAGTTATTGCAGCAATCCTCTTAAAACAACTTCCTTACTGTATTTCCCTCTTCATCAATGAATTTCCTGAATAACATTCACCTGAATGAATTCTCTCTGGAAAATAACTGAGCAGCCTCAGCTCTCTTCATTGAGTACTTTTTAAAAGATTTCCTAGGTCTTTGTTGGGTTAACTGTCATTTAATGAGCCACCTGCTCTGATTCCACTTTCTTGGGGAATCATGACCCCAAATATAGGGAAGTTGCCACCTGCAACTTAGGAAGTGTTTGAGGATGTTGCCACTTGTCCTTTGCCTTTCCACCTAGTTCCATCCACCAGTTTGACCAGTAACCTCTTTTTAACAGCTCTCCCATGTTGTTGTCTCCATAATTTATTTATTAATAATAAAATATTATGTTTTACACTCCATTACTGTTGACTCTGCTGAGTCATCAATCCCTACTTAGGATTAAGTTTAACATAATGTCTTAGAAATATAATAAAACAATTTACATAAATTTACAAAATTGGGGTATGTGACAATGTGTCTCCCTGCATCCTCCTTCCCTCTCGTCACCAACGCTTCTTCCTATCAGTTGTTACTTATTCTCGTTCTAATGGTTGCACCCATAAGTCCTAGCCCATCCCATGTACGAGTCCAACCCCACATTCACCCCTACTTGTTTATGTTTGCTAGCGAAATTTTGTTACCTCTATATCACATGGATCCTAAACACACATCATCCTCAGCTCATGGCTTAGTTGTGGTGTTGCTCCTTTCCAGTCATGCACGTTCTCACATGGGTCTCTTTTCATGTACCCATCTCAGGCGCATGTACAAGGATGTATGTTATTGTACGACAATCATACCCTCTCTTTTTCATGTAAACCTTGAGACAAACCTAATTTACTTCTTCAAAGATATAAGGATGCTCTGAAACGATATCTGATCTTGGTTCTCAAATATTAGTTGATTAATTATAAACGAAAAAATACATTGATTTCTAACTAATTACACAATGGAATAAAAAAAGGAAACCATTCAAACATTTAACACATAAATTTTCAATGGAAAACCCCAAAGGGGAAAAACAAGAAAACTAAAAAATTTATTAAGATAAAATCATGGGCTCTCGTCATGGGATAATGGCCCATTAAGGAAAATACAAATTAGAAAATAGTCAAGCATTGCAAGCCTCAAGATCATTCCTTCGATATTGTTGACCCTGCCCCTGCACACTTGGTTGAAAGTCCTTTTCGAACCAATCAGTGTGATCTCACTCACTCAGTGTGGTTGTTGTGTCTTCGCCTCTCCTTATGCTTCATTTTATAACATCTCAATGACCCAAACCCTAACCCTTAATATCCAAAGTGATCTATGGATGAGATTAGATCTCAAGCCTCAATTAAGATCAAAATTTGTGACTTAATCGTAAGTTCACTTTTAGTCATTAGCCAGCATTAAGTTAATTAATGTGTTTCTCCTAATTCGAACTTAGGAAAGAGATACAAAAGTCACTCGCTCTCTCAAACAAATTCCTAGAGAGGTAATATGAACAATTCCTACATGCCTGACACCTAGCATATGCAGAAGTACATGTATAATGCTACATCATCAACATTTTGCTCGTTGTTTTAGAGAAGAACCACGGCATTTGGATAATAAACTATTATTGACAAGTCAAGAAGTAAATTTTCCCCACTAAGGAAAATTGACTTGGCTTGTTGGCATAACTACTTGGGGTAGCGGGGTCCGTCAAAAGTATGCAGTGTGGATACTCGTTGGATGCGGAATCAAATTCCGCATCCAACGAGCTCTCCCTATCGAAATTTGAGTAAAAACACAATGAGATATGTCGAAAATACGAACAAAAAAAGTAGTTTTTTTTAATGACAAATATGCCAATTCAACCATTATGGTTGACTTATTTTATTGAAATTCTATTGGTTCTTGAATTCCAACTCACAAAAACTTATTTTGGCACGTTTTCTTATAAGGCCCATTTTAGACCCCAAATTTCCTCTAATGGTAGAGTAAAATACCAATAGTCACCTAAGACCCTTGTTAAGAACCTCTTTCCACCAATGAGACAAGATATCAACAACATGCACCAACAAGAGAGCCTAAGAATCACTAGAGTAGAATCTCAACAGAGTATTTTATTCCAAGGGTATTTAACACTCACAAATGAGCATGATCCTCTCTTTGATATATTCAGAGGAAAAATTATCTCAAGATGTCGTCAAAAAGTAGTTACAATGTTCCACCCAACCATAGGCCAATGTGCTCCTTAATCTCTCAGCAACACCGCCACCCCTGAGCAAGGCATGATTCCCCAAGGAATAAGGAACTAAGCAGGCTCACACATAGCCAAAGATACACCAATCAGCCAAGCCAACACAGTTGGGTTTATCTGGCCATCAGGGAGCTAGGAAAAGCCGAAGGCTAAGTTGGTGGTCTCATTGAAGAGCTAAGGACACCTACACCAGAACTAGCCTGACTTCTAGGACACCCACACACACACAACACAAGGAATCAGTCCCTTCTCTGCTACACAGTCCCTCAGGCCCTGACTTCCCTTCCAGTGCTATTTAGGGGTTGTGGAGAAGAAAGCCAGCCCTCTAGCACTGTCTATGAGGCTCCCAAACACACCAGGCTTATCAAGCATACCAAAACTTCATTCCCACTCCAATACAGTCCAAAGACCAACCACTTCATACACACAGCAAGGTCAAGCAATTCACAGCTCTGTGAAAGAAAAAGGGAAACACAATGGCAACCAAAAATGGTGAACGCAGCTCAGACTAAGCAAAGCGATTTCAGAGTTGTTCTTGGCCCTAACGTGGCCAAAACAACTCAGCAGCAACCCACACACATGGGGAAAACAACAGCCCTGATCTCACCACTGAAGCAACGAGAAATACACAGCCCAAAATTGGAAAACGAGGATTGAACCAATCGCTGCATGCACGCATGAAAACTGAGTGACTGCGTGAGGAAGACAACCCAAACTCGATGGGAAAACCAGCAGCAATCTCTCAGCTACGTGAGGATAGCAGGATACAGCCTGCATGAAGACGAATTCACACACGCCGATCACAATCAACAAAGGGGTTCAGACACCACCACACCCGAACATCCAGGATATACATAGACCCACAAAACCTGGAAGGTAACTACACATAGCAACAGGGAAGAAGAACCTAGGATGCACGTCCTGCGCGTGAGGAAAACAGCGCTCACTGTGTGAGAATGGGCCCGAAAATTCCAGAATGCCCACCTGAGGGTGAAAGAGTCTGCTGGTGGAGTGTGCGTGTGGGCAAGGACTGATAGTCCTGCCACCCACCACTACCCAGCAATAACTGTCCAACTAACATCAGGGGTTTTAACAACTGACACTGGGCTTTTCCCCATTGGCTCAAGGTTTAATAATCCCCCCTCCTTATCCTTAGGAAATCATAACCTTTTCATTATCGTTGCATCGTCATAGCTGGTTGTAGGTTTTTTTATTAATTTTGCATACACACATGATGTCCAACATTTTAACATGCATGGCTAGCACAAAATACCATCGGCATCACTTCCAATCGCCGAAACACAAAACGCTAATTCATGGTGGGGGCTTTGCCTTTAGCTCCACACCATTACAATATTACATCATATACCTTTTAATGCAAACGGGGTCCAAACAGGGGTATTACACCAATATTTGTTTCCCTTTGAGGCACTAGGTTTCTGGTTTAGTAGTTTTTTAACTTTTATTTCAAGGTGTTCTTCTCTACTCATTTTCTAAATTTTTAAGTGTTTGGATTTACCATTTCAAGAGACTCTAAAGGGACCCATTCACTCCCCCTCTTTGTCTTACCATCTCATAATCATTAAACATTAAGGAGCTAAAACTTTTCACTATAATATATATCAAACCAACAATATCTAATAAGACTTCTGTGGTGTTTTTAGTCTCCAATTTTGATTTTAACTAAATGATTCAAGTACCTAGCTAGTAGGGTGATATAATATCTTAACTCGATTCCTATTAGCTTTAGTTTGTTGTTGTAATTATACATTTTTAGATCTGAAGGTTATAGCAAACTCCTATTGTTGATTAGCTCTTGAATTACATACTAACACTGTGTCTCAAAGTTTTAATTCATTGGATCGATGCTTTAATGCATTCTTACTACTGTTAGTCATGTTTTTTTAGCTAGTCATCATTTTGGTTTTGTGATTAGATTAACTAAGTACTTGTGGTTATAATGCATACCTTTCAAGTTTATCTACCTATTGGTATAGCATTTTGTCATTTTTCAACTAGTTTTATCTTGCATAAACATTCACTCCTCTTGAAATCTTAATGATGGTAAATGTTTTAATGCCAAATTATGCTATATCTAATTTAATTCGCATGTATTAGGATCTCATTGCTACACCTAATAATATAAGAACATAACATCAATTCATTATCTTTATGAGTTGAATGGTTGATCTTGTATTTACATGCGAATGCCCTTTTTTATCATAATCATTCATGGACAATAGCATGCTTAATCTCTCATTGTTAAAGTTGTAAGTGCAATGGATTATGTGTTCATATGGAGCATTGCTAATGACCAATCATAGCTTGCTAATCAATTAAATCTCATTTTTCTTGTGTATCATGTTTTTCTTTTCATGGCCATTTCAATTACTTCCTTGAATTGTTAGTTAAAGTGTGTCTTGGTTTCATTACCCACCTTAACGTAAGCACATATTCATAAAATAATAGCTAGATCATTATCATTGGTGAATCAAACCCTTGTAGTTGGCCTTGGTGAAATCTAGTTAGGGTATCTCCCTTTGTTAGTCTAGGTTTGCCCACCTTTAAGCTTAGGAAGCATGAAAGAGGAATTCCTTGTTGTAGTGACACGTTGGGTGGGAATTCCATAGTTATGTTGGGTTAGTGGTTGATTACTTGCCAATTAGTTGGGTGTTAAGTTGTGCATAAACAGGTAGAAAGTTAAATATTAGTATTGCTTATCACCCATAGACAAATGGACAATCTATGAGTACTACTCAGATACTTGAGGACAGGCTTCGCATGTATGTTATGAATAAACTAGCTAAGTGGGAGAAACACTTGCATCATAGAGTATTTCTTAGAACAATGGATATTGTTGACAAAATATTTTTTATTCACAAAAATTGTACAAGGAATGTTACATTTGCATCTTGCCATTATTGTTGCACGATACTTTGATGTAGTTGTATATTTAACTTCAATATGGTGGTCTTCTTAATGGCTTTCATCATTAGTTAATCCATGTATTCTTAGCGCATATTAGATCACATCTTTTAAATTACCATATAAAAATCTCCAAATGCTTATCATCTCTTAGGCCCTCTTGTTTAGTGGTTATTCTTTTATGTTGCAAAGTATACTTCATCATGTGCCAATTATTTTAATGTTGAAAGCTATATTTCATAACCTACCCCAATTGTGTCTATTCGCACAACCCACTAAAACAATGTTTCTCAACTCGTTACCATACTTAACAAGTAGGTCACCCACCATGTTAACCTAAGTCTATACTAACCTTGAAGGCTTCAATATGGAAAGGTAACTTGATGGATTCTATAATTAATTAGGCCTTCTAAGATCATGTTGGACTAGCTATTTTAGCCCACCAATAAAACATCCAAAAGCTAGTTGATGCTTAATCCATCTACTCTAGTGGTCAATTATGATGTTGCAAGGTATATTTTATTAACGCCCCCTATTGTCTCAATTTGGACTACCAACAAAAATAGTTGTGCTCCCGTATATTGCCACACTAAGCAAGGATGTTATCCACTGCTATCATGGGAATGGTCATCTCCAGTATGGAAAATTTTGATGCAAGAAGAAATAATGCTCCATTTGGATCACCAAGTAAAGAGGTTATCATCATCAAAAAAATTATGCCAACCTTTGGGCATTGATTTCCTTTTGTAGTCAAGTAGTGTGATGCTCCACCTAAAAAGGAGGATCTTCACAAATTGCAGGTGGCTGCTAATGGTTTGGTTGGAGATGTGAAATGATATTCAATACTAAGGCTATGACAATATTCACAATACCCATGTCTCGATATATCAAATCCTTGAATTGATCGATTTGTGTTCTTGACTTCTGTAAAGAAACCTCTAGAGAATACACTTATTGTTGGGTATTGTTGCCCACATTTTTACTATACACAATGACTCTTGATATCACCAAAGCCTTTAATTCTTTTAAGGCCTCATCTATAGCTTTTCATTCCATCTCTTATTTATAGTGGTGAAATTTGGTG